>ML682060.1:5630002-5674711 GCA_007922195.1 Podocnemis expansa | reverse complement strand
TGGCTTCTTTCTCTGGCGTGCGTAGGGACCCATGAGAGGAGTTGTTCCAGGTGTCTTCTTTTGTGGCTTGCCTGGGAACCCCTGTCCCTGGGCATGCCATCAAGAGGAGCTGCTTGAAGTGACTTCTTTCTGCAAGTTGCTCCTTTGAATAGCATGCCTGGGAAGCACTGCCCCCCCCCCTCCCCAGCTGTGGCCACCACCAAATTTTCAGGAGGTCACTTTTTTTTTTTTGGCAGTGGGGGCCACCAGCACCAGCTAAGGGTCAGGAGGGAGGGATCAGCACAGGGGCTGGCTAATGTTGCCCACCCCTAAAGGCACAGCTCTGAGTATGGGTCAATGCAGCGTCACATTGTCCCAGCTGGCGTATAGAGAGGCATTGTGTCCCAGAGAAGCACAGTCCACCCCAGAATTGTAAGTGCAAAGGGGAAGCGTGCCACTGCTGACTCCCTTTAGAGACTACGGAAAAGTTCTCATATATTTTTAGCCAACTTCACTGGCTAGAGTAGAAAGAAATGGGTCTAGAATTAGGTGCTAATCCAACCCCCATCTCCCCTGCTCATGTGAGTAACCTTTTTGTACACTTTATGTCATCTTTTGTTCTCCTGTGATTCCATTTACCTCTTGATTTTTGTTTCAGTACATATATCCATCCAGTACCATATGAACATACATAAAGGAAACTTATTTATACTATGTGAATGAAGAAGCCTGGCCCACTGTCTCCCCTTCTCTTCACTGTCGTTGAAGCAGTAAAGAAGTCTTGTATTCATGGGAGTTTCTTCACCTAGTTAACTAATTGTCAACTAAATTGAGGTAGTGAACATTTTGGTAAAGAGTGATCTGCACAGTAGGATTGCAACTAATGTTAGTTAACACATATTAAACCCACCTTTTTGATTCAGATGGACATAGCTCAAATGGATGAGACAACAAATGTTTATAGTTTACGCTAGGGATCTACTTGGCATAAACTACAAATGCTTGTATCATGTAACAAACACCAGTAAGTGTCCATACTGGCCTACATAGGGGTTGTAATTTCCTTGCGTTACCTGGCAATAACTCAAGTAAAACTCTAGCATGGGCATACCCACAGAGGCACTAGGGGGACGCATTGCCTTAGTTTATGGGAGCATGGGACTGTAACTGTACCTGGTTAATGGCCAAGGTGTCACAAGAAGCGACTGCTTCTGGTGCCTTATCTCTTTTGCACAGCCAATCAGCAGCTGGACACAAGCTAGCCCTATGTGGCAATTATACAGTTCCAGACGCCCTAACAGCACTCTAATGAATAACAATAATATGACTGTACACATTTAAAATAATAAAAAAATAGGTAAGGAATTAGGACATGAGCCCCTCATTCATGTGGGTGAGCATTTTTTTAATGGTGCTTGTCTTTGTTTTCTAGAGATTCCATTTCCCTTCTTCCTTTTGGTTGTTTCTGTTCAGAACATGCATCCATCCAGTGTGACGTGACCCTGCAAAAGGAATATTGTTTGTAGAAAATCTGTGAGTGAAAAAGCTTCCTTCATTAACTGAGGGATTTTATGTCCATGCTTCTGCTGATCCTTCTTTCTGGTGCTATTCTGTTCAGCCTCTGCAAAGTTAACTGGGAGACACAAGGGAACTGAAAAAAAAAAACCTTAGTAAAGGGCAGAAATATTTGGATTTAATCAGCAATTAAAGGAATCCCTAAAAATTATAGACATTTTCTGAAATAGCTGTTTTCTTTGCAATGTTTCTTACATTCAGTCCTGACTTCCTCCTAAGTGCTATTAAATAGTTTAATATTTGAAATCTGGAAATCTTCTGCCCCAGGGTTTACTATAGTTCCTTGCTTGCTGTGATGGGAGGAAGTCACTCTTATCAGGATGTGACCCAGGAAAGTCCATTAACATCAGTGCAACTTCTTTCCCATCAAGCTGCTACTATGCTACTTCCCTAGGAGGAAAAGAAGTCAAAGGTACTCATTATGCTAGCCCCTGCTCCTGAATTCCAAATAAGTAATGCTGTTGCACAATTATACTTGTGTGTCTTTATACAAACCACCCAAGATCTCTGTGTCAGTGAACTACTTTCAACAAAGTTGCAAGACTTTTATATAAACTCCTGTGGGAGGAGATATAAAGCTAACTGCAGTTCTGCTTTTTTTTTAAGTTTCCTTTTATCCTATTTCCAGAAGCAGGTATTAAGCCACAAGCATTGAATGCAGAGCTAGGCTGGAGCCAAGTCATAAGATCTAATTTGGCTTTATGAGCTAAAACATGAGATGAGGTATTGGAGAAGACTATATACAGATGCCAAAAAAAAAAAAAAATAGCGCTACAGTGTATAAGGTCACTGTGACAATCAGGCAGTGAAGAGATGCCAACATATTCTGTCTTTGGCTTGTCCTTGGCTTCCTCAAGTTTTCATTTTTTGCCTGCATCTTTCTACTGCGTCAGGTGTGGGGGGTGGGTGTATACACAAGATCTGTTTAATAAGCTTAGATGATTTCTGAATTTGTAAGTAAATGTTTAGATATGGCATAATATTGCTATAAAACAATGTGAACTTAATTTAAACCGATGCTCAGTCTGTTGATATGATTTTTGTGCACTTGCAAAATTCTGCTGAAGTGAATTGTGAAGCACCCCGAAAACCTGAAACTTAGCATACTAAGTGAGAAAGGCTACAAGTTGTCACACAGCTACTGAGGGCCAGTGTCTTTTTATGATCCTATAAGAAACATGAAACATCACATAATTCAGAGACATTTGCAAGGCCCTCTGGTGTCATTCCTCAAAGTTTCACGACAGCCACTTCAGCTTTGACTCTGAGCAGCGTTCTAACTTCAGGTCCGGCTATTAAATGGCATTGCCAGCTTTATAGATCCTAACTCAGCTGTTCCTCCCTGTAATTAGTTAGGTACTTACTGTTGCAAATAAAAAGAAATCACAGAGGAATTATCCTTGTTAGAAAAATTCATGATGAAAGAAGCACAATCAGTATTACAAACAAAAAATTCTGTTTGTTTTAACACCCTGGTAGCTTGTCAAAGCCTCACCTTGTCCCTTGTGATTCTTTATTCTCTCACAATTCTGTCAATACCAGAGACTGGTCCAAAGCAAAATCCCAGTACTGTATTAACGCAAACTTTGGATCCATAGTGTGGCTGGGGCCCAGCTCTATGCAGTATATGGTGGTTAGAGGTGAAAGGAAAAGGAATATACTCTTTTAGACCAAGATTTTCAAAAGTGACACGTGATTTTGGAGGTCTTCAATTTCTCAGTGTCAAATTTGAGATACCTTAAAGAGGCATGCTAGTCAGAAAGTGCTGAACCCCTGTTCAGGCCCCTTTAAGGTGTCTCAAAGTAAACAAGCAATATTGATGCTTAGCTACTCCTGAAAATCTAAGCCTGTAGCAGGGGTCAGCAACTCCTGGGACATGTGCCAACAGTGGCACGTGAGGCAGGAGCAGCACATGCTGCCCTCTGCAACCCTACAGAGCTGCTCCTGCTGCTAAAGCAGCTACCCCAAGTGGCTCCTCTCAGAGACATACCTGGGAATGCCACAGAAAGCAGACACCCAGAGCAGCTTCTTTCCATGGCATACATGTGGATCAGTCCCCAGGTATGCTACCAAGAGGAGCTGCTCTGGGCAGCTTATTTCTATAGCATGCCTGGGGACCTCCTGCCTGCTGCTCTAGGCATGGCCACTGCTGGATTTTCAGGTGATGAAAGGGGGCTGCTGGCTGAGAGTCAGGGAGGAAGGCCCAGCACAGGGGTCATCAAAGCTTGTTGATCCCTGGCTGTAGTTTGCTGTGTTTCAGACCATTGTATTAGAAATGAAGCACTTGCATTTAACTAATTCATGAGAGCAGAAATTTGGAATATCCATCCTTGCTTCTATTTGCATGCTCCTCGCTCCCCACAAGAACAGTTGATTAGGGAGCTAGCGGGATTAGCCAACTGATTTCTTCTGGACTGGGTTTTGATGCAGTTCCTGCATAATCACCTCTACCTGCTGCTGAAGTGTTCTTTGTTGAGTGCAAACATTGAGGTCCTAAGTATTTTCTATAAAGAGCTATTTATTAACCAAAGAGAGCTATTTATGTATGCTGAGATAGGAGTAAGTGCCTGGATTTTAGGGGAGGAAAAATCAAATCTTCGAAGGTTAAAATTAGCTGTTAGAATGCAAGGGCAAAACCACCTGAGATTTCAGCCCTGCTGCTTTTAATGGGCAAATGAAGTATTTCATGTGCAATTGCTTAAGTGATTATTGAAACAGATGCCATGTTCCAACGGCACCTTCAGCAGACCATGTGACATTTCAGTAGGGAAAAGTAAAGCATTATGACTGGTGAAACTGCAGAGGGTGAACTCCTTCCATGCAACAGAATATTTACAATGAAGTGAATATTTCAGTTTAGTGTAAATGCCAGTCATTAACTATTCATTGTAATGTACTAATTAGAAGGACTTCATTGGGCACTCATGCACTTCCTTAGAAGTCCCACTGTACTTCTGAGTCCCTGCAGCATTTCCTGAGCTGAGAGCTAGGAGCTGAGAGACATAGTGTTTGTCAATACAGTAGCTGTGCTAAAGTGCAATAAAGTTCTAATGCACTTTCCTGTTCTCCATTAATCACCTGCATTCTCTGTTAGTTCTTTCTAAACTAGAATGGGGTTTTTCCCATCATGTCTGTGCTAAATCTTAAAAAAACTGGTAAGCAAAATTCCTGCCTCTGTGTTTGATACACATGCCTTTGTTAGGGCTTAAGTCTTGAGTGCTACTGTACCAGCTAGTCAACAAAGTACCCCACAACACTGTGCCTCAAGTTTTGTCTACATTAGGGATTTCCCTGGCTTCCAGCCATCCATGATCAGCTGGTAGTGGAGCAGCCCCTTCCCCTACTGCATACCTCTAGTATAAACTTCAGAAGTGCAATTAACTCCCCCAGTGCAAATGCAGCTTTGCCCATCCACTGTAGGAACTGCAGTTACACCAGTGGCTGGCCACTAATGTCTGTTACTGGGGTTAATCGCCACTGGAGACAAGACCTCGTGTTATGCAGTGGTAACGCTCCCCCCTTATATCAGGGATTGTAAGAAGGAACGAGACACTGGGCACTTAGTTACAGTATGACATGTTGCATGTAACTTTCATTTGTTATGCAATTTGACAGCAGCTTAATCAGTTTAAAGCAGCAAGCAATCAGACGGAGGCAGAGAAAGAGAGAACCTCAGGCTCACACACTCATTTAACCCTCCCTGTCATACAGTACTCAAATTAACCAAGGGTAGCCAGCCCAGAATCAGTTTCAGTGTTAAGACTTGGTGGGATGGAGAAAGTGCTGTCTGCACAGATCCCAAATGCAGGTGGATGACAACTTCTCCCCCTGGTTTTGGGACTTGATGCCTTTTATAGCTAGGCTGTGGGTCAGTATTGTATTTTGCACACTCTCTGGTCCCCAGAAAGTCCCCATGGAGTGATGGTTGTGGTGTGAAGATCTTCAGTTGGTCCAAGGTCTTCAGGGTATGTGATTGGTCCCAAGAGATCACTTGCTTTTACCTGTATTAGGGAGCTCCTACCACACCTCACTTTTCAGCCTGTCTAAATTATCTACTTATTTTCTTACTCATACACTCACCCGGATGTTCTCCTTTTGCTGCCAAATGACCATGCATACCCTTGTGCAAACTAACTGATTTGAGAAAACATCTTGCATAACAGATCATTGCAAATAATACTTTGGATATTATACTACAGAAACATTTAGGTAAAAGGCTGCAAGTGATTTAAAAACATTTCGTAGAAATTTGTAAAATCAGGAGTTGACGTTAAGAAGCTTAACAGCGTAATTTCTTTAGTCTGGGGCCTCCAAGGCCTCCTCCAGTCCTTAAAGCTAGGGTTCTTAACCTTTTTCAGTGGGGACCCAGCTTTAAGACCCATGTTTCAGTTTTGAATTAATCACATATTTCCTTTTTCAATTTATTAAAGAGGATCATGGTGACCCCCCCCCCAAACAGCATGGCAACACATTTTTGGGTCATGACCCATAGGTTAAGAAGCTCTACCTTAAAGATTCTAATTGGCTGTTTCCAATATCTGTCCAGGACACTTTTTGACTCCCTAACCCTTTCAAAAACATTTTAATATCCACTTCTCTATTTTCTTCACTCAATGAACTGCAAACCAGGTCTTCTCACCTGTCCTGTTAGAATCTTTCATGTCTTTTTATATCTATCCTTGTGTACTGCAGTGTTTCCCAACCAGTGTGCGATGGCACACAGGTGTGCTGTCAGGTCAGAGCAAGTGTGCCACAAAATTTTTTGAAAACCTACTCAAAAGAGCTCTGGATTGGCTCATTGGCTCATAAATATTCATGAGTTCATTTGGAAACTGTATGGTGGTATGCATCAAATTAATTTAAGGTAGCAAGGTGTGCCACAGCAGAGAAAATGTTGGGAACCACTGATCTACTGGCATCCTTTAGCTTTTCTAACCCTATGAGTAATGTAACTGAGGAGTTGTACAATTTGAAGTGTATATCTGTGTGCTGTTGCATTACATACTCATCATATATCAGCAATAGGCAAAAGGACTTGCTGCAGAGCCGAAGTGGACAGGTACAGGTTGGTAACCAGGGAATGCCAGCCACTGGAGGTGTTCGCGAGCCAGGTGGAAAATATTAAGCATCTCCATATTGAACAAAGTACCTCTTGCAAAGGATGGAGAGGTAAGAAATGACACAGTTTTGCAAGAGTCACTGTAGCTAAGTCTATGTATGTAAGTACTTTTATGGTCCCTTCAACATAGTGGATGAACTCCTTAAATTCAGAAAATGCTAGACTAAGGACATAGAAATCTTGTGTCATAGCTGCAAGCTGAACCAAGATCTTCTGAGTCCACATCCTATGTCTTTAATAGTTTGCTCCTCTTAAAGAAGAAACTTAGATGAGTTAGCTGAGACTGTGGCAGCGTTTGAGGTGTGTGAGTTCCTAAAACTATGCCCGTCCTTTGTGCCTTCCTTCCAAGAAAAATAAAAAGTTTGTGGAGTCTCCATCCATGTGCATCTCATGTCCATTGGCCAGACACTCAGTAGGCCTGCAAGTGTGGATCCACACAGCCTAAACATCTCAAAGAACAAATTTATTGGAAGGTAAGTAATTGTGTATGCTTTCAACCGTGGTAGCTGAAAATTTCTTCCATATCCTCCAGTGATTTCCAAACTTGCTCCCCTGATCGCAAGGACAAGTATTTGCAGTTTAATGGCAAAAGAAAATTAAAGCCCTTATAGTCTCTAGAGCCCCATTTCCTCTAGTTCTTGAAATTCTCTTATGCCCACAGTGACAAGCACCTTGCCTCTCCAGTGACAAACCACCTGACATCTTCTGTAAATACCCAAATCCCCTATGAGCTGCACCCCAATCTGCCTTTCATGTATACTACCATGTCCCACATGCAATTCAAGTTTGCTTTGCACAAAGCCTAGGCTCTGACTTTTTATGTTCTATGAGTGCCATGTGAATTGCTCACCTGCCAGTAAGCCAAACTACTCCACTGGATACTTGAGGGAGGAAGATCACATCATTGGTGTAATTCCACTGACAATAACAGACTTATACTGGCAGTGAATTTGGCTTAGAGCTTAATCTGAGGAGAGGAAGAATATTCATTTAGCAAAATTGCTGAACTCAATTCTTAGGCAATCATGGAGATTACAATTTGTAGAAAAAAGAGGGTTCAACATAGCCTCCAAAAGCTACCTTCTGTTCTTTCTTGGAGAACTGACTCTTTTCTTTGGACTTGTGCTTTATATATGACTGTGTAGAGTTCCCCTCCCTTCAAATAACTAGTGGCTGATTTGTGTGCCAGGAGATTTGCATAGAGATTTACATTTTGATGACACTTAGAGTTTATCATAGGCTGTTATGTGAGATGGGCATTCCTGAGGAGGTCTTTAATTAGAAAGGCGATTCCTAATTTTATACACTATTTTTGTATGAAGAGTAATAATACTCACATTTGACACATTCTTCTTATCCATAGACCTCAAAGACATTTAAAAAGAAACTAAGTATCATTATATAAATGGGGAAACAGAGAAAGAGAAGAATGATGGTGCAAAGGTTATTCAGTAAGTCAGTAGTGGAAGTAGAAGTTAATTTTAGGTTTCCTGCCTTCCACTGTGGTGGCCATTGTGCTGTGCCACTCTGGTTGTAAAAGATTTTCTGCTCCACTCTTCTTTACTGATAGAATTACTAATCTCTGGGGTTGGGGGGGGGGCTGATTTATTGAAAACTGTCACTCTTTTGTCTGTTTTCTTTGTGCCCATTCTCCATTTATGTAGCTTAGGCCATGTATTATGTTTTGTTCATTGATCTTCAGTCCTTTTGCCCTGATACATGTACATCTATTGACATTCCCATGGTGGAATTTCTACTGTGGTTTACCATCCTATTTCTTGCAGTTGAGGAGGGCTTCTTAGATTGGATGAAACAGAAAATTTTGTTTCTGGACATCTATTTAAGGACTCTGTGTTACTTCAGTTTACCTAATTTGATTTTTCAACATTTTCTTTTATGTATTTATTTTATGGGCCTTGTTAATTGTTCCCATTTTTTTTATCTAGGTTGATATTTTTTCTCCTCACCTCCTGCTCAGAAAGTTTTCTGCAGCACTGCTAGGCCCATTAGAGCTCTCAGCTCTCCAAGACCAAAATATGTAATACAGGTCTGTTGTAATGTGTATCAGAGAAATTCTAAATAAGGAACAAAACACAGAGCATCAGCAGAGAAAGCTCATTAAGGTCACATCTACAGTGCAGATTCTACACTAGAATCACTTGACTGATAGAGGTATACTAGCATATGCTACTGTCAAAGCATGCCTAGCATGGATGCAATTGTGCTTTTACTAATATAGTTTATTCCACGCCAGTCTACATGAGCTGGGAATCACACCTTGATCATCAAGTGGAGTCATAGCCTAAGTGACTGAGCAGCCCTAGTTCCACTGACTTTCTAAGTCACTATTTAAAAATGGGACATAGACTCCTAAGTCACATAGGTGCTCTTGAAAATGTTACCCTAGCTCTTCAATGGTGTAATCAGCACAACACCTTTGAATGCACTGACATTAGGCCAATCTATATACCCCAGGTCCTTGTAGTGCAGCACACAGTGAGGTGCTACTTAATCAAGTTGAGTGGCAGCTCTCACTTCTGGTTTAAAGTACTGCCAAGTATAATTGTAAATGTTCTTCAGATGTAAGGGCTGCTGCATGTCAGCATATCACAGAATGTGAGGGAGTCAACACAATAGCATGCCAAGCTCACATTCTACCTGCAAATCTGGGTGATGTCATCAAAGTCCTAGGGGGTACTTGAAGTGATGGTGGGAGAAGCACTGCACAGATGTCCCCTCTGTAGTATCATCTCAGTGGTTATGGACACCACTGGAATAAAGGTTGATTTATTTCCTCTACCATGAAGGATAAACTGAGCAGGGGATTGAAAATCTGTTTTAATGTCACTGAGAGGTGTCAGGTGGATGTGAGGTGCTGTAGGAGGCAAGACAATTAAAGCAGCTTTCCTCAATCTGATATTAACAGAAGGTTTTCGAGAAGTTGTGATAGATGTAGATCTCTCACCATTGATTTTTGTGTACTTGTCCAAGTGTATGATGATAAAGTGGGCTTCTTAAAAACAGTGGAGTTACAGTTATGAAATGTTGATGATGTAGTTAGCTGGTGTGGCACACTAGACAGCGTACAGTCAGACATGTCGGGCAAGATGTATCCTTATCAGTGTTTTTATTACTGTTAATCCCACTTAGTCAGATGCTTCGAAGATGGGTGAACTTACAGAATGGAATGAAAATAAATGCAAGGGGGTGTAAAACATAGGATCAGGTCATACAGTAACAGCAAATCAGAGCAGTTGTTAGGTTCAAACCATGGGAAGCCTGAAGTCAAATCACCTTTTGTAATGGGAAAAGAACGCATAGTCTCGATTCAGTCCTGCTTTCACAGAATTTAGCTTGCATATTAATTTGAGTTTAGTTGTTTCTCTTTGAAGTCTTGATGTCCCAGCCACATCTCTGATGATGGTCGTTAACAAATCATTTATCGAGTGGTTAGAAAGATGGAAGTGCTCAGCAACTGATTTCTTTGTTCTGTGATTTCTGATATCAGTTCTATGTTCATTTATCCTTTTGTGCAGGGATCGTCCTGTTTGTCCAATGTTTACGGTGTTGGGGCATTTCTTGCAGATGATGGCATAGACCATATTAATAGATGAGCAGGTAAATGAGCCTTTGATACTCACCAGCAACTACAGATCTAAAAACAAAAACATTAAAGCAGGCACACACTCTTGCAACAAACCACGCTGCCAAGTCTGCCCACATATCTGCACAATAGATACCATCATATGTCCTAATCAAGCCAGCTACTCCATCATAGGCTCATTTACCTGCTCACCTACTAATGTGTGACCGAGGTGTTCCTTTGAAGTTTTGGGTTACCTTTGGCTCAAATCTCAAGTGAGAACTCAGTTAGCTCAGTGATTTGGAGCCTAGGCATACCCTGTGTGCAAGAGGTAAACTGAGGCAACACTCATGATCAAGGAAACCAAGATGACCACAGATCTTTATAGAAACAAAGGTGCCAGGCTAGGCTTTAGTGCAACGTAGCACTACGGCAAACAAGCCATATCAACAGATTTGTTGGCAGCACTGGTGCTCTCAATGCAGTGGAACAGTTCAACAGACAACAGGACTCTCTGTCACCCCCTTCGGCTGCACAAAGTCTGAGCTCTAGAGTTCCTGCTTTTATACCCTTATCTACCTTTACATTGATTGGTGCGTGCACCCCTTCTTTGATGCCATCCTTTAATTTGATAGGTCCCTGGGCATCACCATCCATCAAGGTATCATGATTTGCCCAAATCTTACCCGTGCACGGGTCATTTATGTAAAACATACCTCCTTATCTCTTTTGGCATTAGACTGGCATAAAACTACCTTTCTCCAAGTCCATTCTCGTCTTTATCCATATTATTGCAGTTTCAGCTTATTTTGTGCCAATTTTAATGAGGTTATACTTTCGCAACCTGTCTCGTGGGCCCTTCAGTTCATGCCCTGTGTACATTCCATTCAGGCCCACTTTCTTAGATTACTCTATTAGTCTTGGGCCAATACTTGACGCTTCTATTTATCTTTCTTAATGTTTTACCTTCTCGTACATCTGGGAGCTATTGAAGCACCATGATACACAGATCATTAGAATTCATCCTATCTGTTGCTATCTTTTTGCCACCTAGCCAAAGCCTGGCATTATAAATGTGGTGATTTGGAAGTGATTTGACATCATCCTGATTGCAGGGACTGATTCCATTATACAATAACTACTTCCATGGAAAGTACAGTTTAATTTCCCCCGGGAGGTGAACTGTATATGCAGACACCTCAGACAGAAAAATGGTTGTAGAAGTAAATGTGTTGGGTGGTAGAGAATAGCTACCAAAGGAAATCAGTAATCTGTGAGTCTTTAAGTGCCACAGGACTCCTTGCGTTTTTTTTGCTTTACTTGACTAACACGGCTGTCCCTTTGGAACTTAGAAACTTCTTCTGGCTGTAGAAAGAAGGGATGGGTAAATTGATTTGAGAGGATTTGACACCCTGCACCCCAAAAACAATGGAAGTCCTGTGGCACCTAAAACTAACAAATTTCTTTGGGTATAAGTTTTCATGGGCTCCAACCCACTTCATTAGGTGCATCTGATGAGGTGGATTGGACCCCATGAAAGCTTAACCATGAAGAAATTTTAGTCTTTAGGTGCCAACAAAAGCTTAAGCCCAAAGTAACTTTAGTCTTTAGGTGCCAGAGGGCTCTGGTTGTTTTTGCTGTACACAGACTAACACGGCTAGCCCTCTGGATATTTTCAGACAGCACCCCAAGTTACACTTTTATGATGTGATTGTGTATCATTCATGTTCAGCTTTACAGTGTAGCTCTATATTGTTTAATGCAATGCTGAACATTGTTATGGTTGTTGCAACGTCATATGTAAGGTTACGAAATTCTCCTCTGTAATGTTTTCAAATATATGTCTCATAGCTTGAGGCAGATCTAGGCAAACACTAAAAGCAAGGAGGTAGTTCCCATATCACTAAGATAAGCATAAAATAAACAGGCTCTTCCAGTAACAGTGGACTAGCCTAAGCATTGTTAATGGAATAATCATTGACTCAAATGAGGGAAGGCATGCTGGACATTGTCTGCCAGCTGTCCCCAGAGGGGAGTGAAGGCACATGTTAAAGGAAGAGATATTTTGCAGTCTCTCTTTCTCCTGCTTCAACACCATCAAGTAAACTGAAGGACGGTCCAAAAGGGGAGGGACTGGCTGAAGGAGTCAGCCAGTCTGTGGTGAGTGTTATCTGACTTGATAAGGTTACTGAAAGTGTTTAGTTTAGATTTGCAATTTGCCTTTCTGTCATACTGATATAATCTCACTTATTTTCCTCTGACATATAATCACTTAAAATCTTTCTGTACTTGTTTGTTTTATGAAAAGCAGTGCATTTAATTTGGGGTGAGTCAGTCTCCATTTAAAGTGACAAAGTCAGTGCATATCAAGTTCTTTAATAAATTAATGAACTAATTATGAACTTGCTTTGTTCAGTTGGCAGCACTGAGCATTGCAAGTTGGAAGTTCCTAGGTTTGCATCTGGGACAGGAGTATCTGTTGGGGTCATTTTATTGCATAATCCCATGAACAGCTGGCCAGAAGCATTCACTCACTAAGTTAAGAGCCACTTGCTTGCAGGAGGCTGTGTGTGTGAGTTGACCCAGGAGCAGGGTTTCACATATAAGATTAAGAGCAAGACAGGCTCCAGGAGTGAGGGACAGGGATGACACAGCTGTACACCAGTCCAGATTACAGAGGGGAATGTTGTAGAAGAATCTATAGTGGCTTTTTATGGATGGATTTCATGGGACTTCATGGGTCAACTTGCTGCAGATGCCTCTGTTTTCTTCCCATCATCCCTGTTTAATTAAAGCTTTGGTTCAGTTGGGTTATAAAAAGTGAAGAATCTGGATTTCTTCCCACCATCCAGCTCCAGCAACATCCTACTTCTGAAACCCAACTGCCCTGGGGACACTCCTTTTCATGTGCTTGTCATTCCTATCAGGAGATCCTCCCAAAACTTCTATGTCATTTCTTTAGCCACTATTGAGTGACTTCCTAAGCATACAGGTGGAGTTACTTAGGTTCCTTAGAAGTACAGGTGGGAATTGTGGCAGAGTCAGCAAAAACTTTTATCTTTCTGAGGTAGATAAATTGAGTCCCATGCAGTTTACTGAATGTTGATGTTTGTTGACCATAGTGGGTAAAATGTTTTGGAATTCATTGTGCTAAATGAAAGACGTTTGGCTCTGATTCTGATCTGACACCAATTTAATTGGAAGCAAAAACACTGAAAGCAATGGAATCACTCCTACATAAAACTAGTGTAAATACAATCAGAATCACACCCCAGCATTATTATTATTAGGTGTGCTTGCTTCCCTCCCAGGCCTGCTAATCTCCACTGACCTAAGAAGTAAAAAAAATCAATCTGAAAATGACACATGAAACTTTCACATGACATCAGCAAGTCCTAACAAGTGGGCCCTTGATCTAGCCTGCTAATTTTTTTGTAAACCTCAAGTAACCCAGAGCTAGTACAAATAGCAAAGATTTTAAAAGATATTTTAAAAGGTGTGTGAACAGATACAGAAGTCACTAATTTGGAGGCTGAAATCCTTGTGGTTTCAACTGTGTACTATACAGTGTAACTGTAGATAAGGAAAAATTCCTATCCAATTTGGTGATAAAGTACTTGATATTCTTTGTAAAGGACTTTGGCATCTACAGATGAAAAAGCTTTGTATGTGTATGAGCCTGAACCCACTGAACTCAGTGACAACATACCTACTCCTTTAAATAGGTGCATGATCAAGAGTTAAAGATTATCATTTGTAAAAGTCTGCGGTGGCCAAAGAATTTGTTTTATTGCTTATACTTTTATATTTTCCTTACAGACAAATCTATACTTTCTTCTACTTCCCCCTTTCTAATTTTTACACCCAATCTATAAGTGCTTATCGAGGGAAGAGGGAGTGGAGTGGTAAGAGCCCTGTAATTAGGGTGGGTAATGAAAACCATATTCCTGTTGTTGCTCCCTACAGGAACTTACTCTAAATGGACCAGTTCATATACCAAATGAGACTGCACTAATGTATCTTATCAAGGCATGATACTGCTTAGTGCAAAATAAACTAGCATCTTGTATCATTTTTTATTGTTACCACTGTTTTTCTGATGTATCAGACTTTAATCACCATTGTTCTGACTGCGGAAATCCCTCTTAAACCTGTCCTGCTCTTACAAGATTTCTTCTTTGCATATTAGATGTTCCTCTCTGTTTCATGTAAGTTAACAGACCAAAACCCAGGAGCTGTTATGTTCTCCAACCTAAACTCATTTGCTGAATTCTGGACAGCAGAGAACCCCTCTTCTTGTTTTTTCTTTCTAGTAGCTTTACTGGTACTATATTATTTTAACATGTATCTTTTATCATTAGGAATATAAATTGGAGTCTGGTTGTGGTGTAGAGGGGGGTCTAGGTTTGTCTTATCAGTTTGGCTCTGGAGTATAGGGAATGAACCTGCTGGCTCCTCAGTTTGTAAAAAAAAAAAAAAAAAAAATCAACTGCTAAACCAGGGGTTGGCAACTTTTGCTGACCTGTGTGCCGGTCTTTCCTCCCCGACCCTCAGCTGGTGCTGGCGGCCACCTCTGCTGAAAAAAAGTGGCAGCTGCCTGGAAATTCAGCCGTGGTCATGGCTGGAGTGGGAGCACTTCCCAGGCATGCCATGGAAGGAAGTCGCCAAGACTGGCTCATCTTGGCGGTGTGCCTGGGGACAAGGTTCCCCAGGCATGCCATAAAAAGAAGTGGCTCTTTTCAGGGGCTCCCAGGCATGCTGCAGAAAGAAGCTGCCTGGAGTGCTCCCTTTGGGAAGCATCACACTACAGAGAGGAGCTACTCTGGGCAGCTTTTTTCTGTGTCACATGGAGGCACAGGCAAGCGGGGACCCCCTGTATCCCAGATGCACCCAAAGGAAACCACCCAAAATGGCTTTTGGTAGCAGGAGTGGCAATTTCTTTGGTACTGCAGAGGGTACCACTGTCGGCACACGTGCGGGGGGCTGCCTACCCCTGCACTAAACAATTAGCTTTTTGACTTGTTCAGTAAGAGGTTGATTGCTGCATCTGCAGCGTCTCTATTCCTGTATTTGCCAGACATCTGTTTTCCATCATTTCCTCTCTTCTCATGTTGGCTACAGAGAGAAGCTTGGAATTTTTAATGATATTATATATACAGCAGATGAGTAAACTCTAGAGCAAGTAACTTCCTTGGTGTAATGAGAGGAGGGAGAAACACACAGCAGGACCACAAGAATATGGCATCACAGGGATTCTTCAACTGACACAACACGCTCCCATTGGTCAATCTGATTTTGTAGCAGGCTGTGTCTTCTGTGGTCCAGTCCTCTTGCCAGGCCAGCTTTTCACTCCCCTTCCAATCAAGAAAAAACAAACTAAAAATCCAAATTAATATCTGAACAAACCCCTTTTTTCACTCCTCTTGTTCTTCACCTCTACTCCCAGGCCTTGCAGTGCTCTTCTGCAGTCCTTAAGCTGAGCACTGCCTTCTTTGTGGCAGTTCTTTTCCTCCTAACAGGTTCCCCCACTGCCTCCCCTCTGCAAAGACTGTGATGAGTTCCTTTCTTCTTACAGACTCTACCTCATGACCTCCCACAGGAACTTAATCTGCTCCCTATGGTTCTTTCTCCCTGCAGCAACCTACAGCCTCTGCCTTAGCACCTTCCTCACAACTGTGTTCTCTCCAGTCATTTTCTTCCTATTGTTTTTCTTTCTGAAAACAATTACTATTTGTATTATAGTACCCAAGAGCATGATAGACAGTTGCCTCAGCAGCCTAATGGTTATCAAATTTTTGGTGGCCTCAGGAGAAAGGATAATTTTCAGGAGGGGATTGAAGGAGAATAGTAATGTGAATTTGTTGTGGTGTGTGAGGAGTTCATCTCAAGCATGAAGAGGAGCTTGGGAGAAAGCACAAAAGTGCTTCTTTGAAAATATGAAGCCAACTGGAGGCAGGAGCTGGCCTTTCAGTATTGAAGTCAAGCTAATAGGTGGGGGGGAGATAGGCTGTGAAAGGCCTTGACAGTGAAAACAAGTAGCTTGTGTTTGATGAAATGGAGAAGAGAAAGTCAGTGAAGAAATGCAAAGAGAGGGGTGGCATGGTCAAATGTGATGGATAATTATGAAATACATAAGTTGTCATACACAATAGGTTTTCAGATCAGAGATTGAAATCTGCAGGGGTTTAGTGGGCAGAGGTCAAGAAGTTGCACTTCTCCTGTTGGGAAGGGGTTCCAGTTAAGTGGAAGCAAAATGTCAAAATACAAAAGGCATTTAAAAATAATTCTTTGGAACTTTTCAGATTGGTTCTGTTAACCATAGACTATCCATAGTGCTCTTGCAATGTTAGTGTGAATATCCTGATAAAAAGGAAAATAATATGTACAAAGGCTATCCAGCCAAGGAGCTATTATATTGATGGAATGTTTGGCTGGTCTTATCAGTGCATTTTGAAAGTTATGAACAGATGTGTTACAGTACAAGAAATATAATAAGATTGTCTGGTGGAAATATTTGAGTCCAGGTGTTCCCCTTATCTAGGGCAATGGTTGAAACAGTCTATTGGTTGCTGATCTGTACGCATTGTGTTAAACAGTTACAGCCTGTGCTATGCAGGTGTATTGAACCTGGAAGAACCATTCCAAGAGTCTTTATAAAAAACTACAAGGCCTAGGTTTTTGGGGTTTTTTATTTGGCAAATGCCTAATTGTGCAGAAGAGCTGGGCTGTTATTAGATTGAGGCTTTTAAGGTGTGGATGCTTTCAGCATTCACTTGAGTGCCATGGGAAAAATAAAAAGTTAAGACCAACAAGTGGGCATAACAACAGCTGGGTACCTGGGCTGGGGGAATTTTGGAAACCTGCCTGGTGTTTTTGTTTTCTACCTGTAGTTTCACAGATTAAATTGAAAGCTATAATTTGAATGGTTAAATCCCTAAATCTCATTGGGTTTCAAGTTTTCATTGAGCTGCTACCATGCTGCATACCATTTTGTCCTATTAGGTCTGAAAGAACAGGGCTACTAGTTCCAAAGGCACAAAAATAATGCCCATATTTTTGCAGTGGCTTTTGGGATGCCCATTCATGATGGCTCAGAAGTATCATACATTTGGAACATTTGTGTAGCTGGTAAACTCTTTTGGACAAAGGCTGTCCTTTTTATAATGTGTCTATAGCACATAGCATGATGTGCTGATCCCCTTCTGGCTGGGATCTCTGGGTGCTACTGGAATACTAATTATCAATAATGAATATGTTTTAGAATATATTTTGATTTGTTAAATCTTTTCTTTTTGTAAAATTGCACTGCCCTTAGCACTACAGAATGGATACAGCACAGAAAGCAGCAATGCCAACTTCCCTCTCAAGTGCTTGAATTCAGAGTGGAGACAGTCACCTTTAAGGCCATTTAGTCCCTGTGCCCAATTCTGCCTTTCATTTGGCAATCAAGACGTCCAGCAAAGATGCTGGTTATGAAGGTGGCTCTTGTGAATGGCCACTAGAAAATGAACAGAGACATGTCACGTATTCATAGGATATTTACCAGTCATCTGAGGTTAAATAGTGACAATATTACCCAGATAGGTCCCATGTACTATCAACCCCCTGAGCTAAAGAATCAAAAACTCACAGACTCTAAGGTCAGAATAGACCAATATTATAATCTAATCTGACCTCCTGCAGAATTTTACCCACCCACTCCTGTAATAAACCTCTAATCCACCCTATGCCAGCCCCTCCTCCTTGATCCTCAGCTGGGGCAGTGGCCCCCACAGCCTGAAAATTCAGCAGTGACCATGGCTAGATTGGCAGGGGGTGAGGTACCCAGGCACGCTGTGGAAAGAAGCTGCCCAGAGCAGCTCTTCTTGGCAGCCTACCTGC
Source organism: Podocnemis expansa (assembly GCA_007922195.1). Classification (NCBI taxonomy): domain Eukaryota; kingdom Metazoa; phylum Chordata; order Testudines; family Podocnemididae; genus Podocnemis; species Podocnemis expansa. Next base: position 5,656,574 of record ML682060.1, on the reverse strand, counting down.
AGACTGATCTGATCCCCATGGAAGCCATGGAAAGAAGCCACTCTGGGTGGCTGCTTTCCATGGTGTCCCCATCCCCAGGTATGTCTACGAGAGGAACCATTCTGGGTGCTGCTTTGGCAGCAGGAACAACTCAGTAGCACCTCAGAGGGAACCATACGCTGCACCGAATGGGCTCACGTACCACTCTCGGCATGTGTGCCAGGGTTGCTGACTCCACTGGTCTCGTTTACAGCACCATCTCTGGGAGTTAACTACAGCTAAGTAATTAATTCATAAATAAATAATATGAAGCAGATAGTACCCAGAAAGTGATTAACTTCTTTCAGGCTCGTGGAAAAGTCTCAATCAGTAATGTATGTAGATGCTATTCTCATAAATGCTAATTTGTAATAATGAGTGCTGAATCAAAGATATATTCTTTTAAAGTATCTGTAGTTGCACAATTAGTCAAAAGAACTCAAGTCTTCTAATATTTAATTATCCCACAAAGAAAGAAGGGAAAAAAGGTAATGCCCTTTTTTACTTGCTTATAATATATTTTTTAAAAAACTGAATTTTGTTGAATGTTTTATTCTGCTTGGTTTTTTTAATCTAAGAAATATCAGCAATATTAAGTCTTGCTTTCCCTGTTTTGGCTGGAAGATTTGTTGGATGGCACAGAGGTGTGAACTGGTGGTTTTCTCTGTCAGTTTTTGAAGGGACAGAAATGTGGGATCCTTAATGGGGTGGAACCTTTTTCTCCTAAGTGTTTGAGTTAAATCTGTGAGCAAAAATATCTCAGTGATAATCAGGGAGCATTTCCATGGTATTCTTGAATCAGAGATCTACTAGTTCTCCAATACTTAAGACAGGGCTAGTTCTATAGGAAGCTCCCCATATCTGCCTTGTAGCTTAAGAGCTAAATCCTCCTACTTGCTATTTTCTGTTTCTGAGAAATGAGGTCTTTGCTGTAGATTTTGGGCATTAGGTTTGTCAGGCATTTGGTATAACATGTGAACACTCTTTCGTTATGTTTAAATATAGTAAGGGACGGCTCCAAAATGACCATATCTTGTTAGTGTTGTGCACGTATCTGACATTTTTCTAAATCACTTAAATGTATGTTAAGTTCTCTTGTCCCTCTACAGCCATATCTACTTTATGGTACACAGCTATGGCTGTACTCTAACCCTACATTGTACACACAGACAACAGCCTCGGAAGGGGTTTTCCATCATGTAGCTATGTTGATGGAAGTTTTCTTTTGTCAACCTAGTTGTCTGTATATTGAGGGTAGTTCAGCATAAATATGGCACTCGGTGTGGATTTTTCACATCCCTGAGTGCTGTAGCCATGTTGATCTAAATTTTAAGTGCAGACCAAGCCACTGTAATCCTTTAACACATTCATTTCATATATGATGTGAAAATTCTGAATCCTGGTAACTGCCTCTTGGGACAAACACCTTCCCCTATCAGTTGGGTTGCTGCTGTGCAGATATGCAGAATCCCTATTCTAGCCAAGTGGCTGGGGTAGACTCCTTATGTGGGATCCCTTGCAGGGAGCTGAGGGAAAGTTGGAATCATGCAGATGCAACTTCCTGGTCTACCAGTGCGCTATCCATTACATGCTGTAGGGCAGGCATCTCTGCATCAAATGGGATTTGTGCCCTTGTTGTGCCCCTGAAAAGTTCCACCTCCATGCTCCTTTTGCATTATAAACTGCAATGTTCATCTGACTGGTGAGCTGCATTTGCTGCTGACAATCTGCCTGTCTTTGGGCAGTCTCAAAGCCAGTCTCTTTCTGACAATCTCATAATGTAACATTCACATGACAAGGCATGTGGGACACAGAGGCCCTTGGTGGTTCATCACTCTGGCTGCAACTATCAGGCTATGAGGCATAAACTCACTAATTTGAGCATATGCTTATCATAGGATTTTTCTGTGAAGAAGATCATGTGAGGCATCATACTATGTTGGTCATAATAAGCACTCTGTGTATATACTAAAAATATGTTTAACCAGATAAAGGGGTATTGATTCACCTGCTTGCCTAGATCTCTGAGGTAAATCAAGTGGTTTAAAAGCCATAATACATGTAACACAACCATAAAAGCCAGGCTGATGGAGTGGAGGTGAAGTCAGCTTGGGAAGAGCCCAGAGGCTAAAACTGCAGAGGTTTGGCTTGTCTTGGTGGTCAAAACAATGAATTTTTGGGATACATAAAGAGAAGCAAAATACATTTTGTTATCTAGCTCATTGTCAGAGGAATACTGTTGGTAGAGGGAGGTGACTTAAGACCATTGTGGAGCCTCCTGGTTTTGACTGAAAACCAGCAAGCTCTGCAGACTAATTGAGAAGGTGAGGCAACTGCTTTAGCTAAATGAATGCGGCCTGCTAAAGTTGTGTTTAGTCTCTTAGGCTATTTCTACATTTGAAATTTAGTTCAAATTAATGAGAATTAATTCAAACTAAATTAGTGCATGGCTACACTGGCTTTCATTACTTCAGACTAAGGAAGTCCTTAGTCTGAATTAATGACTCTTATTTCAAAGTTATAAAACCTCCTTAACTTCTAAGTAACAGGTAGTTTGAACTTAGTAGTTTGAACTAACCAAATGGAGCTGCATTAATTCAAACAAACTGTTAGTTCAAATTAACGCAGTTTGCCTTTTCTATGTATTGGGTGGGAGGCATGGCCCTTCTTGGGTGACATGTTTGCCACACTTCCCATGGTGCCCCCTTCCTAAATTGAACTAGCATGTCCTGTCCATGGACATGCTAGTTTGATTTGGGTTTCTAGTGGGGCCATGTTAGTTTGGATTAATTTAGTTTGAATTAATTAATTTGAACTAAGTTAATTTTAACTAACATTCCTAAGTGTAGACATAGCCTCTGAAGTGTGTTACAGTCTGTTTCTTTTGTAACCAATTCTGTTTCCACTATTCTTACTCAGTATCGCTTAATTTTCTGTTCTTTATTAATACACTTATTCTTGTTTTTATTTGAAATTCATCTCAGTGCTATAATATTACTTGCACTTCAAATCCTCAGCTGAGCCTAAAAGGCTAGCTTACAGACTCTTTGGATACAGCAAACTTGATCATTTCTGTGAGTGTCCACTATGGGGCTGGATACTACCCGGGAATGCTCCTCAAGGGTGCTCAGTGATTGAGGTGTGCATAAAGTTGATCAGCAAAGCAAACTAATGGCAGGCAAAGCTTCTGAGGAGATGGTTTGAGCTGACAAGCAGTTTAGCACCAGCAAGTCTCTCTCTAAGGCTGGGCTTGTGGAGGAACAAGATAACTCCTAATTATGGGTGCCCTGGGGCACTGTTACGGTGTGTTCTTTTGATCCACGGATACACCACTTGAGACTGATGCAAACAGAACACAGTGCGGCTGAAGAAAATCTGACTTCCTTTCCCTAGCCCAGATGCAGCACTTTGCTGCATCCATTTTTGTGTCAGAAATGCATTAATGGAGAAAATAAATAAATTCCCTAGGTTGCTTTAATGCTATTTTAATACAGCTTTTTGATTTTAAGTTTCATTTTACCCAACATGGTGTAAATTCAAAGTTTATAAAAATTCCCCTTTGCAGAATTGTAATGCTAGTTAGGAAATAGCTCTCCTTGGAGATGCACTGCAGTACAATTACCAGAGCTCAGAGAAATGGGAAATGTTTGAAAAAGCTAAGCATACACATCACTGACAAGAACAGTTGGAAGGATGATTCCCAGTTCTTTCTGTTTAACATACTCAGGTAGGGGTATTTTATATGTATTTGAATGAACGTTTTTCAATTTGGAAAGTGAACGTCAATACTCAATGGAATTTAATTAAAATGATGTACAGTGTGACCTTGTGAAGATTACTTGATGTTAGTGGAAGCTTAACTTGCTTTCTTCTTTTCTTGTTTTTTGTGGTGACTTAACTAAGTCGATAAAGGATGCCATAGCTTTTAAATAATCATTTAAAGACAGCTCATTAAACTGTTCTCTAAGTCAGAGTTTTACTGTTGGAAATAAAGAACTTGAGCCTAGAAAATCAGTAGTTTTAATATTTTTAAAAAATACTATAGGGTGGGGTTTTCTAAAGCCCCAAAATGGCCTTAGGAGTGCAAGTCCAATTGAAAGTCAAAAAGACACTGGATTCAAATGTGGGTGACTGGCCTGGACCTTCATCAATCCTGCAGTGTCCACACTGCCTTTTTTTTTTTTTAAATTGTGCTAACTTAAAGAGAGCTGGTGCCTGTCTGGCTACCAGGCCTGAAATGGTCATTCTAAGCTGCAACATCAGCTTTTACCCTGAGAAACCCACAAACATACAGGAGGATCAGAGTTTTGCTATGAGAATATAAGATGAAAGCTTATCAGATTTGTAGCTAGTGCTAGCTTGTAGCAAATCATAAGATGAGGTAAGGAAACTGTGCATAGAAACTGTCTGGTGTTTTAAAATATTTTTTCCACAAGGCTTTGCTCCAGCTACTAAATAAAAATACTTTGTTTTAAGAAGACTGTTGGTCAGTGTCATGGGCCACAGGATCTAGAATGGAGGAGTCTGAAATCCTGTGAATCCTTCAGGGTGAGAAGCAGTTGCTGTAGCTTGCTCCTTGTCAGGGTGAAAGAATTGCAAGAATTCACTGTGACAGGGTCAGATTGGAGGCTTTCTGCAGAGTTCCAGAAAACCAATATAATAGCCCTGGCTCAGCAAATCCCTTTTCCCTTTGTAGCTGAGCACTGGTTACCCCAGGTTAAGTAGCACACCTGGAGCTAATTAAAGCCCTGCCCAGGACTTGTTAAAAAGTCTTTCCTCCAGAGAGAAGGTGTAAGCAGAAGGAGAGTTATGGGAGGCAAGGTGCAGTGGGAAGGCAGATAGAGCTGAAGAAAGAATAGAGTGCTGGTCAGGAAGAGTCCCACAGGTACAAAGACTGAGAAGGAAAAACCTCTGATCAAAGGTGGGGGTAAGGACCTTTCTAGGTCTGGAGGCCTGAAGGAGACAGATCCACTGCTAGAGGGAAGTGTGGGACCCACCAAAGTAGAGGGAGGGACTTTGTCACACCACCTTGGGGCAAAAGAGTGAACAGCTGAAGGGTGAACTCAGAGACCAGAAAGGGAACATAGGTGAAGCTATGAATCAGGCACATTAATCAAAGCCCCATCAGGCACCATTGCAGATGATAGGAGAAGGAGTGGGGAGTAAGCGCATCAATTTTCAGAGGTGCTGAGCAGCTATGTCTATGAGAATTGTGTCTGTTCAACACCTTTCAGTAGCTTGTAAGGTACTTAAGATCCTGATCCTACAAACAGGACTAACCAGAAGTTTGTGTCTAGGTAGGTGGAGCTCAGGAAGATTGCTTCCCTACTAAAAGTCAGGAGTGATGCTGGCTAGGGTTAGGCCCCAGCACCCCCTGTGCAGCCCTGATCCTGCTCTGGGGCCTGATCCAGCCCCACTTGCTGTTAGTTGCTGCAGGCTTGAAGCCAGAGCTAGTTTCTGCCATTTCCAACAAGTGGCAGGAACTGTCCCAAAGCCCTGCCACTTGCTGGAAGTGGCCTGGAGCCAGATCAGGCCCTTTCCGCTGTGCTGCCAGCCAGGAGATGCAGGGCCCATGCCCTGCTGGCCCCAGTGCAGCAACAGGCCTGCTAAAAGTTATTCTCATGTGTAAGTGTCTGCAGAATCAGGGCTCAGATTTGGATTCAACTGCCTAATTTATGCACCCAAATTTTAAATTGCATTTTGGCCTGTAAGTTTATTTTACCACTTTAAATTTGTCTTCAGCTTTGGTTCCTCTTTGTTTAACCTTGTGTCCCTCTAGGCCCATGGTTCCTGAACTTTTAATATTGCAGCTCCATTACCTATATTTTAAAACTTGGTGGCTTTCTAATACCAGATACCACATTTTTAAACAATGTAGGACACTGGATTAAAGAGAGACTGGTCTATGCTTTTGTGTTTCCATTTGAGAAGAAGGTCCTTGCTCTTTTGGTGCTTTTCAGGCTTCTCAATCACACTTTTGACAAATGAAATAAAAATAATGCAAGAGCAAAAAGAAGCTGAAACACTTTAAGAACACTCCAGTGAATTTATCCAATAATGTCCTAACTCAGAACAAAAGGTTAAAATAACTATTAAGGAAAGGAGCTAAAAAACAGGCAAAGTATTTTTTACATTACTTACATGAAAACTGCTGTTGTCATTTCTGGACCCTTTCAATTTTCTAGACTAAGAAAAATAAGGGTCATCAAGCCTATTACCCCTCCAACCAGACGGAGCTTACAAAATGAGCTTTGCCCATGTGATCTGAATGTGTAATTTTGTTTAATACTTCAGCCAAAGGCAGATTAAGGGGACTTGGGGCCCTGGGCCCTAACCCCCCACAAGTGCCCCCCCACCTGGTGCCTCAGTCCCATGTTCCAGCTTTATCTGCCTGCAGGGGCAGCACGGCCAGATGGTGCACGGTGTGGCTTTTGGTGCTGCCCTCCAGGGCTACGGTCCCTGGAAGGGTGTGCCAGAGGCCTTAGAAAGCACACCAGCCACTGTGCCCCTGGAGCACATAACCAGTTGTACTGGCTTGTCCCACCTGAGGGGGTGGAGCAGCCAGCCCAGGGGCAGGGCAGGAGTGTGAAGTATGGCCTCTGCTCCAGGGCAGCCCCCACTCCCCAGCACCAGAAGTGTGGAGGGTCCCTGAAATATGTGGGCCCCTGTGCATGGATCCCACAGGCCCATGCAGCAATATGCCTCTGCATTCAGCAAGAGTGAAATTCTCACTCCTGCTCCATTACGTGGTGTAGAAGAACCAGAGAGATGTTAAAGGGGACTGAAAACCACCACTTGGGCCACAGGGACTTGTACTGGCATATAAGTACTTATAGATTCCAAGGCCAATGGGGACTGTTTATGATCATCTAATCTGACTTCCTGTAAACCAGAGAACAAGTCCAAAATAATTCCTAGAGTAGATCATTTAGAAAAAATATTCAATCTTCATTTAAAAATTGTCAGTGATATAGAATCCACCACAACTCTTGGTAAATTGTTACAATGGTCAGCTACTGTCATTATTAAAAATTTACACCTTATTTCCACACTGAACCTGTCTAGCTTCAACTTCCACCCATTGGATCATATCATACCTTCATCAGCTAGATTGGAAAGCCCATTATTAAATATTTGCTGCCCACTTAGGTACTTGTAGATTGTAATTGTCACTCCTGAACCTTCTCTTCATTAAGCTAAATAGATTAAGCTCTTTGCATCTATCACTATAATATAGGGTATGGCATCTAATTCTTTAACCCATAAGGATTCCTCTTGAGCAGCGGTTCCCAACCTGGAGTCTGGGGACCCTGGGGCTCTGCAGACATGTTGCAGGGGGTCTCCAGAGCTTCTCCCTATCAGGGCTGAAATCCAGCTGCAGCCCTGTTGCAACCTGCCAGGGCTTCTTCTCCCTGCCCACAGCTGGATCCCGGCAGGGGGATGAGGCTGATGCAAGGGCAGGGGCCATAGCCTCCATGGCTCAGCTCCCCAGCGGCTCGGGCCATGGTGGCAGAAGTACCGCTTCCCAGCTGTCCCAGTGGCACTGCCAGATTACATAGTCAGTGGGGGGGGTGTGTGCAAAGATTTTTTTTTTTTTTTTTTTTTTGTTAAAAAGGGGTATCTAGTCTGAAAAAGACTGGGAACCACTGGTCTTGACGACTCCCTTGCAGGGCCAGGGATAGGAGATATTGTAGGGTCAAGTCAGCAGGACAGGTCCAATATAATAGATCCATTATAATATTTTTATGTTCAAAAAATAACAGTTCCATTGCTCAGGACTTTATTGAGCAAAAATTCTGAGCTAAGTGCAAAATAAGGGCCTGATTAATGGGACTATTCACTGTATGTTAAGTTAAGCACGCTCCTAAGTCTTTGCGGGATAAAAGCCTAATCATTAATATCTCAGATATAGTGTCTTTTGCTGTAAATCTGCTGCAGCACTAGATTTACCGTATGCAACAATTGTTCTGTTTTAGGTCCCAGTGTCATGGAACTTGGTCCCAGGCATTTGTTGGTCTATTGGTCCCAGGCATTTGTTGGTCCAACAAATAGGGCGGCCGCAGGAAATTATTTTAGACTTTGAGTCTGAATAAGCTAATTGTTTTGTGTCAGGCAATATAAAGATGTAACACAGTCCGTGTGTGTGTGTGTGTGTATATATATATATATATATATATGTTTCAACTCACTGTGTATAACCCTTTATCCTTCTCTACGGTCAACTCTATACTAACTAAAGAAAGAGGCAGAAATAGACCCAAACTTCTCAGAAAAGAGAAAGATGTAAGAAGTATTAAAAATATAAACAGATGCAGGGGGCTATTGTATGGGGTTTTCTTCTACTTTTTTCAGTACAGTACATGGTTTCAGAAGACTGATTTAGGAGTCTGTATATAATACATTGCCTCCAAAGGCCAACTTGAACATTTCCCTAAGGACAGGGAGTTTGCTTTTCCTCTGAATTCACACATCACTGGCAGAATACTGTTATCCAGATTGTGGAAACTCACTTGTGGCAAGTTATTCACTTTTCTACACGTCTTATAAGGGTACAGCTGGCACGTTTAATGAGGGAAGAGACAACAGTGTGCTGTGCATTACAGAATTTCCATCTGAGTAATGCATTCAGGGGAGAGTCTTTTATAACCAAAGATAGTCCAAACTAAGATCCCAGATCCAGACAAGCCCAGACTTTATAGAAGCCAAGATTTGATTCAACCTTTGCAGTTTGGGCCTCTCTTTCATTCTAACAGATTCCTGAATTTGAGGTCCTGTCTCACACACTTGAAAATTAAATGAGTACAATGAATCAAGTGATTAAAGTAATATATTAGATGTATATGAAGCCTTTCACTCAGGAAACTAACTGCATTATGCAACCATTTAGGAATTATTTCCCTACCACTCCTGAACTAGAGACATCAAAAAATGTGCACAGCCCCAGGTAGCTGGCCTGTATGCTTCAATACAGTTTAAGAGAAGTGAAGATAAATATTTGATCCACTTTGAAGGCACTGGGAGACTTAGAAAGATAGAGGAGAGCATCTTTATTTTCTCTTCCTAGATTTTTTCATGGGCATGGGCAATCTGTGCTTCATTTTGGAGCATTACGGCATCACATCAAATCTTCACAAAACTGATTTTTACCAGAGGTCATGAGGCTTGTTGTAATGCTTTAGGTGGAATATATGGGCCAAAGGTGTTAATATAGTCCAGTCACTGTTCAACATTAAACAGTTTTAAACAAAGTTTGGGGTTTGGTATCCAGAAACCTCAGCCTGCTTAATACCTTAGCAAATAAACTCATCATTACAAATCTTCTCAACCTTTTATTGAAGATATAGATGGGGAAAAAACAGTTAAAGCACCTGAAATGCAAAGAATTAAAAGAGGTTTCATTTTAACAGCTCCCTTAATTCCCTTTCTATTTATCTTAGAGAGATTTTTTGAAGGGAAAAGCACCTTATTTGACAGTCGTTTAGGTGGCATTAAAGATGGTAATGACTGGCCCAGTGTAGAAATTTGTTAAGATGGGTTGAAGCTGCTGCTGTTTAAGTGTGATTACATAGCCTTCAAAACAAAGCAAATACACGCAAAAGGGGTGGGGAAAAAATAGCAAGGCTAGAAAGTGTAACTTCTCTTTCTGATATTTGACTCTCACTTGGAACTTTAATGCTGGAAAAAAACAAACAGAGCAAGTGGTCTTATCAATCACTCTGGGTATGTCTACACTGGATCCTTAGGTCGACTTAAGTAAGGTTAAGTCAACTTACAGACTCCTGCTTCCACGCTGGGCTTTTATTAATTTGACTTAAGAACTTCCTTAAGTCAACTTAATGACACCACCTCTTAGGTCAACTTAATGGTTGAGCTGACCTTATTAAATTGACTTAAGCCGATGTAGATGGGGAGAGCCCTTAAGTCAACCTAACTGGTCTCCAGGCCCCCTCCCAGAGTTCCTGGCCACCAGGAACAGATGCTTACAATGCACCACTCCTCTGTCGACCTAGCACTTGCCAGTGTGGACATAGGCAGTCAACAAGAGTTTTCAGTGTGGACTCTTGAAGTCGACTTAACAAGGTTGACTATAAGTCGACTTAAAGTTGACCTTGTTAGGTAGACTTAGCAGAGCCTCCAGTGTAAACATACCCTGTGAGACTTGGCAACCTCATACCAGTATCTGGCTGGTTAGGAACTTGCTTTTAGTTGCCTCTTTCTGGTTGCAGGCTCACAGCATTGTTATAAAATATAAAGTTTCGGCTGTCTAACGTAGACTTTTCTTAGACAGAAGGAAAAAGAAGGTAGGAAAGAGAAGAAATAAGGTAAGGAAGGAAGGGGACATGTGTGAGTGGTAGGAGGACAGAGACCAAATTCTCATGTCCCAGGAGGTGTTGGGGATTTAGCTGGAGCTGTTGGAGATGGTGGTGTCATCTGGGTCCCTCTCTCAGGCACAGTATGATCAGGACATCTCTCATGATCAGGATGATGAAGGTCTAAGGTCTCAGGAGTTGCCAAAAGAAGCAGTCATGACAGTGAAGCTAGATGCAGGAGACTAAGCCAAATGACAGCAATTCCAGGCCCCAGGGCATAACAGGCCTGTTCTGCCTCTTCTTCCCTGATCCCACTCTTAGTGTACCCCCACCCCACCCCAGGCTCCACTGTTCCCTCCCCAGCTTTCCACTGCATCCCATACTCCAGCTCAGTCTTCCTCCTCTCTTTCACACTCTCCCTGCCCCCAGGTGGCAGTCAGCATCCAGCGTGGGGGCTGAGCAGTAGATGCAAGTGAAGAGGCTGAACAGGGGGGGATAAGGACCCCAATATGGAGTTATGGATGGAAAAGCCCAACCTCTCAGTATTTTGTCCACCAATTAGATCTAAGTTCTGACACCAATCCTGGTTCACTGATTTCTGATCTCACAGGGTTCTTGTTTACCAGTCATGATCTTAACACAACCTTTGAATTATATCAGGAGGCTCTTTTGTTTGGAATAATTCAGTCTTTCTGTCTCCTTTTTCATACATTTTCCCATCATCATTTATTATGACTGGTTATTGTGACATCTTATTGTCTTTAAAAATGAGGATCATCTGTGACAAGCGGGTGGCATCTTTTTTTAGGCAATAAGCCCATGAGATGTTACTTTTGCCCCAAAGATTTTTTTTTTAAAAAAACCTCATCATTTGCTTTGAACCTGTTTTATGCAAACCAAACAGAGTTTAATCCAGCATGATCTATTTTCAGCATGTTCTGCACTCTGTACTATATACAGCACTTAGCTGAGATATCAGGCACTTATGCAGGAGCTACACAATAAAATTCTATGCTGACAGTCAAGTGCTTATCTGGAGCTAATTTATCAAAGAAGAAAATTGCTGTGAGGTATTAGTGGCTACTGAAGCCTTGCTCAGTCTTCTTTGGCTATGTTTTTATTACCTTCTGAATGAAGACCAAGTGACTATAACAGTTGCTATTTGTTTTTAGGCTATAAAAATCTTGTTGTCTGTGGCATTAACCACATTTTCTACCATTGTAAGTAAACTTCTGGAAGCCGGGGAAAAAGGAAAGCTTATATGTCTGGAAGAAAAGTTTTACAGGGTAAATGGAAGCACTAAGAAAAATGAAGTCTGTGACACAAGGGCAGGGAAAGATTATAAGGAGGTGTTTTGAAGGCTGTCATTATGGACATCAGCACTCGCTTACATGTATTCAAATGTACTTATCATTGCTGCATGTTACACTCAATTGAGGCCCATTCCTTTGTTCTGAGATTAGTGGGTCAGAAATTTAAATGCCTGCATGTCAGTTTCTTTTAAAAGAGAAAATCGAAATGAAAAACATGGAGCCAACAAAACAAGTATTAATGTTAACACTTCATTCCAGGAGTTCTTAAACTAGAGGACAGAAACATAGTTCAGGGGGGTAAATGACCATCCTGCCCATCTCATATTGCTAAATGGGAAGAAAGTGGTCTGGGCTTAATCCTGGCTGCGTGGGTGGGAGGTCCTAGTATGAAAAAAGTCAAGAATCACTGCTGTAGTACTTCATTTGTTGTTCCCAAACTTCTAGCCACCTTCTATAAATTTGCTGATACTGATTCTGCAAGATGCTAAGCACCACTGCCATGGCAGACACTTGGTGCCACAGAAACAAATTATTCTTATTAGTTATTAAAAAACCAAGATGGGCCTGGTTTAAATTAATTTAGGTTCAGCTTCTCCATTGTGAAGGGTGGTCTGCAGTAGACATGTCAGGGTTAAAATTATACTGGTGGGTAAAAGATTTTTTTTATTCTCTTGATACACACAGTTAACTCCTATTAGCAGTGCCTGAACTGGGAGGGAAAGATGGTGGGTGAAGTGATGACACTGCCCAGAGATGACAACATGGAAACTTTTTCTCTGCTGTCCTTTTCCTTTAAACAGTTGAGAGCTTGGAAAGTGGTGGTTTAGCATGGCCACCTATTAGTAGCCCAGCCCCAAAATTCAAGCACTTGACACTTATTAAGATAGACCTCTTTTATTTTCTAACAGAAGTATGGAAAAATATACAATATATCTGCAATAAACATTTACAATATGCCTGTCAGAAACATTCAAAACATCAGCACAGAAACAACACCATGTTTTCCAGGTAGAATAACAGTGTTCATTTTATTGTTTCTGCGGAAGTAAGCTTGGAAATTAATGGCTTTATGAAGATTCTAATCTTTTGTTAAAGTTGATTGATTGTAATCACCCTCCAGCAGACCCCTCAGCAAAATAACTTCCCTTTAATTAAGCAATATGATGTAAATCATGTGATGAATGATTGCAAACCAATAGAATAAAAATGTTTTTAGAATAGCAGCCTGGTTCTCTGGAGAAGAACCAGTGGTGAAATAGATCCATACAATATGATGTGATGTGGTACTGCTGTTGGATGATGGTTTGTTTTTTTTTGCTTTTGGGTTGTGGCATAGAGAGAGAGTCTTAAATAGTTCCACTATTATCAGGAGTTGAAATGTTAATTAGAGGTAGCCATTTTTTTAACCAGAATGGTCACTATAAAAAGATGAAACATTTATATTGTTTCTTCTGAAATGGTCCTTTTATCTGATGGAAAGTTTCATAAAAATGTTTGAAAGACACTTCTCTCTCTCCCCACAAAATGGTCTCGCTTGATATTTTTGCAGAAAATATGAAATCATGAGTACTAGCTGCAATTCACAAAATGGAAAGGTTCAAAATCTCTTTCCCTGTACTGGAGGACAGGGACGTCGCAGGTGCCTGGCTCACGGGGCACACGCCCCAAGTCCCGGTGCTAGTGTCCCAAGTGTCGGGTCACCAGCCTCACCCCGGATCCCTGTCTGGGAATGGGGCCGGGAGCAGTGGCACTGCCGCTCTGGGCTGGGGATCTGGGGCTTGACCTCCTGCAGCAGCGCTGCCACTCCTGGCCCTGTTGCCACCCAGGGATCCGAGATCTACAGAAGCCCGAGGCGGGATTGGGCCCAGGCCCAGAATCAAGGCAAGGGGCGGGGGGGCAGGCCTGTGCCCATGCCCCAGATCTTGCCCTGGAGCAGCTCCTGCTGGAGGATGTTGGAAGAAGAAGAAAACAAGTTGTCCTGGAGGAGAATTGGGTTGAATGGTACTCTTTATTGCCTGCTTGTTCCCCTCAATGTCTCAAGTGAGTGAGGAAGGGCTGTTTTCCAGCTCTTTCATCCAAAACAGTATGGCATTGCATACATGATTGACACTGCCTCAAAGACCCTTGTTTGGTTACATTAGTAATTAAACGATGAATATTAATAAATATATAATGCATATAATTATCCATGCCTCTGTTACTGTTTACTGATTTTATCTATTTTGTGCAGGCATTCTATCTTCTAACTTATACTAAACTGCTGAGTTAATAGTTCTTAGGGGGCATGGTATTACCAAACGGAACAAGAACATGGGTTAAGAACAAAAGGGGGAAGGGAAAGTATCCTTTGTTATCCATAGGCTATGTCCGGACAGTCAAGAAACAAAGAGAAATACTATACTAAGCAAACTTATTACGCAAGGTTAAAAATACACACTGCTTGCCTAATGCAGCCCCATGATATTATCCTGTAACTCAGACTTGGACCATTCCCCAGCATTGCTTTATTTTACTTATAATATTATCCTACACTCTCCCACTTTCTTTAAAGGAAGGGCCAGGCGCCTTTCCTTCCCACACACTAGTCTCCAGGGCATTGGTCCAGGAGGCCCTGGCTCCTAGTGGGCCAATGCCATGGTCCACCAGCCATGCTACAGGGAAGTAGGAAAGGCACGCCTACCAACTGGTGCGAGGCAGCTGGAGATACAGGTATAGTTTTTGGGGTGCTGCTAGTGCAGTATGCAATTTAAAACTTGCCATTAAAATGACTAGAAGACTGATTAAGAGTGTCAACACTCCAACCACATAAGTAATATGACTGAGGAGCCGATGAGAATCCATTAAGCCTATCTGCAAGGCACAAGCTACATCAGTCCAAGCACAATCAGCAGATACTTCAGCTGCCAGCTGGAGTGTGTATGTTCTCCAGCCGACCTGGGCTTCCAAAACTTGTGTTTTGCACCACTTGGTCTGGAGTTGTTGTAACAGCTGCATCAGGTGGTCCCAATTTATCCAAGAAAGTCCTAGTACAGCCTTGATGCAGTTTATTGGAATGGTTGGGTATCCCGTCATATGAGTTGCTGAATGGCTAGTATATAGATTTGATGAGTAGAGTTTCTTAGTTGTAGAGAAAGTTCCCCAGTCTAACCCACACCTGCTTCACGCACCTTTTACCATTTACACACTGTCCACTGAGCACTACTGAACCCTTCCAGTAAATTTTATTTCCCTGTATCACCCAGTGTTGAAGGAGCACTGCGTTATGCACTGTAGGGGTGGTAGTTCTTGTATTTCAAACAGAGGATTCGTTCTCCTTTTCACCTATTAGTATGTTGAAGCTAATGGGAGTTACATGGAGGGAAACTCTGCTCACATAGAAAGTTTAAAGCATTTACAAAGGAACATTTTTAGTTTGTAGTCAGTAAAAGATTAATATGTGACCATCATCAATTTCATTCTACACGAAAAACCTCAGGATGCCTGAACAAAGTTTTTAAAACCATTTATATTTCGTGTAAGGAACTAAAAAGAAGTGTCATGTTTATGACACATTAAATCTACTTTTGTCATTAGTTGGTATTGCTTTACCAACAGAAGTCCTTTAAAAACATATACAATGGATATAAGAGACATTTGGCTTACACCAAGTGACACCTACGTTTGTTTTCTATTTTCTATGCATATGTCTACACTAGAAGAAAAATCCAAATACTCCTGCCTCCCTCCCTCCAGTAGCAAGACTTAGCATCTGGGTCTACACGATCCTGCTGGTGGGGTTCATGCAATGGTATTAAAATTGCGGTGTCAACAGTCCCACTTAGGCTGAAACCTGGTGGGAGATGTGTATATCACACCCTGAGCTACAGCACGTGTGGGAATGTCTACATCATTATTTTTAGCACCCAGATAGGAGCCTGAGTCTGGAAACTCTGCCTATGACACCACTACAGAGCTTTTTATGTATTTATTTATTTATTTTTCACTGTTGACATATCTCAGATGGCCAAGAGACTTTCATCTGTAGTGGCAAACAGACAAGAGGCTGCTCTTGTTTCATCCGCCTTTTGTAACCTCTCTTGCTACAGTTCCTATCAGGGACTAGCTGGGATGAAGATGACAGGATGGAGCCACCTGCTGAATGAGTGAGCTGTGCTACTATAGGGCTTGACATATTTGCTTTGCTTTACAGGTTTATGTTGATTTGTGAAATGGGGTGGTGATGGGATGGTAAACACACAAAATAATTTAACAAATGCTATGTTTTGTTTTCATGCTGCCTAATAACCAAAGGCTACTGGTGCATTAAGCAAACAAACAGACCTTAATATGCAAAAGGAACATCACTTCATGGCTGCCACCAGAGCCAGAGAGTGAAGAGGAAAAAATTGTGAGTCAAACGCCTCTGTGCTATACACATAGACAGAGCCTGCCCCCCAAAAGGAGGCAAGATGGTTTTATGGTTAAAACGTTGGAGTGAAAACTGAGAAAGATATATTCACTTCTCAGCTCTGCAACAGACTTACTGGGTGACCCTGGGTAAGCCACTAAATCTCGGTCTGGGTCCCCAATCTTCTGCTTGTATGTGGAGTCCCTTTCTGCTCTTCTTTGTTCTGTTTGTCTAGCTAGACTGTAGGCTCTTCAACACCGGCACTGTTCCAAATTCTTACATTTGTGTAGTGCAGGCGTCTCAAACATGTGGCCTGCAGGCCACATTTGGCCCCTAAAGCTATTTCCTGTGGCTCACAATGACACTATTGTTACCAATATTAGCACTATCATTGTATGGAAAGGTTTCGGTGGTGCGGCCCTCGGGCTAACATACTAGTCCTCATGCTGCCCTCGTGGTGATTTGAGTTTGAGACCCCTGGTGTAGTGTATCTAGCATAAAAAGGTCCTGATCTCAGTTGTAGCCTGTGTAATCAAGATAATAATGCAAAATAATAATGAAGAATGAAGAGGTAAGAGAAGTCAGCTTGTTTACTGGATAGTTGTAGCTCTGTAAATGTGTAGATACGTAAGGTGAAATCCTGACCCCAATGAAGTTAAGGGGAGAATTGTCATTCAGATAGAGCAGGATTTCATTCCTAAGTACCGTTAGTGCCTTGACTCCTACAAGTAGTCCTTCTGAGTTAAATGGTACTGTTTATCAGAGTAGTATTTGCCTAATATTTGTTGGATTTGGCCTATGATATTGTTGATCGTGTGATTCTAAGTTTTTTTCCCTTTAAGATTTGATTTTAGTTATATTCTTGATTAACACTCAGATGCCTTCAGGCAGAGGTATTGTTGCAATTCAGAACAGTCATTGTTGTTGAATTAATTTTGATTGTCTTTCCAGTTAATAATATAATATGCACAATGAAAATTCCATCAATTATCTTTTTCCACACTTATTTTTTTTAGAATAAGGGTTTCTTCCTAGTTCAATTAACAATAGGCTATGCTGCCACTTTATAAATTGTTCAAGACCTTACCCTGCCAATATTACTCAGGCAAAACTACTTCTTGACCAGCAGATAAACAAATTTAAAGTGGGACCACAGACAGCAACTCTTCCATCAAGTGGTTTAGGGCTGAGATTCACTTTTGGAGGATTTTAAGACCTCCTGAATAAAATGTGCCCTATATGTGACTGTGAAGCATTTGGTGTCAGCTGACACAGCGGGTGCTTAGAGTTTGATATGTGCAGAATAAATCACTAATAGGCGAGATGTGTACTTACAGCCAGTAGCCATCACAGTACTGTGACATTCAAATATAGTTAATGTTTAAAGAATGTCTGTACTGAAAATTATGCTCTTAGATCAGGTAAGCGGGAGGTGACATGTCTGGGACAGGTTTCTTTCCACCAAAGGGTAACAGATGTGTATCCCTCTGTCTAGTCATGGGCATATTATGTGTCTCACAATGTAAATCTATGTGCAAATTGAGCCTGATACGATTCATAAGATTGAAAAATTGACAAGAGGAAAACCAATAAGCTGGGTGTGACCATTTTATGAAAAAGAACAAAGGACTGTCCTGATACAGGCTATTTAAGGATACCATGAGGCATACACACCAAAGAAGCAAGTATACAGTGTGATTTGTCTCATAAACAGAAGATGATGACCTAGTCTGGCTGTAAAACACTGGAAGCTTTTGGATGAGCATTGCTCTATGAGTAACTACAATAGTTAAGTAATGCATGGTGATAACCATTGGTTTCCCACACTTCTACGTGCTTTGCTTTAATTTATACATTGTAAACTAAACACATACTTGTTTTCACTATAAATATAGCTAAGTACTGTGTGTTACACAGAGATGGAACTGTAAAGGTGAGGGTACTGCTTCTTTGGAAGCAGGGACTCTGTGAAAATGGCAAGTGCCCAATGGAACAGGGGCTGGCCACTCCAAGGAGATGTTCAGAAGACTTAGAATGTTCCTAGCACTGATTTGAAGAGTGATAGTGGGGGCTCCATAGGCCTAGAGAGCAGCACTTTTGTTGGCCTATGTCTGGTGGAAGTGGGGAACTGACTCCAGCAAGCACAGACAAGGTTCCCTCACACTACAAGCAGGTGGTAGCAAGGTCCCTCACATACCTCGGTCCCCAAGGGGAACTGTTATAAGTTTTCTGTCATCAAAGGGTTAGTTTTTATCTGATTAAAGCGGACAATATAGGAAACATTTTACACCCACATTACCCATTAGTTTAAATACATGGGAAAAGATGCTTGGCAGTGGGACCACTTTTAGTGACATATTCTTGATCCATTGGGGTCCCTGGTTACTGATAATACACAAGGAACCAACCTGAGGCTAATGAAGAAATGGCTTCTGCATGGCCTCTTTAAAAAAGAAAAGATTTTATAGCTTTTTTTACGTTTCATCTTTACTAAAGATGCCCTTGGCAATATCTATTTAAAAGAGAGAGAGAAGAAATACTGCTTTTATTATTAGTTGCATTCAACCAATCATTTTTAGAAAATGGCTACACACATTAATGTGTGTGCATGTGTGAAAAAAAGAGAAAAATGCGACACATAAAATTCCCTGTCCAGAACTGCATCCAATTACTGTTTGAATATTGTTAATAGATTTAGTTGTTCTCTTTGTCGGTGCTCTGATTTCTTAGCTGAATTATTTTTCAATAGGATAAATCCACTGATTGTATACCTAAATAACTGAATGCTACAGACTGAATAGGTTTTTTTTGTCTACCTTGGATGATAATTTATTGACGCAAATAAAACTCCTTAATTAAATTTGGCATAGCCAGGTCTGTTGATGCTATACATTAAACCATTGTGCCATGTGGCTTTAAAGATTATTTTTAATTTTAGAACATCTTGTGATGCTTAGATTAAATTGTGTTTATTAAGGACTGTAAAGCCAGTGAGTTATTTCAGTTCTGTAGTTTTTTAGGATCCCAGAAAGATTTAGAATAGAGCTTCTGTGAAGAAGTAGTATTTCTTTATAATTCCTCATTAAATAATCTGAGACTGAAACCCATTGTTGTTGTTCTGGAAACTGATGCCTTCTTTCAGGAGCGCCCAGACCAGAATCTGAAAAAAGGAAGAAGAGTGATGAGGGTACCACTATGTTTCATTGCTACCACTTGAAGTTTGGATACTGATCAAGCTGAAAGTGATTTTAAAAAAATAGCTATAATGCTGTTATCACTCTCAAGGGAAAGTGAAGACTGAGGGGCTCAGTGAAGACTCTAGAGAGCCTGAGCTGAATGGTGGGAGGAGGCAGTGGAGGCCTCCCTTTGCAATATTTCTACAACAAAGGGAGGCAGCTATCTTCCAAGTTCCTTGTGATTGGAATGTATCAGGCCATGTCCTTGTTCTGGCACCGTTAGGCCCCCTTTCTGAGATACTAGTCCTTGTACCTGTGCTGAGAGGAGAGAAATGTCCCAGTTTCCTCTCACCAATCTATTATGCCCACCCCTTACAAATTTACCTGAAAGATGCATTATACCTAACCAGTAAAACCAAAGAAAATGTCTTGAAAGTCCATAAGTGTATCTAAGGACTTACGTTCTCCTCTTGATATACACCACCATGCCCACTAATTACAGGCTTGATGCAGAAGGAAGTATCACATGGTATGCTGTCATACATGATGACTGGAAATAAGGGGTCACCACCTTTAACAGTTTATTTGGAAGGACAAACTTCTGCATACTGACATCAAGATATTTAAGTAATTGAGAAAAAGGAGCTGGCTTCTCCACAGATTTCCTGGATGACCTTGGGCAAGTGACTTAATTATTCTGTGCTGTGGGTGCTACTGTAACAGATCTTTGTTGTACAGTACTCCAAAGACTGTTGGGAGCCTCACAACACAGATCAATTACACATGATCCTTGCTCTCAAAAATTAACATGATGCAATAAGGACCCCCAGAAGTAAGATCACTCAGAGGAGATATGCATACAGCATCATTGATCAAATGAGCAAAGCGTCCTCATTTTGTAGATATGATAAATATATGTATTGTAAAATAAAAGTGTATGGTGGTCTGATATTTGTGATTGTTGCATCATGACACAGCAATATCTTTCTGTGACTTATGAGCTCCTTGGTAAATATGTCTTCTCCACCACAGAAATTTCCATGAAAAAAGGGGTGCAGGGAATAGTTTGTCAGTTTTACATAGAGAGTTTTGATCATTTTTAAATATTTTTCATACAAAATAATCAAAATTTTCTGTAGACAGCAGACTTTTTCTGGAAAACTTCTATTGACGCAAAAGCCAATTTTCAGTCAAAGACACAAAAAAGAAAAAAAAATTGATGGAGATTTTTTGACCAGCCTTAACTGCATCCTCATTGTGTTGCAATGTGTTGTAGGGTGATTTTATGAATGAGTGGGGTCCAGTGTAGAGGAGTGTCAGAGTCTGTCAGTGGCAGGAGAGGACTGCCTGATAGCAAAGGACTACATAAGACTTGAAGGAGAGCAGTAACTGGCTATGTCTACACTATAAAAGCTAAGTTGACTTTATTAAATCAACTTATTAAAGTCTACTTAAAGTCGACTTTAAGTAAACTTTATTAAGTTGAGTCCACACTGCGTTAAGTCGACTTAATAAAGTTGACTTTAAATGGCTCCCCTGGCTTAAGTCAACTTAATAAAGTTGATTTAGTGCAGTGTGGCCATGTAAGTCAACTTTATTTACAGGGCCACACTGCACTAAGTCAACTTTATTAAGTTGACTTAATTTAACCCAATGTGGACATTAGACTTAATAAAGTTGACTTAATCCCTAAAGTTGACTTTAAGGGCAGGAGTTATTAAATTGACTTAAGGAAGCCCTTAAGTTGACTTAATCAACTCAAAATGTGGATAGGGCTTTGCTTAAGTTGCCTTAAGCCTCCTTAAGCCCATAGTGTAGACATAGCCACTGTGAGCTGCTGGTGACAACTTCTGAGGAAAGGAGTGAGGAAGACTGGGTAGGCTTGGTGCTTCCTGTGGAGTTACAGGAAGGCTGCTAGCAATGGCTATGTCTACACTGGAGGCTTAAGCAACTCCCTGACCATTTTTGGAGTTCATTAAGTCAACTTAATAACTCTCACCCTTAAAGTCGACTTTAAGGGTTAAATTGACTTTATTAAGTTGACTTAACAAAATACGGCCATTAAAGTCAACTTAAGGCTGGATAGCCATTTAACTTGACTTTATAAAGTCGACTTAAGCCAGGGGACCATATAAAGTTGACTTTAAATGGGTCCGCTGGCTTAAGTCGACTTAATAAAGTCGACTTAAAGAAATAGGGCCTCTCTAAGTTGACTTAATAAAGTCGACTTTCAGTTCACCTTATCAAGTCAGCTTACCTGAGGCCTTTAGGGTAGACAGAGCCAATGAGAGTAAGAACCAGCTTGGTCAGTGAAAGGAACTAACTCTGGAGGGCAGTCCCCCAGAGCAGGGGTAGTAAGCTATGTCAAAGAGGCCTGGGGAATGTAACACTGCAATGAACACTCTGGCAGAAGTGGGCCATGAAGGGATGACTATGAAGAGGAGAGGGCCATGGAAGAAACCCAGGAAACAAGTGATTGGTTCCTGAGGGAAGGTCTGCTAAGTAGGGATGGGACTCCCAGATGAAGAGTCCTGGTGCATGGATCTCTGAAGGGAGCCCTCTGGTAGGAGACCTGATTTGGGGCTACAGGAGAAGACTTGCAGGAGAGCAGGGCCTTGGAACTCTCAGGTGAATAGGCTTGAGAGTGGACTTCTGGAACAGTAGCCAAATGACCTTGGGACAGAGCAGTTAATGACTCTCAGGTGAGTAGCTTGGAGAAAGTGACCATTGAATGGATTTGAAATGCTGCTGCATTGTGGCTTTATTTTACTTCAGGAGGAAGTGTTTTAGTCTATGAGGGATCTGAACTGTGGAACTTTCTGTGAATAAAAATGTTTGAATTTGCCACTGAGGCACAAAATATTTGTATGTGTGGAAGAAAGCGAGACTGAGAGAGGTCATATTTGTGCTACCAAGGTTAGTCACAACGAGGGCCCTTAAGTCGACTTAAACAGAGCCCTGTCTACACTGCACGGCAGTAAAGTCGACTTTAGGGTCCAGTAAAGTCGACTTTATAAGGTGCACTTATAAAGTCAACTTTACTGTTAAGTCGACTTTATTAAGTCGACTTAAGGCAATGTGGACTAACTAAGTCGACTTAATAAAGTTGACTTAGTGCACTGGGACCATTAATTTGACTTTATAAAGTCGAATTAAGTCAGGACACCCATTTAAAGTCAACTTTATAAAGTTGAATTAATGTAGTGTGTACTCACTAAGTTGACTTTAAGCAGACTTTATAAAGTCGACTTAATAAAGTCAACTTAGCTTTTACAATGTAGACATAGCCAACAAGAGGATGCCCAACTTTGAAGTTTCTTTCTGATGCAAGGCTGCATCATTCTGACAACATATGGGACCAGGAAGTAGTTTTAAGCTCCTTTAAAGTCTTGTAAAGTGATCTATAGTTCATGTGTTTACCCTGTACAAAATGGGACAGTGCTAGAATAATGTGGATTGGGGCCAAACAACTTTCCTCCTATGTTCCCCAGGTATTAGTATTTTGAGTTTCTATGATAAAAAGTATACAAAGAGTTTAATGAACATTAGTGAATTCAGAATTGCAATCCTCCCTCACCCCACCCTTGTGAAATAGGTTGGTATTATAATCCATTTTCTAGGGGAACTAGGGGTGAATCGGAGCCCATGGTTTCTGACTCCCAATTCATTGCATTAACATGAAGGCCTCGCTGCCACTGCTTGATACTTGTGAAGGCAGTACCTTTCTCTTTCTCAGGCACTTTTGTGCTCATTCCTGTTTCTCATTGCATGACTAATTGATTTTTCAGGTCACTTTCTGTTTTAAAAATGAAATAGAAAAATCATTGAAACAAAAATGTATCTTGTCTTTGCTTTGCTTTGCTTTGCTTTTCTTGTTTGAAGAACTGATAAATAAATAAAAACCAAACTCACTAAAAAACAAAACCCATTTTTGTTTGACCTGAAATGAACTATTTTGTTCAGTTGTTGAGACTCTTTAAGCTCTTTATTTTTTAAAATGAAATTGAAATAAATTTTTAAACAGAAAGGCATTTCAACTGGATGCTTTTCATTTAGAATGTGTCAAAATAAAATGCCTAGATTTTTTTCTAGGTTTTTCCTTTTTTAACCAAAACAAT
This sequence comes from Podocnemis expansa, assembly GCA_007922195.1. Classification (NCBI taxonomy): domain Eukaryota; kingdom Metazoa; phylum Chordata; order Testudines; family Podocnemididae; genus Podocnemis; species Podocnemis expansa. The sequence goes on along the minus strand of ML682060.1, from coordinate 5,633,252 downwards.
GTAGCAAATTCAACACAAATTCACGAAATTTTTCAAATGACAGAATACATTTTTAGTTTAATAAAAAAAAAAGCTTCAGAGAAAAAATTTCATCCAGCTCTATTGCTTTTTTTTTTTTTTTTGGTTTGTTTCTTCTCATTCAATCTGTTATTCATTCACACTTATTCATGCTTTCACTGAGCCATTCACTATCAGTCACCATCTAATTTGCTTACCTCAGGAGAGCAGAAGGTGGTGATATAGTGTTCAAGGCTAAGTGGTTCCTCGATCAGCAAGCACAGCAAGACAAGATGGTGACTGTTCAGAGCTATGAAGTGCTTGCTAAGTGACAATAAAGTTCTGCATGGTGTCTAACTGGCTATGCATATACATGACACACAGAAAAGACAAGTGATATCAATACCTGCCTAGTTTTTCCCTCTTCCTGTTACTCTTCAGTGTCCCACTTAGGCCCATCTCATGCATAGTGCTCAAGGATCTTAACTCTTATTTTGAATGTCATAGGCACTGAAAGTATTCACTGCCCCCTCAGCAGGCACTCAGTAACTTTCAGGATCAGGTCCTCACTCAGTTATTCATATCTGAGCTGTTAGGAAGACACCTCACTTTCACGGTTGTCTCTAAAACTCTTTGGATTCTTGGCCATGAGTACTGTAGCTGGCATTGCTGAAAGTGTTGTTATCATGAAAGTGACCTTGAATAGAGTAGGAGAGAGCGAGAAAGATACGTCCTACAAAGGCAGGCTACAAGCAAGGCAGTTTCTGAATTCTACATCTGTTGTCCTGATTTATGTAAAATGGCACCATGTTTTAATATAATGGTTATAGTCAGAATGGAAGAGCATGGAGTTGCACAACAACAAAGTCTTGTAACCTGGTTATTCCAACCAAATATAGCAGTGAAACTAGTCAGAAAAGGTACAAGCAGCATCAAAGAAGCAAGAGAAAGGAGCGTCATTCAGTTCAATTTCCAGGGAGCTGTGTGAAGTCATCAGAGTTGTAAAAACTATCTAGTGTGTAATTTGTCATGTTTGTGAATCAAAGAAATTAGGATTCAGCTGAGAGGAAAACCTGTGGCCTTTAAATTTCCCATGGTAAGAAATCCTACATAAGGCATGAGAGGATAATTTTGTTCAGCTGAGAGGCTGGTTTTCTCTGGAAGCATATGAGAAACTACAAAAATCCCAGGAGTTCTGCACATAGTCTCCCATTTCGAACCACTCTTCATCTCCAAGTCCTTCAAAACCTTTCCTCATCCATTTCTTGTAGCTGTGAAGCAAATTTTTTATTTGATACACTCTGTGTGTTTATTGGAGGTGGGCCTGCTGGATTTTGAACCATATTCAGATGGATCTATTTTGTGTACAGTAAAATATTTAGCACTATTCATTGCTCTTGTTTCTAAACTCTTCTGGTCCTGTATGGCCCTTTTCCTTTTCCCCTGCTGCCAGCTCCATTTTGAAGTTGGTCAAGCTAAAATTCTTCATTCCACCTATTGGTGTCTACCTTCCTATCAATATCAATGAATTGTTCAAAGCGCTCTCCTTTGACCTCCAGAATGTAGCTGTTAACCCAGAAAGGATATAACACCATCAGGCTTTTTTCCCAGCTGACTGGTATCCAATCAGACATGGCCAAATTTGCTTCTATATAATGAGAGGTTGGAGGTTTAAAGTGGTATCCTGTGTGTAGAAGTTATTCAAATATTTAAATATCATATGGCAAAAGGATGTAATTTTGTGCATTGCTTTTATTGCATTTTTAAATGGATATGTAATACCATTTGGGAAGGCGACAGTATGAAGGAGTCAGGAATAGCAATGAAACCGTAAATTGGACTGCTTAAGAAAATAACATTGTGAACCTATTATTTTGACAGGTTTTTTTCCTCTCTCTCTCTTATTTTTTAAGACTGCACTACATGGGCATTGATTGCATTGGCCACTCTCACTCTTTGTTACTGGCTCCTTTCCTAGCTTCTGGAGCACACAACTCTCCTTGTATACCTGCCAAGTTTGTTGTCACCAGTGGAACTCACCAGTACTGTCCACACTGTGAAAATCTATATCTTCTGCTGAATAAATAGTGCCTGAAGAGAGCCAGATAGAGAATGACAGGACCCCAGAGCCAAATCAGGAATTAAATGAGCATGGTGTAGTCAAATTGGCATTAATAGCCAAGGAACATGGTAAATGCTTTATTTCCTTAAAGAAAGAAAGAAAAACCTGAGGAAAAGATTTCATATGAAGAAAAACTGAAATACAACCCCCCCCATACTTCCCAAAATGGTTATTATAGGGAATTTACATTAAGCCTTCACGGGGGATATGTCTACACTGTAAAAGCTAAGTTGACTTTATTAAGTTGACTTAATAAAGTCTACTTAAAGTCAACTTTATAAAGTCAACTTTAAATGGGTGTCCTGGCTTAATTCGAGTTTATAACGTCAACTTAGTGGCCCCACTGCACTAAGTCAACTTTATTAAGTCGACTTAGTAACTCCACATTGACTTAAGTCGACTTAATAAAGTCGACTTAACTGTAAAGTCGACTTAACCTGATGCTAAAGTCGACTTTAGTGCCCTACAACGTAGACAGAGCTTTGTTTAAGTCAACTTAAGGACCCTTAAGTCGACTTAAACACACAGTGTAGACGTACCCAATATGTGTATGTGTCTGCTGCTCTCAACCTTTGACACTGGCTTCAAGCACTATTTGTTCAAGCTGTCCACATATGTGTATACTGGCCTTATTATCCTGATAGAGTGGATTCTTAAACCTAGAGTCATCACTGATATCTATTTCATCAGTGATCACATTTGCAGAATCATCTAGCAAGTGCATTTATCTACCACTTTATGAAGATGTGAGCAGTGGAACATTAGCAGCTGGGTATTTCAAGGACTGATGAACAGAGAAATGAGAAGTTCAAAATGTAAAGCAACCTCTACCCGTCCCCACTCTCTAGAGGGGAAAAATGGTTGTAACCCCCTGAAATCTGTTTGTGATGTAGCCAGATGTCATGAGCCCTGAGTTGAAAACCCCTGTTTTGGAGGAGAAACCAATTTTGTCTATAGAAGAAATGATGCATAATATTACAGTCAGGTTTGTATGCCTTGATTTGTTTTCCATGTGAAAGGGGACATCACAATAGCTTATTTTCTAAAATACCTACATTTGAATAAGAAAAAAAATTGTTTCTCCAATAATAATAATAATAATAATAATAATAATAATAATAATAATAATAA
>ML682060.1:5607501-5629992 GCA_007922195.1 Podocnemis expansa | reverse complement strand
AATAATAATAATAATAATAATAATAATAATAATAATAATAATAATAATTATTATTATTATTATTATTATTATCAATAATAATTAATAAATAGTTATTACTATTGCTGTTGCAGTGGAACTGGGGATCATGGCCCCACTATTGTAGGAATTGTATACATGCATAACAGAAAACTGTCTCTTCCCTAAAGACTTTATAAACCTAAGCAGAGTTCCAGGGACTTCTGCCCATGGAAAAATTAAAGCTCCATTCAAGCTAAGGAGAAGCTGGGGGATCCTTTGCTGCAGATTGCCTGGCAGCCGTGGCCATATGGGATGCATAGATCATGCCTGCCATTATGAAACTTTTCTCTAGAAGCCTCACTACAGATGTTGATAGGTTATTTGATGAAGCTGACGTAAGTGAACATGGGCTAAAAGTATGCAGTTTAATGTTACAGAGGCAAATGTTGGGTCCCCTTTGTATGAAGCTTTACTCAGCAAACAGTTATATCCCTTCTACTCATGCTTCTGCCCATGAAGAGAATATGTGTCCATCCTTCAAAGCCAGTAGATTACTGAAGATCTACTTGAATCTTAATGCTCTGCCTGGATTGCAGAGACAACTGCATAGGGGTACAGAGCCATGCTGCTAGAGCTATTGTAACCTTACTTGGTACTGAGAGTGGCTTCCAAGCCTATATTAACATTCTGGAGGACTTCCCTCAGGCTGCCAGGAGGAATAATGTGCGTCCCATGTGACTCCACCAGCTCTACTTTCTCCTTTCTCGCGCCACACACACGTTCCAAGATCCATCCTTAACTTCCATAATGGAAGGGGCAGATAGACTTGCAAAAGGTTCCAAATCTGGCTGGTAGGTTGCAGAAAAAGTTCTCCTGAATGTGCAATGACAAAGTGGTGTTTAGGTAATTTTACGACACATCTGTTTGGGTTGAGAAGTGTGGAGTTTGAATCACTGTACCTAACAACTACAATAGCAAGGATGGATGCATGATTAAGACTTTGGTTGGAAATTGAGAGACCCAAGTTCTGCCATAGACTTCGCTGAATATAATATTTAAATACACCATCATTTCTGGATATTTTGTTAAACAATTGGATCATTTTTGCCTTTCTTTTTGTCTGTACATTTATTAAAAAGGACAAAAAGAAACACTTGCATTAAAGAGAGACACTCAGACTAACAAACAAGGATTCTGGTGGCACTTCTAATGACTAGCAAATTTATTTATGACATGAGCGTTCATGGGAGAAAATCCCATTTTATCAGATGCTTAAAGGTGGGGAACATACAGAATGGGAGCAAAATAAATGTAGGGAAGTGTATCATAGAATCAAAACTGAACTCATTTTTTATATTTGACTAACAGGGTTTCAGATCCCAAAATTTATTCTGTGCCATCTGCTAATTTTTCTGATTTTGTAGCCGTATTTTCCTGTCTTTAAGGGCTCAGTCATAAAAGCTGATGAATAACTCCTGGAAGTGCTGCATGCTTTCAGCTTCCTATCACTGGAGTTGTTCAGCACTTGGCAGAATCACAAAATAAACTAGCTGTCTGAATGCATTTTGAACATTCAGACTGTAGTATCATTTTTATATTGGTGTCTTTTCAGGGTTTAGCTAGTCCTTTCTAATAAAATGGCAGCCACTGAAAATAAGTTATAAAGCACATTGGACATTTAATGCAGATTTGCCAATGTTCAGTTTCTATTGTTGTTTTAGATTACCAATCTCTGTAATGGCCTTCAGTCTAAACATGATTTATTATGTTTAGTTCATTGTTAATATGAAATGGAACCAACATGATGTGTGTTCCAGAGGGGTAGCAGTGTTAGTCTAGTTCAGTAAAACAAACAAAGAATCTTGTGACACTTAACGACTATCAAATTTATTTATTGCATGAGCTTTCCCGAGAGAAAAATCCCACTTCATCAGATGCTTTGAAGATGGGGGAATTTACAGAATGGAAGGAAATGAATGCAGGAAAGTGTAAATCATGGGATTAGGTCACACTGTAAGAGCAAATCAAAGCCATCGTGTTGAACTAGCATATGTTACAATCTTGCATTGTTGTAATCATCTCTCCAAGGTATTTAGGTGACTCACATCACAGTACCTGAGCACCTCATTATTTTTTCCATATTCATTCTCACAGTGCCAGCCCTGCAAGGCAGAGAAGTATTACGATCCTCATTTTACAGACAGGAATTGAGACACAGGGGGCTCAGTGAGTTGCCCAAGATCACATGCAAAGTCAAAGGGGGAGGAGGAACTTGTCCCCATAGTTTTCAAGTTATATGCTAATGCCGTAACCACTACACTGTCCCATAACTAGTAGCCTCTATTCTTTTGATTATTTCTCTCCCTTGCCAAGTTAGGTCTAATTTTAGGACCAAATCCTTCTCACCTTACCTCCATAAGAAATGAATCAGTGGAACTATTGGCATAAAAAGCTCCAGCTCTGGCACCAGTTCTGCAAGAATTTTTACATATGCTTAATTTCAGGGCCATGAGTAGTCACATGGATCATGGCAATGATACAGTTTCCCACAGCATTCTCATTGGCAAATTAAGGAGATATGGGTTGAATAGATGGAATATAAGGTGGATAGAAAACTGGCTAGATCAACGGTTTCAGCGTGTAGGAATCAATGGTTCCATGTCTAGCTGGCAACCGGTCATGAGTGGTGTGCCCCAGGGGTCGGTCCTGGGGCCGGTTCTCTTCAACATTTTCATCGATGATCTGGATGATGGAATAGACTGCATTCTTAGTAAGTTTGCGGATGACACCAAGCTGGGGGGACCAGTAGACATGTTGGAGGGCAAGGACAGGATTCAGGGAGACCTAGATAAATTGCAACAGTGGGCGATTAGAAATCTTATGAGGTTCAATAAGGACAAGTGTAAAATCCTGCACTTGGGACGGAAAAACCCCATGCACCGCTATAGGCTAGGAAACATTCAGCCAAGTAGCAGCAGTGTAGAAAAGGACCTGGGGGTCATGGTGGATGGGAAGCTAGATATGAGTCAGCAGTGTGCTCTTGCTGCCAAAAAGGCCAATGGCATACTGGGCTGCATCAAAAGAAGTATTACCAGCAGATCAAGGGATGTGATCATTCCCCTCTATTCTACACTGGTAAGGCCACATCTAGAATACTGTGTTCAGTTTTGGGCTCCCCACTACAAAAAGGACAGGGACATGCTAGAGAGAGAGTTCAGAGGAGGGCAACCAAAATGATTAAAGGGCTGGAGCACAAGCCCTATGAGGAAAGACTGGAAGCATTAGGCTTATTTAGTCTGCAGAAGAGAAGATTGAGGGGGGATTTGATAGCAACCTTCAACTACTTGAAGGGATGCTCTAAGGAAGATGGAGCTCAACTGTTCTCGGTAATAACAGAAGACAGAACGAGGAGCAATGGTCTCAAGTTGCGGTTAGGGAGGTCGAGGCTGGATATTAGAAAAAACTTTTTTACTAGGAGAGTGGTGAAGCCTTGGAATGAGCTGCCAAGGGAGGTGGTGGAGTCTCCATCTGTGGAGGTGTTTAAGGCCCGGCTGGACAAAACCATGACTGGGATGGTTTAGTGGGAGTGGCCCTGCCTCTGGCAGGGGGTTGGACTAGATGACCTATGAGGTCCCTTCCAACCCTATGATTCTATGATTCTATGTATTCCCACTGGCTATTTCTACACTGGGAATTTAGTTTGAATTAAGGAGGCTTAATTCAAACTAAATTAGTCCATGGCCACACAGGCTTTCCTTTGTTTGAACTAAGGAATTCCCTAGGAAAGCTTAGTTTGAACTTGTAAAACCTGCTTTGCTTCAAACTAATGGTTAGTTTGAACTTATTCGTTCAAACTAATCCAATGGAGCCACATTAATTCAAACTAACCACTAGTTTGAGCTAAAAGCAGTTTGACCTTCTGCCTCCCAGGGTGCCTTCCCCTTTTTATGGATTGGGTGGGGGGGTATGGCCCTTCTTGGGTGCCGTGTTGCCACAATTCCTATGGTGCCCCCCTCCTAAGCTGAACTAGCAAGTCCTGTGTATGGACATGCTAGTTGGATTTAGGGTTCTAGTGTGGACATGCTAATTCAAATTAAGTTAGTTTGAATTAATCACTATCAGTTTGAAATAATTAATTTGAACTAACTTAGTTCGAAGTAGCGTTCTTAAGTGTAGACATAGCCATAAACACCAACATGATTACTCGTTCATGTGAACAAGGATTTGCAGGATCAGGGCTTGGGTTGTAAAATCCTCAGGGCAGGGATCTGTCATTTTTATTTCTGTAAGCTTAATGCAGAGATCTGGTAGAGTGCAAATCATACATAATGTGCATATTAATATTTTCTGTGTGTCCTTCCACACAAAGGAGAAATTTTGTTGCTGATCATTAAGGCACATTGAAAGCTTCAATTACGAACAAGAACAGATGATATATTGTAGGAGCTTATAGCCAGCAGGATCCTATGTGGCTTCATTTTTCCATGTATGCACCTACAACAAATTGATTTGCTACAACCCAGTTCCAGACATCACCTTATTTCAAGTACAGTTACCTAGGAAACCGCAGTATACTGCTGGGACAAGCTGCCCGCTTCTGTTCCTGTTGAAGCTATTAAAACACATCAACTCTCTCTCCAAGAAAAGCAGAACACTGACAATTTCAACTTCTAGTCATTTCATAATTTATTTTATATAGATAGTCTAATTGTTTATCTATGTGTATGCACACCCCCTGCCACTATGTAGAACTAGCTCTGTTATATAATATAGATAGTTCCACTGATCATAGGACCACCCCTATTGAGTGTATATATTTATTACAGGTACACACATGCTCATACATGCATACACTAGCTATTATACCTATACCCCCCCCACACACACATATGGGTATATGCATATAGACAGCCTGTGTGTGTGTGTCAGTGGTTCCCAACCTTTTCTCTGCCATGGGACACCTTGATACCTTCAAATTGTTTTGAAGCACACAGCCATTAAAAATTTATGAGCATTCAAATTAATTCATGATCCATCATGCACTCCTTGGGAAATGCTGCTATGTGGGGTGGTAGTGGTAGCGGGGCAGGGGTGGGAAGAGATAGGAGGGGAAGTCAAGAGTCATTTTTGGGGGTGACAGGAGAGACTGTGGGGAACAGAGGAGGGCAGGAGTGGCTATGTGGTGAGCAGGGCAAGGGTGGCAAGAGAGGAGGGGGAAGTGAGAACAGGAGTGGCTATGTGGGGGTAGATGAGGAGTGAGAGGATGGGGTAGAGGACCATGACATGGCACCTCCTTCTCCTCAGTGGCCCCCAACCACCCATGATGAACCTTCAACCGATGACAGCTCCCTCCTCCTAGTGGGTCCCTTGCCCCCCACCAGCTCCCTGTGGCTGTGATGGACCACCCCTCCCCAACTAAAGGGGCCAGAAGGCCTTGCTGTAGCCCCACAAACCCCATTGCTCCTGTCCTCTGCTGGGGGGGGCACATCAGCCCCCCCCATGCATGAGTGGATTTTTTACCTGCCCAAACACAGGGAGGCAGATAGAAAAATGCACCCCCACCTCACCCAATGCTAGCTACTGGGGTTGGGGCCAGGGCCAGACCCCACTGCCGCCAAGACCTCCAGAACCTCATCTGGGGTCAGATCCCACTGTCACTGGCACCTAGGGGGATAGGACAGGATGGAACCCACTGTCCCAGGGTCAGGACTGAGCCCATCACTGCTGGTGTCCCTGGAGGGATGGAGCCTGCCAGCACACTCTGGCAACATCAGGGCAAGCCAGAAGGAGCCACTGCTGCTACCAGCATCCCTGGGAATGCTGGGGCCAAGGCAGGCCAGATCTGGCTGCCACCACCAGCTATGGGGATCCTGGGACCAGACAGATGTAACTGCCACTGCTGCTGGCTCCAGGGCTGGTCAGATGGGGCCACCAACACCATGGGCTCTGGGGACAGCCAGATGGGCTGTTGCCACCCCCAGCTCCAGGGATCCCAGGGCTGGCTGGATATGGCTGCCACTGGCTCCCAGGCCAGCTAGATGGGGGCCACCACTGCCACCAGGGTCCCCAGGGATGGCTAGATTGGGCTGCTGCAGGAGCCCTCACACTGTCCCATGCCACCTCACTGGGACCCCCCACCACTCCAAGGCCCCCCCAATCCTATTCACTCCCTCTCTCCAGCACACACTTACCTGCAGCGAGAATCTGCTGCAGCTTTTTCCTGCCCTACACAGCCCACGTGGGTGGGCTGAGCAGGGCAGGAGAGTTAAATGACCCCAGCTCCCAACAGATTCTCATGGCACACTGCAGGTATTGCTGTGGCACGCTGGTGTGCTGCAGCACAGTAGTTGGGAACCACTGGTATGTATACTCATGCAGGCATTCAGTGGGACTACTCAAATGATATGAAGCTACAGAGCACAAGCCATGGCAGCAAGTTGCTGACTGATCCTCTTAGTTTGTTGTTTGAAAAGTATTTTTGAGAGCCATTCTTTCAGTTACAGACAGCATTCAGTGTCAGTGGGCTGCTTTAATACTTTCTTTTACAGGGATGAGAGAATGAATAGACAAGCCAAAGATGGGAAAACAAAACCCCTGCAGAATCTCCCAGACTCTTTTGCTGTGTACCATGACTTGTGTATCCTTGTGCAAGTGTTGGTTATGCTTTGTCATGACCTTTCATCAACTGAAAATATTTTGATTTTTCAGCAGAAAAACAAACATGTAATTTGAGGAGGTAGAAATAGACTAAGAAGTTACCCTCAGTCAACATGGGGTGGAGGGGGAGACCTCTAGCATGATACAAAGCTATGCTTGTACAGGTAGCTGAACATCTTCCCTGAAAAAACAGATGAACTTTAACCTTTTACCGCCTCTAGAAAAAGATTGTAGGTATCTATGATTCTATGATTCTATGATCTGATTCTTTTACTGCCCTAGATAGGAGACAAATAAATAACAAGAATAGAGTATAGAGAAGTAGGGGGTAGGAAGAGCGTATGAACTGTTCCTATAACCCAGCCCCAATGTGCAAAGGTGCAATACAGCTCCCTTGTGTCTGGAATAATGGTTATGATTCCCCTGCATTGCTTAAATGTGTGGTTGGGTGTCACTGCATCTGTATAAGTATGGATCCCATGGCCTTTCTTCTGTCATGACCTTCATCCATTGTCATGCTCTGTTTCAGCTTATGTAGGGCTAATTCGTAGACTCTTTGACTATGTCTACACTTACAAAATTAATTTGAAGTAGTTAATTCAAAATAACTACTTCAAATTTAAATTGAGTTATTATTTCAAATTAGCACTTCTTTGAAGTTATTATTTTGAATTAGGAGTCCAGTGAAGACTCTCTACTTCAAAATAAAGTGGGCTTTATTAATACGAATAGAGTGTCTTCACTAGACTAGATACTCTAATTCAAAACAGGGGAAGGCAGGCAAAAGAATAGGGAAATTAGTTTGAATTAAGCCTATTCTGCAGCTCAAATGGCTTAATTTGAACTAATAACTTCAAAGTAAGCGATACTTTGAAGGAAAAAGAGGTTTTGTTATATTGAATTAGTGGTTTCTTATTTCAGACTAAGGAACTGCTTAATTCGATATAATAAAATGCCTTCTTGGCCAGAGAATAAATTATTCCAATTAAGCCTCCTTAATTCAAAATAACTTGTAAGTGTAGACATAGCCTTTGGTAGGCAGAGTGTAGAAAGACTCCCCACTTGTGACTGATCCTCTCTCTTCTACTTCTCTCCCATGCCAGAAAGCCTTCTAGTGTGACTTAACAGGTGAAGAGAGTCTTGTGTGGCCCATCCTATCAGGTTATATTTGACCCCAAATGAAGAGTGAAAGGCATATAATGGTAGTAAAATGCTCCTAAAGATGATGCCAGTTTTGACATTCTGACTCTCTCGGGCTGCTCTTTGAATTTCATGTCCATCAGTTCTGAATCAGGGCCCCATCCCACGAAATGCTGAGCTCTCTCCTTTGGATATGCAAAGGAGCCGAGAACATCAAGCTTCAGGTTAAGCCCACTTAGTTCATTTTGTACACAGCAGTTTGCATGATGCACCACCAGCAAAGTAGGATTAGTATGTGAAATACACAACAGGGGAGGAGCCCCCTATTTTTTTTTCTAAAGCTTTCATTATATTTGCCCTTTTCATGTTCTGGGGTGCAGTCCAGATCAATGTGGGATTGTCTCATCACCTACCCAGTAATTCTCCTGCACTAATGCTCTGCACTGTTGCTCCCTTGTCTGGATACAGCCAGCCAGCATTTAAACAGGCACTGAGTGTCTGTGTGACAAGCCAGCAGCTCTGACTCCAGCAGCCTGTTTGTCATTCTGCAGCCATGTGTTGGCCTCCATTAGCCTTGATTGTACTTGGCAAGATGACTCCCCCACTCCCCCATCCTAAATTTTCCCAAAACCGTGTGCTCCAGAAATTCAGACAAATAAGAAGGTTGGTTTGTTCCTTTAAAGAAAGAAGCTGCACAGTTTATCACCTTAGCTGGATTTACCTATCACTTCAATTCAAACACAGCATTGGAATGGGCTAGATTAAAAGTAAAACAAAGTTTATTAACCAAAAATGGTAGGATTTTAAATGAAATTGGGAATAAAAAAGATAGAGTTACAAATTGTTACAAGCAAATAAAAATGAAAATGATTTCTAGAGAAGAAACCTTGAACCAAAACTGTGTTTTTGTTAAGTTGAAATTCTTATCACACTTCCTTCCAACAAGAAGATTAATTATACCTCTAGCCAGGATCTTCCACAAAGTGCTTGATTCCTTTGTCTCCTTAGTTGAAAGATCACTTGGGGTTCTTTGCCTCTCTCTTTTATAATCCAGCAAACATTTGAAATGGATTCTTCTGAAAGCTACTCTGCAAAGTAAAGCTCATTCAAGCTGGGAGGAAGGAGACATAGAGTCTACTGGTGAAAGAAATTTCATGCTGGTTTCTTTGCCAACTGGTGTTTGCTAAAATGCAAATTGATCTGTTCCCTGTTCTCTCTTCCTCCTGCCATGATGTTGAGTGGTCATCTCCTTCCTCTGTTGGCTTGATGGTTTTTGTTAACTTTTTAGGTAAATTGCACTCTCATTGTCTTTCAATACACCTTGGAAGTACCTTTATGTTGGCAGAACCACATTCCTTTGGCTATGGAGGGCTAACTTCAGTCCTGCCGGGCAGAGGCACTTTAAAGACATAATTCCCAGAAGGTCTGTAATTTTGAATTTTTCCTCCACACACACCATGCAGTGACACTAATGATCAGTATGTTATTCACTTTCTATGGATATCTTACATGACAACTTTTAAAATGCAAGTTATAACTTTAATAATTTGGGGAGCACTGGACTGCTGAGGACAGCTGAAAATCATTAGCAGATACCAATGAGCCCCTTGCCCCCTCACAAAGGGAGATCTTTAGGGTCACAGATAGTTATTCAGTTCACATCACAGGGCGATTTAAGATGCATTGCTCCAATTAAAATTAATGGAAACCATGCAGCTGAATTCCAGAATCCCTTGTTGGAAAGTTATCTCTTTGAATCCTGGGGGAAGATACTTATGGGTGAGTCACTGAACTGCTATTTTAACTACTCCAACTATTAGCTTTCCTAGCTGCCGTGTGGGCTTTCCTTTGTGATGCAGAGTTCTGCCTGTTCAGTGCGTTGGGTAGTGGAGTTTACAGTGCCACTTGCTCTGGCGACAAGTGATACTATTCTTAAACAGCAGTGCTGCTCATATTGTCAGTGATTCTGATGCCAGGCACACATGTGTGGAGAAAATATAAATAAATATGCATATGTGATCATATGAATCATAACAGCTTTCATATCAAAGGAGCCCCTAAATGCTTTCAAGGTAAACTAAGGCTATGTCCACACTCAGGCAGTTAAACCGATTTAAGTTAAATTGGTTTAATAAAATTTTCTATAAAATCATTAAATCAATTTTACTTAAATTGATTTAACATATCTCCACTAGAAACTCAAATCTAACTAGCATGTCCATGGACAGGACTTGCTAGTTTGATTTAGGAGAGGGGCACCATGGTAGGTGTGGCAATATGGCCCCTAAAAGGGCCATGCCCCCACCCAATATATAGAAAAAGGACAGCACCCTAGGAAGGAGAAGGGCAAAAGAGTTAAACTGAAATAACAGTTAAATTGAAATAACACATCCACTCTGTGTTATTTCAAAATAAGTTTTGATTTAACGGTCATTTGGATATAATACTAGGTTTTATTATATCAGAATGACTTTCCTTATTTCAAAATGAGGGATCTCCTTATTTTGAGATAAGGAAACATAGTGTGGACATGCAATCCTTTAAATCGAAATAATCAGCATTATTTTGATTTAAAGACTAAGTGTGGCCGTACCCTAATATGCCAACTATATACATGGGTCCTTTCATTCACCACCTCTAGAATGAAACCTAGCATTTTTTAACAACTCATAACAGTTTTGCAGGGACACGAACAATACCTTATCCAGTAAAAATCTCTGCAACACATTCCTCATTTGTTGGCAAAGACTCATTCAGATGAGCAATTTCTTTTATGACAGATGTCCCTAGATAGGTTTGCTAATCCTGGCTGCAGTCACTGCACCAATTCCTGGGACTATTCAATGGAAACTCATATAGCACACATTCAGATAGAATTTTCACATGGCTCTTTGCATAGTTTTCTTGCCTAAAATTATGTGCAAGGCTTTTTTGATTCTTCCCTACATGTGTGTTGGAAAATGTTATTTTTTGTATGCATTTTTCATTAGATATTGTAAGTGGTTTAAAAAAGGGCCTTGGCAACAACTAAACTTCTGACAGTTCTCTGAGATGTAAAATCTGCTGATGGCTGAAAAAAATATTGATGATAGGTGCATTTTATACCCGTGTTACTCTGTGTCTCCAACATCATTAAAGCTTGATTGCTTTTTTGCCAGAATTATAAAATTAGTGTATGAATAGAAAGTGGTAGGTATCAAAAACTTATAATTCAGTAAAACACTTAATTGATAAGTTCATTCAACATCAGTTTGATACAAACAGCATCAGGTGGCTTAAAGAATAGCCAAAAGGAGTGATATCTGTGAAAAGCTTTTTGCTCATTGCTGGCCCATTTCAAATTGCCTCTTTGTGTTGGAAAAAGTTGTGCCAATGACAAAAAATAAAAGGAAAACCCATCTTGTCAGCTTCCACTTGCAGAAACAACTCTGTTGGGTCTGTGCTCCTTTCCTCTTGAAATAAGAAGATTTTGGATCTCTTAGCTAACAGGTATCTTGTTATCTATAGGAACGCCCACCCAGCCTCACCAAAAGCAGGGGTCATGAGCTGCCCAAGGCAGTCTTCTTCACTAAAACACATTGATTCATTGGTAGAGCATGCTCATCCTTTGCATTGAATGAGGCAGGGATCGTGTAGAAAAAATAGTGTGTGATCATGTAAGAAAGAATTATATTGTAATGAATAAACACAGGAAGGACGAATTAAGGTTAGCACAAAAAAACTGAATTCTAACTTTTGAGGGCTTGACTTTTCAACCTTAACCTTCTTTTAATATAGTTTGCTGGTGTAATTTCCTAGTTTCAAAAAAATAAATTTCAAGTCTCTGTTTCAATGCATGAAAAAGCTAGAATGTTTCAATTAAATAGATCTAAGAACTTTTTAACTTTTTAACCAAACAAGATGTTTTCCCTAATCGCCTTATCCGAAATGGCTGAACAATTTTTTTCTAAAACTTTCTAAATAGATTCAGCTTGAGGAAGACACTTAACATAGAAAATTTCAGCCCAAACAATTAAATGTTAGTAAAGTTATAAACATCTGAAATCAAGGTGAAAAAATGGGAAGTGCCAAGCAATCTTAACCATAGGTGGTGGTACCAGCTCTGTCTGTAATACATGTAGTTACTTATATATCCTTTAAAGAGCTAGAACCTGTACTCAGTGACTAAGGCCCTGCCCATGCTCCATCCACCACATACCACTGTGTGGGAGGAGTTGACCTGGCCCACCCTTAATGACTGCATGTAATCTGCACCCAGTAGGGCAGACCTAGCCTGGAATGGGCCTGACACTGTGTCCCAAGAAAGCAAAGGGTGCCCACCTTCCCTGATTGCTAGTGTGGAGCCCAGCTACCATAGGGGGTGGTTCAGCAGACTCCTGCCCCCACACAGGCCTCTCCCTTGCTCACCACTCATGCCTTTCAGTAAGGAGGGTGAAGAAGCACAAGCATCAGTGCCTCAGGGTGTGGGGCTGAGCAGCAGTACAACATGCCTGGACCCCTAGTGCTGACTGGGCTCCATGCCACCTGGCAGGGAGGGTGGGCATGCTCTGCTTTCCAAGAATGCAGCCCATGCTGGGCCCTAGGCTGTAATCCCAGCAGCACTGAAGGGTGGTAGGACCATCCCTGGCTGTTTCAGCTGTGTGCAGAAGTGGCTGCCAGGGATAGCCAGCCTGACTTCTTGCACAATGACATGTGGATGCCAAAGGTAGAGAGAGATTGGGGCTGAGAAGTGGTAGCGCTTCTGTTTGTGACTGGTTGGTGACACTTGTCTCTCCCAGGCTATTCTACCCACCATCCATGGAGAGTACAAAGATTCTTGCCCTGTTTGTTGCAGAAGTTGGAAAATGTGTGGTGAATGAGGCTGGTAACACCAGAAAGGGAAAGGCTGCTCTTATGATTAAAGCAGCCAAATGATGCCATGGGTCCCTGTCTCTGCCACCAAATTCCCATAAGAATCTAGATAAGTCATTTAAAGCAGACTTTTCCAGGTACGTGTTCCTAGTTTTCTGTGTGCCCAACATGAGCCATCTGAGGCCAGATTTTCAGAAGTGCTGAGCACTCACAGCAGCAGATGAAGTTGATTGGACCTGGACTTTGAACCCAAAGTGGTAAGTACTCTAAAAAATCGGATCATTGATGTCTCCAGTTGGGTATCCAAATTATTTCAGATGTAACAATTTGGCCTTAATCTGTCTGCATCTTAGTTCCTTAGCTATCAAGTAAAGATATTAATCTTGTCTGTTCTCCATGAAATGTTGTTGATAAATGATAAGAAAAATGTTTGTGAAACATTCATGCTATAGTGATGAGTACCATAGAAACACCCCATGAAAAAAATATTAATAATTTTGTGTTCAGTGCTGGATTTGACTGATGTACATTAATTAAAGTCTTGGGCCTTATTTATCAAAGAAATACTGATTAATGCCCCTTTCAGTAATTGAGGCAGGGGATCCTGTGGAAAAAAATAGCATGTGATCATGTAATTAAAGACTATTATAATTACTGCTGGGTGAATAATAGAGTTTTCAGTTTGCTGGGAGGCAGGGGGTTATGGCTGGACCCAACAAAGAAGTTTTTCAAATGTTTTGTTGAATCAAAAAGCTCTTTTTAGAATTGCTTTGAGGTGAATTAAATGTTTCATTTAATCCCCTTTTTGTCTGACCCAATGCACATCATTTTAATTATGAGCATTTAAAGTTAAATTAAATTAAATTCAAAGGAAATTTCTAAATTTCACATGCTCAGGGGTTAGCTGATCACCATATATGGGGTCAGGAGGACATTTTCCACCAGGGAAGATTGGCAGGGGCTCAGGGGTTGTGCGGGAGAGTTTTCACTTTCCCCTATAACGTGAAGTATGGGTCCCTTACTCTTTGATGTCTTTAAACCGTGATTTGGGGACTTCAGTGACTCAATCATAGGTTAGGTGTCTATTGCAGGAGTGAGCTGGAGGTTCTGTGGCCTGCATTGTGCAGGAGGTCAGACAAGATGATCCTATTGGTTCCTTCCAATTTTAGACTCTATGAAAAGGTTCGTATCAAAAAGTTTCATTTTGAAAATGATGGAACAAAATATTTCAATTTTTCAGGATTTTTTAAAATCAGAATTTGTGAAATTGATGTGAATTCACAAAATGTTTTGGTGATGCCAAATCTGCACTTTTTTGCCTAAAATAGTTTAAGTCAAAAGTGTTGATTTAGGTCAAATAAATTAAATAATGTTGTCCAGTTCTAATCAGAATACAAGGTAGGCAGATTAATTCTCGCATCTCCTTAATTTTGAATCCTTGATTTGGTAATCTTAACTTTCTTTTAATGTCGTTTTATTGTTTCTAATAATACCAGAGTTCATTAAAGCCTTCCAGTGCACTTAATGAAAATCACCCTTTCACTTACCTTGCTCTTCCCTCCAAAACAATTGAAAGTAGCAGGTAAAAAACTGACTAAGAGGTGTTTATACTTCATACTAGTTGAACCTTATTGTATCCATTCGCATGTGTTGATGCAACTATGTGGTTAGGGAACTGAACCATTAATAACTTTCTCATTCTTAAACCAAACCTTTTCAAGACCCAAGTCACAAGCACTTGTCTTTACTGAGGATTAATGGCATGACATGTCTGAATGTTTAAAAGAAAACTAGTTTTGAGATATGAGAGCAGAGGAAAGATGAGAACAATTTTCATAAAACAAAAGCATGCAGTTATTCCACAGCCTTCTAAATCAAATCCTTTTGCCAGATTTCTTTAAAGACTTGCCCCTCAAAAACTTACCTCTGGATTCAATCAGGGAGAATATTTCATATCAGCCATTTGTTATCTGATATTTTGCCTCTTTTTCTGGTAGTAATTCTTGAACTATAAGTTGTTTGTGAGCAATTTATTGTATTTATAATTTGAGCTATTTTTATTGGACGCAGGTTATATGGTATTTTTCTGTTCCCTGAATTGGTCATGATAGCACCTGTTATTGGGTGTTTAGTATGAATCCTCACAATTGCTAATTCAAAATTCAATTTCTGCAAAGATTCACAAATATTCATTTAACATGAATAGTTTCAGCAAACAATCTTGGGAGCAAACTAACACCCCAAAGTGTCCACAGAGTGAAATCCACCCTTATGCATATCCTGAATCCCTTTTAAGCCCTATTTTAATGGATCACAGACTTTCTGCTGACTTTCCAGAAATCTAACACCCAAAGGGAGGAAACAGCAATCAGTAAATTAATTTTAAAACATTTAAATATTTGTGGAAGTTTGTTGCTATAGTTGTCTAGCCATAGGCAGATTTAAAACTAAGCAGTAGATGTTTCAGCCTGAATAAAGTTTGTTTTTGAAAATGAGAAGAATTCTGTTATGAGATTCCATGGTGATCTGATTTGTTGCAGTTACAGAGAATTCACCCACCAGGATTTGTGCCACCAGTAGGCGGCCAATCTCCTTTGCTGTCCAACAACTTGATAAAGACATTCAGAAATTCTTAACGAGGAAAACTCAAAATCACCAGCTATGTCTACACTAGCAAATTAGTCCACACTTGCTTAGTGTGGACTAATTTAGCCCTTGTCTACACTAGCCTTTGGCTAGTTTGAACTAAAACATTTCTTAGTTCCAACTAGCCAAAGCTGAGTTTGAACTAGTTAGTTCGAATGGTTAGTTTGAACTTAGCACTTAGTTCAAACTTTAGTTTGAATGAGCACAATGTGGATGCCTTAGTTCAAACTTAAAAAGTTCGAACCAAGTGGTTAGTTCAAACTAACCATGCTTTTCTAGTTTGAACTTGCCACACTTTTTAGTTTGAACTAACTTTTTAGTTTGAACTAGTCAGCGTGGCTAGTTCGAAGTAAAAAGCTGCAGTTAATTTGAACTAACCACGCTTTCTAATTCAAGCTAACGTTTAGTTTGAACTTGCCGCACTTTTTAATTTGAACTAAACTTTTAGTTTGAACTAGTCAGTGTGGTTAGTTTGAAGTAAAAACCTGTGGTTAATTTGAACTAACCTCAGGTTAATTCGAACTAACTGGGACCTGCTTCGTTTAGACTACAGAAGTCCAAACTAAGCTTTGCAATATAGGCATAGCCACCAATAAATACATACATCCACAGTACATAGGAGGGCAATTAACATTTCATGACAATTCTGAATTTGTTTGGTTTCTATTTTTAATTGTACATTTCAGATTTTACAGACTCTGGGTTATTTGCTTCTAAGATTCAAAGCTGCCTATTGGTCATGAAAACCCATGTTCATGGTCTTTGAACTGGGAGTTTGCAATAGAAGCAAGTAGTAAGTTCTGCAATGGAAGGGTGGGCTACGCAACCCTGGGAGATTCATAGAATATGAGAGCTGGAAGGGGCCTCATGAGGTTATCTAGTCCAACCCTCTGCTAAAAGCAGCACTGGGGAATGGTGTTGGTGAGCTCTCTACTCCCAAGTCTGCTGCCCTGGATTTGAACTGCATTCAGATTGCTAAATGTCTGGGCTTTGACTCATGTCACAGTGAGACTTGACCCACTCCCCCAGCAGGGACTGTAAGCTAAGTCAAGAGGGGGTCCTGGCTTTGATCAGACCAATTTCTGTGTGGACAGAAGTGGGACTTGTGCTTCTATCTGAGTTAAAGTGCTAGGAGAGTGTGCTGTGTAGATCTACCAAAATGAGCTGACACCTCCAAGAATGTGCCTGGTTTTTTTTACTAAAAATAACTTGAGGGCCAGTTTTCTTTTTTGTTTTTAAACTGGTTGTCTGTAAGGCTGCTGATGACATTATCCTTCCATGCCCCTCCCTTGCTTGAGGGAGCAGGCAGTGGCATAGCAATGGGTGGCCTGCGGGGGGGGGGGGGGGTGTCAAACCCCAGCACTGGGCTGCAGGGGACACCAGAAAGGGGGAGCTGTATGGCAATAAAGTGGCATGGGGCACTTGTGGGAACCAAAGCATGGGCTTGATCCCTGGGTGCTGGTGAGCACCGGACCCCCTCACTACGCCACTGAGAGGAGGGTCAGTCATGGATTAGTCGTCTAAATGTTACCCCCATCACCCTGCATGGGCCTGTACCCTGTGATTGGAGCCAAGACCCTGTTCACTCTCTGTCCCTCTCCACATTTAAGGAGAAGGCCATGCAGGGACATGGACTGGGGGGATTTATTTCCACTTATGCTTCTTCATGGCCATGATCTGGCCCTAAACCATCTCTTTCTCCTTTCTGAGCTTCAGAGACTTCCCATTCTAGCTCCATTTCCACTTGCCTTTCCCTTCTTCATCTTGGCCACCTTCCTCTGGCTGATGCTGCTTTTAAACTGTAGAAATATATCTTTTGTGAGACCACATTATGCTTCATGTACGAGCCTGCTGTTAGCATTTGGCAGCCACTTCATGGTGAGAGCTGTGGGGAACCTCCCTTGCTGTGCAACCATCTGAACCTCATTTTAAGGATTCCCAAAGCCCTTGCAAGAGTTTGTTCCTTATTAGTCCCATCTCTCTCTTTTGTGGCTGATTTTGAAGATAAAGGAAGTGGATCCTATTTAAAAAATTGCACATTACTATCTGGGATGCAAAATCAAGTATGTAATAATACAAATATTTCTTTGTCACATTTTTAAACAACAAAAATTCATTTTAGTTTACACCAACTAGCTAAGCAGAGCTGAACTAAATTTTAACATGTGGCAGACAGAGGATAGACATCTGTTACATGAAAGATATCATATTCAGATTCCAGATATTTTACTAAAAGAGACCAGAAATGCTGTTTCTGGCATCACAAATTACCCTGATGTTCATGCTGTGGAAGTGCTTCTAGTTCCTGCCATGACCACTGTAATGTGAGTCTGAAGCAACAGCCCTAGAACAATGGGCAGAAAGAGTAAATGGCATAGAAGCCTTTCCAGATTTTCTGTTTGCATTGTTGTTGAAGTCATGTTTGCCCCAGGATATTGGAAAGACAAGTGATGTATGTGTCAGATAATAGCATTTATTGGACCAACTAGTGTTGATGAGAGAGACAAGCATTCAAGCTACACAGAGCTGAAGAAGAGTTCTATATTGCTCAAAAGCTTGTCTCTTTCACCAATATTAGCTGCTCCACTAAAAGGTATTACTCCACCCATCTTGTGTCTCTGTGGCAATGGGGGCGATGGGGTGAGGGAATTTGAAAAATATATGTGTTTGATTATCTTGTAGCACAGTGTCCCGGAAGGGAGTCTAAATGGCACCTGGATTCATCTGCATGACATCCACATGCCACGTAGACAACTTTTCACGGTAGAGGGAATAGAGGGACTTTATTCTATTCTCCTGCAATCCAAGAGAGTAGCTGGCAAAGTTCTAAAGCTCAAGTGGTCATATTGTGCCATCAATTGTTAAGGATTATTAAAAACCAGATCTTATCAAAAACCTTAGCAAAGCCACACACATACAAAATTAAAGAATCGTGGCACAACATGCTGCTTATCCATTAATTCTGATTTATGGGTTAGTGGTCAACGTGCTTTGCTCCTATTGTTTCAGCATTGAAAAGACCTCTGAGAAGTATAATATTGACTAGAACTGATCGAACTATTCACTGTAAACAATATACAGTATTCCTTTTGACTTGACCCTTGTTCTTCCCTGTGAGTTGGCCATTATAAGCTGATTTGTGGGCTATAGGATATTCATGAAATGTTTGTAGCAAGTGCTCTTTTAACTATTCAGTAGTTGGAATTCACTGACAATTATAAGAACGGTTGGCTAAGTTACATTGTGTGATTTCTGTTCCCTGATTGGCTGACCTGACTTTTATAAGCAGAAGTAGTGCTTGATGAAATAATTGGAGCATTGAATTTCTCAAAGTGAGTATGTGGACTGTAACTGCGGGTGTCCATTAAAGGTTTTGGGCTACATAATAGGCACTGAGATAGTTGAAAGAAAAATCTGTGACAGCACAGTACCCCTCTGGGATGAGAAAACAATGAAAGGACATAAGGAAGTTAGTTACCTGGGAATATAGAATGTACCATACAGAATTACAATTAGAGTGGAAAGGTTTTCTGAATATGAGTCATCCCTCAAAAACCAGCTATAGCAATTTACATGTATATATAGCATAAAGAAGGCAAACAGTCTGGATGTGTGAGGCCCATATGCTTCTTTCCTAACAAAAAGATGCAGAGGGAAGCAAATTAATGTAAAGAACTCTGTGGCTCCCTTGGAACTGTGGAATTGGAAAATTCTCCCTACCCTGGTCCTCAGGAGAGGAAAGCCCCCAAAAAGGCAGTGGAGGCCAAAAATATCTATA
The DNA here is from genome assembly GCA_007922195.1 of Podocnemis expansa. NCBI lineage: Eukaryota > Metazoa > Chordata > Testudines > Podocnemididae > Podocnemis > Podocnemis expansa. The sequence goes on along the minus strand of ML682060.1, from coordinate 5,610,920 downwards.
GGGGTATTCATGCCCACTGCCCCACAGTTTCTACCAAGTAGCTGCCACTTTGTTCTCCTCTGCAATCCCTGGCCACCACAGAACCAGTAGCCATGTTGCTGTTGGATCTCCTGTTGTGTGTCTGTGAAAGGAGAAAGAACAGCAAGGACTTAGGCTGCAGAAGCATTAATTGTGGGACTTCTCGGCAGTTTTGAAGGTAGCTATTTGTTTAGTGAGGAGCCTGCCCCATCACCAGCCTCTTCTTCAGTATGACCTGAGCCATAGAGACGTTTTGCAGAATGGAAAGATTGCATGAGGAAGAGGAAAAGGGACACTATTCTATGTGGCTCCTTTCCTCTTCTCAATGGGTCCGCCAAAGCTGTCTCAGGATATTTGCTTCTCTTTGTGCTGCAGATCTGAGATTATGTGAGAGGCAGAGTAGGAGTAAAACACATGGAGTTCAGAGTTACTTCATTGCTTGCCAGTAGACATGATAGTTACCTATCTTTAATCTCACTGCTGTAATTTCTCTTTCCCATTTGTTTACCTGAAATGGTATTGACTATAGACATTTATATGTGCATTTATTGCTATGTCTGCATATGGTACACAAACCCACAGAACACTGAACTGTTTATATGTCTAGGCACTTCATTTGTCCCTTTTCATCTTCTTTCATTTCTCCCTCCCTTAAAATACGTTTCTATGGAAATTGATGCCCATAGAATGACACAGAGCTCTATCACAGTCGATCTAGAGACAATGGTGTAAGCAAATTTTTCACAACCTACTCCTCAAACACAATCCACACAGTATAGGAACTCCGCATTCACCCCTTTCCTTTGGTTTCATTAACTAACTAAATAAATAATTTGGTATAAATCTCCCCTGGTTTAGCTGTTCAGAAGGTTCCTTCCTTAAGGATAGAAGGATGTGTGCTCAGTTCACATCTTAAATCCTATTTTCCACAATAAGCCATTGCCATACATTTAGGATAGCATAATTATAGCCTACCTCAAAGCTTGTCTAGACTTGAAAGTTAATAAAGCTTAAGACAGGGTGGTCAATTTAAAAACAGCTGCTGTTCCTGAATAACTTCCTGCATGGACACTTATGTCCAGAAGAAGTTCTACATAAGGAGTCAATCAGGAATAATTGTGGCTATGTCTACACTACAGGGCTCAGCTAAGTCAATTTAATAAGGTCTACTTAAAATTGACTTTATTATGTCAGGTTAGTGAGGCCCCGTTTATTTAAGTCAACTTTATAAAATTGACTTAAGAAAGGGGACTTAATAAAGTCAGCTTTAAATGGGTCCCCTGGCTTAAGTTGACTTTATAAACTCAAATTAAAAGGCTCTACTGCACTAAGTCAACTTTAAAAAGTCGACTTTAATGGGCACATTGCATTAAGTTGACTTAATAAAGTCGACTTAACCCTTAAAGTTGACTTTAAGGGCAGGAGTTATTAAGTCGAGTTAAGCAACTGCTTAAGTCGACTTAATGAACGCCAAATGTGGCCAGGGATTTGCTTAAGTCAACATAAGCCTCCATAAGTCGACTTAAGGCCCTAGTGTAGACATAGCTTGTGTGTGTAGACAAACCAGTAAACTAGCAGACGTCACATCACCCTTTCCCAGAAGAATCAACTCATGCTGATAGCAGTGGGGTGTTTCAGGTAACCAATGACAGTGTATTCTGAATGGTTTGAAATTTATAGGTTGAAATTTATACCATGATTAGAGGAACATAAGTGTTGGTAATGATGATCAAATCATTGTTGAAAATGTATTTGTACCACACTGGATAACATCTAAGTATAAATTGCAGTATGTTTTGAGAGAAAGTCAGCAAATTAAAATGCATCTGACATATCACTCCTGCTGCAAATGAAAAGATGAAAGCAAAAAGCTAGTTCAGACTTGTCCATAAACTCATACGACTAGTAATTATATTGCTGCTTGTCTGAGTTGTTGGATAACATAGATACAAAAGAACACCTACCAGGCTGGGAATCAGCTTGTTTAGTTTTGATTTGTTAAATGAGATACAGGAAAAAAATGCCCTTATTCTGTAATTATCACTGCTGAATGCATGTGCTCAACAATCTCTCTAGGAGGATCCTTCACTTCATAGCCTCACACTCGACTGGCAAAGCAGTTCACTCTGTTGACTTTTGTCTACTCGTAATACATCAAAAAGGTAGTTCATATGTTTCACAGATGCACTTGAGCATGGCATTCTTAGAGAAGAATAGAATTTGGCTTTTCTATAACTGTCATGCTCTAGGTATATCCCAAAGCACTTACAAATAATGGTTCTCCTAACAAGGAAAGAAGTGAGCAGAAATAGGTCTCTGATCTTTTGTTCAAACGCAGCAAGAAAAATGTCTCACCAGGTTTAGTAGTGACTATTTTGCACTGGATCCCATCAGCTGGCTTAATGAAAGACTTCAAGCAAGCACCCTGTGTGTAGTAAGCAGTCATGTCAACATTTGACTGAAGTTGCAAAGGAAAGAGAACTACCAAAAGGAGTCCAGGTAAAGCAATAACTAACGAAGAGCAAAATCATTCATAGAATACAACTACCTGCTGCCTGAAAAATCCAATTGAATTTGATATAATTACATGAGTTTGCATATCAAAGAGAAGGGAAATCCACATCAGTGTTCATTCATCTTCACAGTGTTTGTAAAGAGCATGAAAGTCCCCGTTCTTTCTCCCAAAATAGTCTAGTTTCATACCCCACAGGGTTTTTTTTTAATACCATCGCTACACTCTGTTTCAGAAGTAGCCACGAGCCTCCACAAATTTAAACATCACTGTATGTACAAAAACTTCAGATCTGAGTTTAAAATTTGCAGTTAGCTCCTGTTTGCACAGCAGACCAGCCCCAAAGAGCTATGTTTGTGTCTCCATACCTGTAACTCTTCCACTGTTCCAGAGGTGACCTTTGTCAGTCTGGGGCCTCAGGCGAAGTCCCTATAGACCCCCATGGCCCTCCTTTGCAGCACCAACTCCACAGTTCTGGTCCCTCCTGTGGCCCCATATCCCTGCTACTGGCCCCTTGCTCTCCCTGACCCCCCCCCATGGCTCTGGCTCCCTACCGCTGTCCCCCAGTGCTCCCTCTGTGCCCAGTGGTGGATTATGGACCTCCTGCGGTGGTGGCCTGGGCCCCAACCACACTCACCTGGTGCCACAGCCCCCCTCCACTCTACAGCCCTGCCCGCTGTGGGAGAGCCGGTGCTGGGGTGGGACAGGGAGGTTCTGGGAACAGGCTGGCCCAGCTAGGCTGATCAGCCCCCCCAGAACACAGCATGCATGTGGGGTCACTTCTGGTGCAACCTGGCCGCACTTGTTATACCAAAAAGGGCACCCAGGAGAGCACCCCCTAATAAAAAGAAAAGACTAGCAGGATCTTATTCAGGGGGACAAGGCAATA
>ML682060.1:5582924-5607491 GCA_007922195.1 Podocnemis expansa | reverse complement strand
ATTCAGGGGGACAAGGCAATATGCCACATTTATTGTAAATAAGTAAGAATAGCAAAAAGCACGCACGCGCGCGCGCGCGCACACACACACACACACACACACACAGAGTTCTGCAAGCTGGTGTGATGTAATTACCAGTCCTTTCATGTGTTGCTTGAGCCAGCCTAGTGGCCAACTAGGCTGGGCACAAGGAGGGAGCCAGGCCTCTGTTGGTCATGATCCGATGCTCCAAGATGTCAGTTGCAGAATGAGACCCCCAAAGTTTTCATGCTCTCACCCATCTTTTATACTTGCAGGCCTTCATGTAAGTCTATGGGATTTGCTGTGTCATGTAGCCTCAGGGTTTCTGGGAGATCATTGGTCACCAGTCACTTGCAGACTTGATTGTATTTTATTCTTTTCTTTCTGGGGTGGCTCCTTCTGTTTGCTTTAATGAGATGTCTGCATTGTTCAGCCAGTTAGATGGTACTTATGGTTCATCAGGACAGGCTGGCAGTTGAGACTGGCCTTTTCGCACACATGCCCTTCATTCACACACCTTGTTCACACATTTAAAAGAACATATACAGCATATACCTAAACCAGATTTCATCAAGTATCCAAAATGAAGTACATTGTTTAAGCAGGAGTTCCAAACTGACAATATGGAGTCTTGTTGGACATTGGTCACAATGTCCATTACACAGGGTTACAGTTATCTGTCTGTGCTCCACACACTAAAGGCTATGCTGTGCAGCTGCCCCTGCCCCTGGGGACAGACTGGCTGGCGCAGCGGCAGGGCAGGAGACAAGAGCCCAGCCTCTGGGCTGGCCCTCCCACCCCTGGGGGTGGACTGGCCAGCCCAGGGGTGGGATGGGAGAGGAAAGCAGAGCCCAGCCTTCAAGCATGGCCTGGAGATTGGGGCCACAAGAGCCAGAGCAGCGCAGCTCAACGCAGGGGGCCTGTGAGGCCCAGCTCGGCTCAGCACAGCCAGTGGAGCTCAGCTTGGCGGGAGACTGGCGTAGCACTGCTCGGGAGGGGGGGGCAGCACAGTACAGAGCCCCAGGCCAATCAGCCCCACAGTGGAGGGAAGCGGGGTGGTTCATCCCACCCTCCACCCTGAGGGACCTCAGCCATGACCCTCCCTGGGGGCTGCTTGGTGGAGGGCCCCCCACATGGTGTGGGCCCTTGGGCCCACTGTGTGTTATTCCTCTTGTGTCTGTGCCCACCCACCATACCCCCTATGGCCTTAGCTCCCTGCCACTGGCCCCTGGTCCCAGGACCAGCTCCTCCTCCTGCTGCTGACGAAAGCAGATATGGCTTTTAGGGTAGGCAAAGCAGGCAGCTGGGACCCTTACTGTTCGGGGCCCTAGGCAATCGCCTGCTTTGCCTACCCCAAAAGCTGCCTCTGCATTGTTCCAGAATAGCTGAGCAACACTCCAACAGCTGAAGTCAATGCAAACAGCAGGTGTTCGCTGCTTTTGAAAATCAAGAGCACAGGGACTCAGAATCCTACAAGGAGTGCCCCAAACCCCAGTAAAGTTCCTGACTGTTATATTTTGCAGTTGGATGCAGAAAAACACTTGTAGCCAGACAGCTTGCTAATGGTCATTCAAAAACAGGTGTGCACTCTAAATAACTCTTCTCCAGCTGCTATTAGTGTTAACTTATGCACAAAATGTATCCACCAGAGGTGTATTTCTCTGATGATGTAATCTGACATAGGCTGTGTTCACACTGCACTTTTGTTTCGAAACAACCTCGTTGTTTCGAAACAAAAAAAACATGTTCACACGACGCACAGTTGTTTCGAAACAAGGGGAAGCCCTTGTTTCGAAACAACTGTGTTGTTTTGAAACAAGTTAAACCTCATTTGGGGACGAAACAACCTTGTTTCGAAATGCTTGTTTCGAAACAACGCATGTGAACATGTTGTTTCGGAACAATAGGTTCCGAAACAACATTTAAAGAGCTGCCGCCTCAGCACCCTGGCCAGGGAACACTCAGCACCTTGGCCAGGGTGCTGAGGGGTGTCCCCTGGCCAGCAGGCACTGGCGGGGGTCAGCGCTGCACAGCGCTGAATACCCCCGGTGCCTGCAGAGCCGGGCTGCGGGCACCGGCGGCGGGCTTCAGCGCAGCCCAGCGCTGCTTCCCGCCGGGTCCAGGGGCAGCGCTGGCGGGGGGGCTGAGCCACCCCGCAGGGGCTCACCCGCTGCTGGTGCCTGCAGCCCCCTTTCTGGGGCTCCAGGGTGAGCCAGCAGCGGCTCACCCCCAGGGGTGACGAAATAGCATGTTCACACAGTGAACTTGCTATTTCGTTTCCCGCTTTTTTTCTTATTTCGAATTAACATTTTGTTAATTCGAAATAAGATATTTCGAAATAAGGTGTTGTTTCGAAACAAGTTGTTTCGACACAACTTGTTTCGCAATAACCCTGTGCGTGTGAACACAGCCATAGAGTTGTATTTTTATGATCCTAAGTACTTTTGTTTACAGTATTTGTCTTAACAGGTGGATTTTGAGACTGATTCTGTTTTGTGTCACTACCCTAGCAATGGAGCTGTGTGCTGCAGAAACTGTTGGCAAGTTTTTGAATACATAAATGATGCCATATTTTAGGGTTACACATAGTGCAGCCAAGGATTTTAGTCTTTGAACACCAAATGCATAATGTGGCTGCATCAATTTTGTCCCCGGCATCAGTGGGGTGAGTTGCTAAATTCACATTTAAAATCCAATTCTGTTTACACTGGAAATTGTGGCAGATCTCTGAGTGCCACAAGGCAGCTTTACTATACGGTGGATAGAAACATTCTGTATAAGCAATTTCACTTCTCTTGTGTTCCCTCACATATAGGTTTCTGAAGCAGTTACTGTAAGGCTTCTTGGAAATGTAAGATTAAATTTATAAATCTTTCAGAGATGAAAATGCTACAGCTATGCAACATCACAATCTGTTCATTTCTTTATGGATGACCAAACCCTACCAGAAGTTTTGACAATCTGCATTATGGCCCCAAGTACTGGATTTCTCCATTTGGGATCTTTGAATCAACTGAAAATTGTTTTACAGACACATGCATGTGAAAGTGTAATCTATAAATCAAATAGAAACAGAAGAAGGAACAAGAGGAAGGGAACTTTTTGGACGGGAACCAGATTGTCATAGGATTAGATGCTTAGTTCTGGCAGGGCAAGAAACCAAGAAGAAGCTCCCCCTTTATTTGGAATTGGGAAGGCACTGCTTCCTGTGTCATCTCCCAGTGTCTAGCTTCCTTATAGCATAGTCAGAAGTCCCATCCTTACATCTCATCTCAGGATAGGGAGTGGTTGAGCCAGCTTTTCTGTTGTGACAGCTCCATGTCTGCAGAATTTAAACTTTCATTAAAAAAAATGAAATTCCTGCAGCCTCATTTGAGATTAACTTTGAAGTAAGACCTTCATGCAGGACTATTGATAGAAGCGATGAGTCAGAATTTCCCATATAATATGTTGCTCCTCTGCTCTGGTTCATGGCACAAAGGGGCCATAAGGCCAGTGGATCCCACCAGCCAAGTATTCACCTGAAGTGAAGGAGTCCTTGTGTAACGCCAGGTCTCTGCTTCTCTTCCTTCTTGACTTCCACTTTGGGGACTGTGGCCAAGAGACAGGAGGGTGGTATGCCTTTCTGCTCCAGAAATCCCCAGCTAGATTTACATACCCCGAGGGCCACAGCCAGGCAGTGTCATTAAGAACTGACCTTTAGGAAGCTCTGAACTACAGAGATCAGCCTCAGGAATGGCTTCTTTGAATCACACCCTCTGCCCCATGACAGTGCCTAGGTGCTACTGAGAATTTCCCATAGAAGTCTGAGAGGAAAACATTTCTCCCATTCACTACAGTGAGCTTAGACTCTGAAGTCTAGCAGTGATGAGTTAAATGACAAAGTTGTTAACTAGTTCTTTGCTGATCATTTCAGCTGAAACATCCAGCTGACCAGAGTTTATGTGCAGTGCTCTGGAACAGGATCATCAGCAGAATACTACTCCTTGTAGTTTTTTTCATCCTTCCATCCTCTAATTAGTGTTCATTGTGTCCTCCCACCAGGCACATTCATATTTACATTATACAAGTCTTTGCCCCAATCCATGATAAAAACCAGCAGACTCTTCATGGGCCCCATATCAGTTAAATGACATTGTAAGTAATGAAACTCTCAAGGGAAATATTTGCTATTGGCCAAAGGAGATGTGGTTTTTTACTTAAGTAAATTGTGTTATCTTGTTTGCACACTAGTAACATTATTAGCAAATAATTTGATAGCATTTACATTCAGAAGTAATAATTCTGCTTCTGCCCTACTTGAAGATGGAGAAAGCTGGTTAAATTTGATTGGTAAACCTGGGGCTATAGTCAAGTTGGTTAGCACTGGATCTTGCATTGTATCTGCCTCAAGTCTTAGAGGCTATCTACAGTAGGAAAAGTTAGTTCAAATTTGTTAATTCAAACTACTTATTTGAGTTTAGTTCAAACTAAACTCAAACTTCTTAGTTTGAATTAACAAAGTGGACTAATTCGACTTAATGTTAAGTTGAATGAGTCCACTTTGTTCATTTGAACTAAGTACCCTTAATTCAAATGTATTAAGATTGAACTAAGGGTTAATCCTAGTCTACACCATCCTTAGTTCGAACTCAGGATCGAACTAAAGGTTTAGCTTGAACTAACCAGCAGATCTTACTAATTCGAACTAAGCTTTCATTAGTTTGAATTAAGGAAATTAATTAGTTCAAACTAATGAAAGCCTAGTGTAGACAGGCACTAAGTTAGATCAAATTAAACCTCCTTAGTTGGACTTGATGATCTCATGAAGTCCCTTCCAACTCTATGGTTCAATTCAATTCAATTCAATTCTAAATTTGAACTAACTTGCAAGTGTAGCCATATCCAGAGAGCGCTTGGCACAATGGGGGCAGGACTCACAGCTGCTGCAGCTGAAATACAAATAAATGACAAGAATTAATAATGAAACATATGAAACTGCCTTAACAATAAAACTCACAGTATTGTGAAAGCTTACTTGAAAATACCACAACCATTTCTGATTCATGGTTGGATCTTGTTCCCCTTGTGAGCATTAAAGTTTCTCTTATTGACAAGACTGTTGCCCTCTTGGGAGTTTTGAGTTTGCAAGGCATGCAGGACTGAGCCCTCTGTAAAATGTGAAGAAAATATTTACCTTTTGCTTTGTAATGTGAAACTAAAAAGAAGTTTTGGATTTTTTTCTTAAATGAAGGTGCTCAAAGGTCACAATAAAATCTGAACAGCCCTTTAACTGCAATGATTTGCCTGTTACCTTTCTTCCTTGCTTTTCCATTGTACATTCCCCTGTCTTTCTCATATCTGACTGGCTTCTAGTCACTTTTTACTACAAAGGAAACAGCCACCTTTAACTTGGCACTCCTCTTCTTAAATGTTCCTGGTAATTAAAGCTTTCCAGATATGGTGAAACATCTAGCTTTGTGGTGAATCCAAACAGACTCTGTTAAAACAATCAGCTAAGAAAAGTTTTATATTGTGCTTATATTTCAGTAAGGGGAAAGACAAGTGCCTGGTTTACTTGCTTTATGCCATTCATTATTTAATATTTATTTGTCATGTCTCCCATTATTCCTCTCTTCTATCCTTTAAACAATTGTCCCATACTTTTCAAGCTCTCCTCACATGGGCATCCCTCCTTGGGAACTTTGGCTCAGTAAGGACTTTATGATAGAACTTCAGTAGAGGAGAATGTAAACATAGGTCAGGGAGAAATTACTCTCTTCATTCCTCCACATGACAATCCTATGCTTTTTAGCAGAAGGGTGACTTCTCTTGTATAATTTTCTTAGTTTTCATAACTGTTGGAATTTTATTTTATTTTATTTTATTTTGCTAGGCTCTTATTTTCATTGAGCTAGAATTATTCTGACTTCTCAATGAAAGGATCCTTTTTTTGTTTTTGTTATTTTTGGCTTTTCCTCTACCACATTATTTCTGTGGAAGACATGTCCTCCTTGATCTTCACTCCAACCAAGTTCATATTATATCAAGGACTTGATTTTTCAATACATCAGAAACCAGAGGCTGTGTACAAAAAATGGGTTTTCAACAGCATGCTTAATTTCTGCCTCAGTTATTGTGCCATGTCATCAGCTGGACTTGCTTCCCTTGATGTCAATGGAGCTGCATCAGTTTACACTAGCTGGGGATCAGGTTCATTCTGTTTAAGTATATAAATGGCCAAGACACCTAACTGGTCATTTATACATTCAAGCATCAGATTTGCATGCACAGTCAGGATTTGTGAAACTAAGAATGTTAATCAAATGTTTAACTAAAGATAGGTAAAGAGTGCTGTGGCACTTACAGACTAATGAAGTTTATTTATCACATGAGTTTTTGTGGGAGAAAATCCCACTTTGTCAAAAGCTTTGAAGATGGGGGAACTTGCAGAACAGTAGGAAATAAATGCAGGGAAGTGTAAGTCATAGGATCAGGTCACAATTTAACAGTAAATCAAAGCAGTTGTTAAAATTCAAACACTGGGGAATAGCATATAGAGGAAGGTGAGGTCAAATCACCTGTTATAATAGGAAAAGAATCCATAGTCACAATTTAATCCTGCTTTCATACAATTAAATCTGCATATCAGTTCCAATTCTGCTGCATTTATTTTACTCTCATACTGTAAATTTCCCCATCTTCAAAGCATCTGATGAAGTGGGTTTTTTTCTCTCACAAAAGCTCATGCAATAAAAAAAAGTGTTAGTCTTTAAGTGCCACAGGACTCCTTGCTTGTTTTGCAGAACTAGACTAACAAGGCTACCACTTTGGAACTTAATCAAAGATGCAAATTTTAAACCATTTTAAGCTGATGCAAAAGGTTGTGTTGGACATTCTTATTTCGGTTGAAACCAAGCTTATTTCGGTTTACTTTAAGTCTTTTAGGAACAGTTTAGCTTTAAAACTGATCTAACCCACTCTAAAAACAAAATGAGAGCATCTACTTAGGGGTTTACCTCAGTTTAACTAAACTGGTGCAACTTTGTGTAGAGGCAGTATCTTAGCAAGCGCTCACAGAAATTAGGCATTCAGTTGCCCAGGGAGTTTTGTGTCTGGGCTTTTGATACTTTACAAATCAAGTCCCAAGCAGCTTTTGAATGAATCCTGCATTTCTTGTCCACATAGAGCTTCAAATCAGTTGAAGTTTCAGTCCTTTATTCCTTAGGGGCTTTTTTTCCCACATGTATGTGATTTAATGGGGGAAAGGGATACGTAAAGAGTAAAGTAGCAATTAAATCTGTAGAAATGCAAAAGTGCTGAGTAATCAAATGTCAATAATTGTGTCAGGTGTAAAAGTACAATCAGTAGCATTAAAATTATTGCCACTACGTAGAATTTTTAATAATAATATATACTATAGAGCTTCAGACAGTAGTAAGCATGAGATATAACAGGGGAGGGCAAATACTTAACTTGAAAGAAAGTGTTATTAAAATCAGTAAAGTTCACTTAAAGGATTGTACTCCATAAAATTAAAGGGTGTGGGGGGGGGCGGGGGAGTTTGAGAACACTGAGGACCAGTATAACCCCAATAAAGCAATGTTGAGTATTTAAGCACATACTAACCCTTCTAAACATACACCACAGTAGCACACAGAGTTATAGCCTCAAGTTCTCAAGGAGAACTACCATAAACTGTGTCAGACTTGCAGACTTGTTGGCAATGTAACTTTATATCTGACATGGAGGCAAAAGAGAGGCTGTTGTCAGTTCAATATTGGATGTCAGTGCCCTGTGGCAGAGGGTCTTGGATTAACACCTGAAAAATCTGAAATGTCAGCACTAACATTTTCTCTGAAAAAGTGGCGTTGCTGGAGCCAGGCACTGGGCAGGGGGGAGGGGGCATGCCCCAAGTCCCAGCCCCAGTGTCTTGAGTGCCCTGTGGTGGCGGCTGCCTTACCCAGCCCAGTGCTTCACCAGAGATCTGGGGCTGGGCTGCCAGTTGGCAGCAGCAAGAGCCAGCTTCAAGCCCTGCCTGGGATCCTGAGACTGTGTCAGGAATTGGCACCGAATTGGGCCCAGAGGTGAGGGGGCCCAGGCTCGGGCCCCGGGTCTTCTTCCAGGGCAGCAGCGCTCCTGCTCTGAAAGATCCTCAGCATAAAGTGGGAGGACCATTGCACTAACATCAGCGCATTTAAGGAAGCCAACTTCTCCAATGCTGAATCTCTGATTATCCAGCACCAGCAGAGCTGGAGCAGGCACTGTGTCTGCATGCCTGATGTATCCCTAACAAAACAATTACTTACACCCAATTCACCAAAAGAGAAAGGAAACAAGGAGGCCAAAACAAATGCTTAAAAACACCCTCCAGACAAACATCAGATGAGGTGGCATCAACATCAGACACTGGGAGACAGTAGCCAAAGATAAGGCTAACAAGTGAAGACTTGTCAGCGAAGGAACAGCCACTTTTGAAGAACACCGCTTCACCCTGGTTACAGAAAAATGCCAGAAAAGAAAAGACAATGCCCATGCAGCTATTGTGGCCCACCTCTGCCTTCCAGCACCACCTGCAATGTCTGCCAATGAGTCTGTGTGCAGCTCAATGACTGGACTCCTCAGTCACCAAAGGACCCACATAAAATAAAGCCTGTGAAAGTGCTCCGACTCAGCTCCAAAGGTCTGCCACTGCTGCTGGCTCTAGAATAGATGTGGCGAGAATGGTGACAAATGCAGTACCCTTTTTAGTGAGTTCCTACTTCCTACCAACTTTTGTGTAAGCGCTTATCATCTTGTAGGAACGGGCTTTCTCAGCAAGCTTTCTGGTGCTGGCTCTTTAAATTAGAGGCCAGGGTCTGCAACCTTAAAGTGGAGATTTTGTAACAGGATAGTTGCATCTTTCTCTCTGGCAGATGGTAAGTTTCCCTCAATTTTCCAATTCTTATTACAGAAATGATGGGACTGTAGTATATTTCTTCTTTCCCTTTCTAATATTCAGTGACTTCAGTAAAGAAGTAGCGGGGGACTGGATCAAGGATGACTAGCAAATACAGCAAAATCAGAGCCAGGTACTAGTCCACACAAATGGATGTGTTGCTTTCACCCCTGTGCCCTTGGAAAGATCCCTTGATTTAACTGGGACACCACATGGGTGCACCCAGCTGTCTCCACTTCCAGTACCTAAAGCAGCTGCAGGCTCTAGCTGTGAACTGATGTGGCTCCACTGTAGTCAACATAGTCAGTGTACACCAGCTAAAGATCCACCATTTTTCAGAGCAACCTAGTCACTAAGGCTGTGTCCATACCAAGGTTTTATTTTGAAACAACAGCCGTTGTTTCAAAATAAAGCCAGGCATGTCCGAACGACATTTTGTTATTTCGAAATGATGGGACCTCATCGTTTCAAAATAATGGCCATCATTTTGAAACAGTAAAACCTCGCATGCAATCAAAATAGTCGTCGTTTCAAAACAGTTGTTTTGAAACGACGACATTCTGAAATGGTATTTTGAAATAACGGTTATTTTGAAATAACACTTTTGCCCTTCTGCTTCCCAGGGTGCCTTCCTTTTTATATATTGGGTGGGGGCATGGCCCAGCAAGGGGGCCATGTTGCCACACCTCCCATGCTGCCCCTCTCCTGAAGTGAAATAGCTTGTCCACACACAGGGCGTGCCATTTCCGTTTGAGGGTTTCCCTAATTTTGAATTAACATTTTCTTATTTAAATTTAAGTTATTTCAAAATAAGGATTTTTTTTCAGAATAACTTATTTTGAAATAACAGTTTACGTGTGAACTCAGCCTAACAGTCCTTCTTGCTTTGGTTTCTTAGGCTTTGTCTATGCCACACTTACTGCTTGTGTTTCTGCATACACTAATACAATTGTAAATTGTAGCATAGACAAGGAACACATATAGGGTGAATCCAGTGTGTGAGCCAGTCTTTGGCTAGTTCAACTGTAACTTCTCTTCAAAAACACAAAGGAATTTTTCAGCTGTTATGAACCCTACCACTCCCTTTTTAACATGAGAAGTAAAAAAGTGTTGTGCAAGTGACAGATATTCCACCAGGCAATATCTTTGGAGACCATATGATATTAAGTTAATGTATCATTGTGGGCTAGGAATTGTATTTATCTCCGGGGGGAGGGGGTTGTCACAACTCCTCTAGGATCCAGAAACAGTGGGGAGTGATTAAGGTGAATCCCTTAGGTGGTGAACACCCCCCAGAGAAGCACCACCCATAGGAAGGCTTGTACGTACTGGTTCAAACTGTTATTTTTCCCCCTAGAATAACTGATGCAGTAAATGAATGAGACCTTCTTTTCAAGGGGGGCTCCAATCCTTACAGAAAGATTGAATGACTTTGGCTTGCTGGAGTTTGATAAGACTGGTGGGTGATGCCTGGTATGTTCTTATGTTGTCTCTCTGACATGTTTATCATAAGAATAAATGTGCTTGCTTAAAAAGAACTGGGTGGTAAGTGATAACCACTGGTAATACAGTGATCATAGCCTTCTGAAATAAACCAAAGTGCAGTATTGGCCTTATGATTCTATGACTTGCTGGGAATGGAACAGTGTAAAACAGAGAGCTGTGAAGCCCTAAAATCTCAGTTCACAAGGGAGCTGGACAATGGTTTGTGGCCTAAGACAGCTGATGGATGGCTGGAGACCTGACTGGGAACTCCAGGAGTGGACACTGAAGGGGTGCAGTGGAAGGTCACTCAAATAGATGTCAAAAGGTTGTGCAGGCAGGTCCAACCTGAGGCCCACAGACTAGAATCCGGCCCACCAAGGGCTCCTACCCAGCCCATGGAGCCATTGCACACGCTTGTGTGGGCTGTGCAGGGCTAGGAACGTTAAAAAAAAAAATTTGCTCACTGGCCCCTGAGTCAGAAAGGAATTGCAATATAGCCCCTCATCCAAAAAGGTTGGCACTCCTGCAGGGGGTCTTGCTTAAGGCACCTAAGCTTGGGAAAAAAAAAAAAAGAACTGTGGCTGCGAGGAAGAAAGGAACTAGACATATGTTACAGCACTGTGGAATACTGGTGTTTTTCTTCTTCTTCCCCCTTTCCATGTCACTGACTTAGCTGATCATTGTACAATAACTGGCCACTTTAAAAAAATAAAATAAAAATAAAATAACCTTTGGTGCACAACAAAATGAATACATCACCACTAGTGAAATTAAATCTCCAAACATGGGCTGAGTTTCTGTAAGAAGATGTCACAATATGTCCCCTTGCAAGCAAATCAATGACACAGGGTGAAACTGACCTCTGAGCTGATGGCCAGCACCACACATGTATCTCACTTAATTTCATAGAATAAGACTTTGGTGAGATATAAATGGATATAAAATCTTGTACTGGTCTTCTCTAGGGGGGGTGAATAGAATCCAAATAGTCTTGTGTTGTTTTCTGTTGCATACCAAGCAAGATTTAAAAAGTCATGAACAGGCATCCTTCACCTTTAGTTTCTTGATGCCACTTCAGCACCAGAAAGAACCTGGAGTGCAAGTCTTGAAGCAGAATGAGCCACAATAATAATAATAATAATAGTAATTAATAATAATCTTATATAGTGCTTTTCATAGATCTCAAAGCATTTTACAAAGGATATAAAAACCATTATCGGCATTTCACTGATGGGAAAATTGAAGTACAAGAAGGTGAAGTCAAAAATGAAGCAAGAATTCATCCTTTGAAAAGCCGAATATGTTTTGCATTATTCACAGCAGCTATATTTGTATACTGGTACTCTAGCTGGTCAGTTACACCCTAAAATTGAGCTTTGTTAAAGAGCCAAAAGTTTCACAAAACTCATTAATCTGAATGAAATCCAAAAAGTCAGAAAAGTCAATTCTATTTTAAATTTTTTCACTTTTAAGAAGCTCAGGGGTTACTGATAGCAGTGGTGAGAACAGATGTTGTATTATAAATAAATGCAATCTGACAGTGCCCCTTTAAGAAAAAAATATGATGGCACTAGAAATTGTACCTACCAGATGCTGAAAAGCCTGTTAGTGGATACTATGCTGAAGAAATGATTCCAGGACAGTTTACTGTGGTTCAGTAATTACACCAAGGTTAGTGTCTGCCCTTTTTTGGTTTTGGTTTTGTTTCTTTGCCCTGCCTAGCAGAGTGGGTAGCTTCACTAGTCAACTCAAAGTGTTCTGAGCTTGATCTTGCTGACGAACCATCATTTGTCTTTACACGCTGATTCTACACCAGAATCTCTCATTTCAGGGCAGGAAGCCCATCCTGATGAATACAAATTTAACATTCATTACATAAATAAGTGCCTCTGTAAGTTTTTCATGTCACCTAATGGATAGGTAACATAACTTATTAGAAAATTAAATCTTACTGGTAAAACATTATAGAAAAGATATAAAGAACCCACAGGTATTTAAAACACTGAAGTTCCTGATTCTTGAGTTTTTGCTTGCTTGAAGTTCCCATACCTTAAATCTGAAATGCTTACATAGCCAAAATGCACATTGACTTTAGTAGAAACTGTGCCTGAGAAAGGACTTACTAAAGACATCAAGATTGGTCCTTTACGCCCTGAAGCAGCTCTTTGTGTCACAAGCGACAGTGCCTGTGTGCAGCACTGTCTATTGTCTGATGCAGCAGTCAATCGTTCTCAAATTAATAGTCTCTCACTGACATCATAAACTGTTGACCATGACTTCACCTGTCTTGCTTTTGTCTCAGGAGGATGTGTGAGCTGTTGTAATCTAAACACAACATTTTTAACCTCGTTTCTCCATATCATGGTGGAGGTGAAATCGTCCCAGTGTGGATAGCCCATACAAACGCATGATACACCCTTTATTAAATCCTATTCCAGAGAGGTAGCCGTGTTAATCTAGTTCAGCAAAATGAACAAGGAGTCCTGTGGCACTTTTAAAGACTAACAGATTTATTTGTAGTTTTTAAAAGTGCCACAGGACTCCTTTATTAAATACTTCACATGGATACATGGGGCCTTATGTAAACCCTCTGCATTGGTGGGTAAAATTAATCCCTGTGCAGAGAGGGCAAGATGTCTGTGCAGAAATAATGCATCCCACTAGAGCTCAACCAGGTTGAGTGGTATATAGAGTGTCCCCCTGGGTGAATTACACCCTGGGGTAAATTTTGCCCTGAATGGACTCCAGCTACTTTTTCTTTATTAGCTTTCAGGGAATTGAAGGGTGTCTACTGATTACGTAGAGCAATGACAATCCAACCATTAAAACATATTCCATTTTTGTCTCTCTAACATGATCTCTTACTCTCTCCACTTACTAACTGGTTGTTATAGTGAGCTGAAGTGGTCGGTCCATTTTATCCATTCATCCCATGCAAATGAGTGCTTCTATTTTCCTGTCAAAGTATTGAGCATGCACTGCCCGAGGTATTAAAAATCAATCCATTAAGTGATAGATCCAGGTTATAATGCAGGTAGCCAGTATTAATCAAAGTAATTTATCATCAGTATGACAACATGCTGATGATACATAAAATTAACACACCACCATACCAATCGATTTAGATGCCAGTGATGCACTTTTCAGTCTAAATTCTGTGAATTAGAATGGCTGAAAGCTACTACATTTCCACGTCATTCAACTGATGGAAAACAGGCAATCCGTCTATTGAAGCACTGTGGGCAGAAATACAAGCCAATGTACAAATGTTTCACAACTTAGCCCAATGCTTAGTGCTTTGATAGTTCTTTAATATCCTGGTGTTGGGATTGTTTGTCTGTTTCTAAAATGGAGAGGCTTGTCGCTAAGCAAGGCTGTGAATAGGCTTTAGGTTCTTTAGCGCCTCTTCCCCCACCAACAGTCTTGTAATTTTATTGGGCTAGATAGCCTTGTACAAATCATGACTTTACATACCACTTGCAGTCATGTCATAATATCACAACTACAAAAACTTGTGTCAAGTTCCAAAGGGGTAGGTAGCCACCTTAGTCTAATTCAGCAGAAACAAACAAGGAGTCCTGTGGCACTTAAAGACTAACAAAGTTATTTATTGCATGAGCTTTCATGAGAGAAAAATTCCACTTTGCCAGACACTTTCAATAATGCAGTAAATGAATTTGTTAGTCTTTAAGTGCCACAGGACTCCTTGTTTGTCTCGAAAATCTGGTGTCTTACACACGCTTTAGAAGACACGTCACTGAAATGTTCCGACTAGTCTCGGGAGGACAGCTGTATTCCGCAGGTGGAACTCACCCCTGTACAGATGTTCAACGCAAGGCCCAGGCACCACTGAGGTCCCAGGGCTGAAGTCTGATTTCATTGGGACATTGATCTCATACAGGCCCTCTGCTCAGGAGGGAATTGCATCCATAATAATGACTGCTGGTTTTTTTTTTTCCTTTGTTGCCTTCCTTTTTTCTACCACACACACCAGTCAATCACACTTTGTCATTAGTAATTTACTTCCTGTTAAGCCAAAGGCATCAGCTAAGCAGGAGAACACACCCTGACCTGAGATAATGCAGCTTTACTTCCAGGGCAATGCTGGAAAACTACTCCAAGGCCCACTCTGGTGGCCACTGTCTCCTTCTGTGCCGCTTATGGTATCCCATTACCAGACCTGGATGACCAGCCATCCACGTCCTCAGCTCAAACTGCACGGCGTTCATGTCACGAGAATAGTCTGTGTTGCCCACGACTAATTACTTCTCATCCCCTTCAGAATGTGTTTTCACCCTGCACTTCACTGGCAAGAATACAACAGCTTGACGCCTTCTCATTCTATCACCTCTAGGGTGTTTCTGCACAGTCCTCTCCCCAGGCTCCTGCAAGCAGTGCTTAATTTGTAATGCAACAGATGCTGGGAGCTGAAACAGTTTTTTTCACTTCATAACTGATACAGCAAGCCCAGGTGGCTATGAACTGCAGAGCCTAGTGGTGCCAGGGCTCAGACCTGGCAGAAAGTAAGTACTTCCTGCAAGTCAGAAGAGCAGCTGAGGAAGGAGAGCAGCAGATAGTATCAGACAGCAGGAAGGGCCAGAGGCAAGAAAAGGTTGCATATTTGGAAAACTTGGCTGGATTCTTCCAGCTTTAAGCCTGTGTAGCTCCACTGAAACTAGTAGCCTTATCTTAGCATGAGATTGAAAGAGCACAGTAGTGAATCAGGCTCTTTTACTTAAGATGTACAGTTCCCTTCAGCTGGGATCTCTAGGCACCACTGTAATATCTGTAGGTACCACACAAGTAATATTATGAATTAATTAATAAATACAGGCCTGATTTTGCCACTCCTAGACAGGAAGCAGAGCACCTTCCTCTGCTTGTAGCTTCATTCGTTTCACTGGGGATGTTCTCAGAGCTCAAGAATGATCTATTGATTTAAACAGAGCTACGTGGGAAGTAAGGAAAGTAAGAGGGGGGCAGAATCCAGACATTAATTTTTAATAATACTGTTTACATACAGGTTGATGTACTCAGCACTCAGATAGCCTGGCAGTCTGATGCAATTGCTTATTCTGAGTAATGGACATAGGCAATTTCTGCCGTTGTATACCTCTGCCACATTTCCCTATTCGTTCCCACGTCCTAGCAGGTTGGCTTTGCAATGTTACACCTTCATGTTTCCCTCTGTCTTTGCAAGATGCACCAAGGCTTTGTTTCTGACAAATAAAACATTTATGCTTATTTCAGTGTGCAGCATTTGAAGTGGAGCAGATGAAGAGGTGACCACTCCATTTTTTAACTCTGGCTCAATCTTCCATCTTTCGAAGGCCATCTGAGGCTGACCTAAATAGGAAGCAATGTACAGCTTTCACTTCCAGTGCTCACGTGGCTTGTTAAAAAGTGGAGGGTGACGAGGATTATTCAGTGAGAGGAGCATGTTACTAAACACGAGTTTATCCTGAATTTATGAGGAAGGAGACAAGCTTCAGTGAGTCTCAGGGGACAGCAGCTGACAGGTCTGACATTCCTCACACACTGAACAGGGACCAGAATTGGGGCCTGCAGAGCTCCCCTGACAATGGAAGTAGCCACACCAGCTTCTGCTAACACAATTTACTTTGCCATTTAGCAAAGAAAAGCATGTGTGGGGTTATTTTTTTCCCTTTTGTTTTTGAATTAGCTTTTGAACTCCTTTGTATTGTCTCTAAATTCTCCTCCTCTTGTTTGTTGGATGTTAGAAAGTGGCACCAGGTTTTTGGAGGACTGGACACATGCAGCTTTGAAAGCAACCTGTTTACTGGGGAGTGGGACCAGTGCAGGACAGAGCATGATCCGTTTCTTCTTGGCCTCTCCTATCTTCTCTTTTAATCACTTCTATCGTCTTAACGTAAAGCCTTCCAAGCTGGTGGGCACAGAAAAAGAGGTTAAACAAACCTGGTTTGTTTTGTCCTTTTCACCAGGTTTGGGTCTGTTATTTTCCTGCAGTATTTGGACACAGTTGAGGGGAAAAACACTGAAAACACATGTCTGTGTAGTCATTTCTGCCTAAAAGAAATCAAGCAGAAAAATAATATCCAGGAGGTTCATGACCCTTAACATTTCCATAACCTTAAACACTGAGAAAACTCTATAGACAAAATAAACCTTTGCCACCATAATTTGAGACTGTTGTGCTGTTTAAAGCTCCATAGAGCAGGATAGCAATATACATGTTGTGTTTAGCAGTCAGGAACTAAATGAAGCATGAGATGATTTGTTAACACAGAATGTAAAATATTTATAGTTGAATGGGTCAAATAAATTCAATTCTCACCTCTTCGTTTTCAGTTCCTTTTGTAAGACACTAACAAATATTTGTGGAGCAAAAGACTGGTGAAAATGCAGATGCTCAGATAAGGCAAATAACAAATATCCACATAAGAACTGTTCAGAGACTAACGTCCAATTGTGTTGTTATTTCTCTAATTTTCAAGACAGTTACAGAGATGGAAGCTTAACTATGTCTAAATATAGAGAGCCTGGTGCTATTTGTTTTACAAAGTCCTTTAATCCTCTGTTACACACCTGAAATGAGCTCAACTATTTCTAATACAGAAGCTCCCAGCTACATCCCTGGAAATCAGAATGGAGTTCCTTATTTTGCACCTGACCCTTTCTTTCAGTTTAACTGGAGACTAATGAAACCCCTGTAGACTATGCAGTTAGAAGCTGATCTGGCTTGGCCATCAAAGGAAATGTCAAAACTTCCAATGGCTTCTGCAGGGAAGAGAACAGTTATCAGGTCTTGAAGTCCTTTTCTTATTCCATGCCACTTGGGTGGATGTCTTGGGTGGCTCTTTATTAGTTTATTTTGAGTCTGTCTCTCTGATTTGGGTTGTTGTTTCTTCTCTCCCTCAGAAGGTTGTGTGGGTGGCTGATCCATTTATAGAAATAAAGCTGGGTAAGTCATTATTTATAACCCGCTTGCTTTGTATATAAAATAAACATGGGCTATGCAATGTAGATTTATGTATAACATATGCATCCTTGTTCATCTTATTTCCTGGAATCACCCTGTCATTACACAGTGATGGCAGGCGTTTGTCAATTAGAAAGTCACATCTGCATGCTGGTGCATTTGGAATAACACCGGAATGGGAGATTTCCCGTGAGACTTTTGCTTCTATTGAACAAATCCCTGCCCTTCTAAAACTCTAAGAAGATTGATATTAAAATCGAAACAATTTGCAATACCCCAGGAGGGGAAAAAAAAAACATTAAAATTAAACAAGCCACGATCCCAGTCTCTCGCTGGCTGCTCAGCCACCAACTTCAAAAATCATTCGTAGTATTTCACCTGCCTTCCCGCCGCCAGTTTGATCATTCGGTTTCATGTAGCACTAAGTTGTGTATTTGCTAATTACAGAAAGATCCTTTACGATTAATTCATTGTAATTCGGAGATGTCTTGAACGCAATACTAAAGTGGGAACAGGGTTACCAAAGAGCTTGAGGTTTCTTTGTATGGTTAAATCACTAGTGCTTTGAAAACAACCCGGCAATACAATGAACTAAGAAGCCATTTTAGTACAGATTTAATAATCGGGATTTCATTGATAGAATGGCACATCTTCAAAGTTTGCTCCTGTAGTCCTTACATGAGCAAAACCGCTCTGCTTTCTCTGTGTCAATGAAATCTGATCTGTTTATTTCGGCAGAAACCGATTCAGCAAGGATTCCTGGAGACCTTAAACTAGATTTCCCTGCTCACATCCTGCTTGGTGCAGATCAGTGGGGTCGCTACAGGTGGCAGATTTAGCTGGTAGCCGAGATGGATTTTTTAAAAAAAGACTGAGCCGTCTTAAACTCCTTCCTCAGGCAAATTTTCAATGGGAGTTTGATCCGAAGCAGAACAGGATTCTACTCCGGAGTGTTGCTGTTCGCTTCCGTGACAACACTAGCAGGTGCTTAAGCTCCGGAGCGCTCCTTTTTCTTTTTCACCTCACTTGCAGCTGTCAATTTGCGCTAAAAAAAAAAAAAAAAAAACAAGAAAAAGCCCGAAACCCAGCAACGTGTGACTTCATGATTATTTTTAATAGCGATCTAAATTTTGATCATCTGGGGAAAAGCCATTTGCAGAAAGCCAACGTTTCCCTGCAGTTCCAGCGTGGAAAAGAAGTGAAGGGAGGGGACCAAAATGCCCACGAAAGAGAGGCTGATCTCTGTGTAGATGGGTGATTCCCAACCCCCTTTCCGTAATGTATTTTATCATTAAAAATCAACATTGCTTCCAGTGCTCAAGGCGGCTGGCTCCAGTTGCTGGGCCCATTTGTTGCTGGGATTCAATACGTTTGGGAAATGCAGATTGGATTGCAACCCACTGTTTGATTTATGAACTGGTACATTTGCTATTGCTTACACATTACATTTCCGATTTTACAGACCTTTGGAGGGAGAGAGAATAATGGTATGTTGGAGAAGGGGGATATTACTTTCCCCTCCCCACTCTGAATAAATAATATGTCTCACTCGAATTGCAGAATCAAATTTCAATGCTGCTCCCCCCCCCTCCAATTTCCTCCCTCTCAGCAGGACTCTCATAGGCAGGGAAGATGTGTTTACTCCTTGATGTTTATTTCTCCATAAAGGCACCCTATAAATAGCCGAGGTTACAGCAGCTTCTGTTGCCGGATCAATAGGGGCCAGTCTCCTGGCTGTTTCAGCTGAGCTGGCTTATTAATTATGAAAGACTCGTCTGATCCGAGGCAGCAGCTTCCTGTCCCTGCTTTGCAGCATCTTAATGGTGGTTGCTTTTTCTCTCCCCACTGTAGCTACAAACTGGCCTTTTCCCCCAGCCAAAGAGATGTTTTTAAATCCCTACATTCGCATTTAACTAACAGAGCTGCAAACAGTCCGCCTACAACACCGCCAGCGAGTGCTGGGCGATCAAAACCCGCACATGGGAATAAACCGAGAGAAAACGGGGCGGATTTTGGATAAATGGCTCCAAGGCAGACGGGCTGGACCCATGAACCCCTCCTGCAGGGCCCGGGTACCCCAAATGCCCATGGCAAGTTGCCAGTGAGCCTGGCTGGGTCCCTTTGCAAGCACCGCAGACGAGGCATTTTTCAGGAAGGGAGCATTGCAGGTGCTTTGGGGGAGAGCTTTCTAAAGTGGCTCTGCTAACCAATTTAGCCACCCTGGATTTAGCTGCACCAAGATGCCACCAGTTAATTTAACAACTCTCTATTTAACTGCCATTATACTCCATACCTCTCCAGTTAAATAGCTACATGATTTGTAAATAAAACGCCACCCTCATTTCAAACAATAATTTTTATTTTATACTTCTTTCTATACTTTGTAGCAAATTTTTTTTGCTGAATTGGCTTTATAATAAACTCTTTTTAAATTACATTTTTTCTTTTAAAACCAAGGTTCTTTTTTTTTTGTCAAGATCATTATGCTGTATTTTTAGTTTTACATTTAAGCCCCCTTTTGTGATCTCTACTGTTGGATATTCAGGTACTTTACTGCATGTGTAACATCTAAAACAAGAGAGGAGGGAAATTAAAGGCAGTGAACTCGGAAAGATGCCTTGACAACACCAAGTAAAGCTAAATTCTCCGCAATCTTAGGAGCATTCAATCCTTCAATCATTAGATACATCTCTTTCCTTCCTTCCTTCCTTCTTTATTTTTACTGTCCATTTCTTTCTTTTTTGCCCTTGAGGAAATTTATATTTTTTTTTCAGTGGAATAACCAAAAACAAGCGACTGTGGAGGAAAGATGATGGATTGTGAGTTATTCACCATATGCTTCACACGTGGATATCTAGCTCGGATTCATTTCCGGTGCCTTTTTTGTTTGTTTGTTTGTTTGTTTGTTTGTTTGTTTGTTTCCTCAACTCATCGTTTGCTTTCATACTATAAGAGGAGCCCATCTTTTGTTGTTGCTATTATTTATTACGATTATTAATATTAGGTGGCCCAAAGCCGTTCCTGAGATTCTTTTGCACAAAGGGCTCGAGTTTTCTACTTTGATTTGCAGAGACAATAAAGCTGAGGTCCGATTTTGGCTCTTTGTTGCTCATTGTTTGGTAACATTTGGCAAATAAAACACAAAAGAAAGAGAGACCGTTTCCACAATCCTAGATGGATGGTTCAGCATCACAGATAATCACAACGTCCCCAAAAGAAAACGGATGGACACTTCCTCTAGAAATCCAGTGTGTGTGGGTGCGGGGTGTGTGTGTCCTAATAGCCGAGCCCTCCTAGAAGGGGAGCCAGCTCACTAAAGCTGCGGCCAGAGCCAACAGGAGCAGGGGGAAGGCAGGGGGGAGCAGGGAAGAAGCTGACCCGTTGCTGCCTCCGCACAGTTCAAATAAGCTGCCTTGAAAATCGAGGTTTTTGGATTCCCTTTTCAGTTTTTCCCAAAGATCTGTCGCCCCTTCCTGGCAATCCGTGAGGGCTGTGAGGGTGCAGGCGTGGAAGTCATCCCAGTACCTAAGGAAGGAGCAAACACAGGGTACAAAGAGCCAGGTCACTGTCTGCACAATAGGGTCCAAAAATATTCTAGCCCTAGCCCACACCCTCTTTCCCAGCCATCCCCCTCGATGGTCAAGGGGCTCGGCTGCTGGATGCCCAAGAGGAGACACCTGCCAGCCGCATTGGAGAGGTTCCCCCTCTTTTTCAACAGCGGGCTCCGTTTACACTGCAGCTCTGGTTTCACATCGCACCCAGAGTGGCTGCAACATGCTCTGTTCCTCTCTCCCCATCTGCTCTCCTAAGCAGCCCGCTCGTTTGGAGGCTGAAGAAACAAAGCTAAACCGGATCGGCTTATTTTATATTTTCACAGGGACTCTCCGGTTTAGGTTTTGGCGAGGAGTGGCAGCCACCTAAAGCTGGGGAGAAGCCAGCCCATCACCAATGGGGGGGGGTCACCACCAGGCTCAGACCAGCTGATCGCCTCGAGGGGCAAACAGCCACCCAGAGCATGGGGTGACCTTGCTGGACTGCAGGACTTTATTAGGAAGGTGTTTTTTAGCTGTGCTGCTCATATTTAGTTATTGTGTTTTATTTAGGAGCTGGATGTGTTTACTGCTTAGTGTTGTTCGTTCAGGACCAGGAGATGTCTCGTTTCATTCATCGGTAGGCGCTGTTCTCCCCAGGACTTGCAATTAGGGGGGTGCAGGGGAGCATTGAGGGTGCTCATTAAATTGGTATAACACTTGCTAGCTGAAAACTGGGGGGGGGCATTCAGGGGGGTAGGGAAATCCTTCGTGGGAGGTGAGCTTTGATTGATTTTCTCTTAACCATGCAACCTGCCGCGAAGTTTGGAAGAGAGAGATCAAGGTTTTTCGCAGGACTGCACCCCGACTTGCGAGGCTCTAACCAGCCGCCTCTCTACAGAAAACCAAACGCTTTGGGTCAAGCCAGCTCAGCTTTTGATTTTTGCCTGTGCCACTGAGAGAGAAAGGGGAAGGCTGGCCAGGGATCGAAGTGGCTCCGGATTACGCCCAGGCTCCCTCAGTATTTAGAAGAAGAAATGATTCATCCCTTTGGGAAAACTTTCCAGTAGCCCATTTTTCTCACTCAACCCCTAAACAGGTTTGGAAGCTAAATATAAACTCAGCCTTGGGTTAATTCCTGTTCTTATGTCCGGCTGCAGAGGAGGCGAGCAGATCTGTGTGTGCTAGTCCTCTAGGACCTAGAAACTAGGTTATCTAAAACCACTGTGGCCCCTGGGACTGGTTTCTAGGGTTTTTTTAATTTTTTTTTTCCCCCGGGCAGGCTCTCGGCTGCCGGTGTTTCTTTAAGCCGCCCTGCAGCCTGTCATATCTGAGCAATCTCAACCGGTGGCAGACTCCAGGGTTTGGTACATTTGTAATAAATAATGAGATAGCGAGATGCCAAGGAGGCTGAGAGTGTGCCTCTCCTGCAGTATGTCTGCTATAATTGCATCTCCCCAAGGAAAATTAAATCTTCCCTGCTCTTTCTGTGCACACCCTGGCCCAGAGGAGGGCCAGAGAGGCTCGCTAGTCCGGGCCAGGGGCTAGGACGAAGCTTTTACACCAGGGCTCTCGGGGCTGGTTTCTCTCTAGCCCGGCAGGGGACTTGCAGCTGAGCGGTTTTGTAGCCGCCGCCTGCAGCAACCTGGCTGGATCCCCGAGACTGAAAGTGAAGCGACTGGGGGGCGCCCCAAGATCGCCTCTTTGACCCCCAGTCCCGATTTTAAACCGTTTCCGTTTAATGCACAATTATCTTGCGGCTCTTGCTTTCCTTTTGTGTTTCAAGAAAGACTTTACACACTGCTGACACCGCCCTGGCTTCTCAAGGGGGCTTTTTCGCCCGATATTTGAGGACTGGGAGGGGCAGCATTTAGGGAAATTGCAGACACGGATTTCTTTGTGATTTAATTAAAAGGCAAACGGTGTGGTATCACACAGGCTAAAGAAAGAGCCTCCTTAGCTATGGGGCGTTAGCTTCCAGCCCCCTTTTCTTATCAGCAACCTTCCTCTTGCCCCCAGGCAAAAATGGGAATTGGAGCCACCGAGAGAGAAATCCAGAGCCCCATTTCCTTAGCTAATGGCCCAGCGCGGGGTGCCAGTTTCTCAATGGAAATGGTGCCCAGTTTGGCCCAGTGGGGCTCCCCCAGGAGTGGAAATGGGGCAGAGAAAACACCCCAGCAGGGATCATTTCAGGGCCAGGCCCCCATCAGACACGTGTCCCCTTATCAAGCAACGATATTTATTCACCTTAGTAAGCACTAAAGCCTGCCAGGGGTTATTTCCCCCTTTAAAAACAAAACTAGGTGGATTTGCCAGCCTGGAACAATGCTCTCCAGGCGGTAGGGAGGCGATTTAGGTGTGTAGCTCAGGCTAGTCGATGGATTTGTTATTTTTATGTTTCATTCCGGAGCCGGTTCTGGTCCCAGCAGCCGTCTCCCACCCCAGCCCTCCTGACTGTTTCTGGAGTGAGGAAATCGGAGCCAGACTCAGAAGGAAAAGAGAATCGGAGCTGGCAATGAAGACTAAAAGTGGCTCTCGAGAAACCAGCGTTTCTGCCGGCTCCTATGAGGCAATTCATTAGCAGCAAAGCAATGGCCAGGAGCGGCCAAATGTGGCTGGCTTGCGATCCGCATTTGTCGAGTCCCCGCCACCGCCCGTGTGCAAGGACCATTTGCGTTTACACGCCGGCAGGGGGGCGCACCGGGCCTGGGGCATGGGAGGCAGCGGGGAAGACGGAAGCGAAGCAGAAAGAAGAGTCGAGGGGGCGAAAACGAATCAAGTGACTCCGCTTAAATGTTTCCTGCCGGGCCGGGCGTTTCGGACTGCGGGGGAGGCAAACTCAGGGCGGGGACAAGTGCAAACGGGGCCGTGTCTCGCAGCCACCAGCTCCACAAACACCTTCCTTTTTCACTACCCAGAGGGGGACTGTAGCCGGCCAAGGGAGATTTGCTTTGCAAACGAGCCCTCCCGCTCCCCGCGATCCGCAGCAAGGAGCAATAAGGAAAGAGGGAGACCTACGCGCAGATGGTTTGCAGGTTTCGCTTGTCGTCCAGGTCCTGCGGGTAGTTGGCCATGTTATCGCCCAGCCTGAGCAAACAGTCCGAGAAGCCCCTAAAGACCGCATCGCACTTGCCCGCTGCTTTCACCGCCTGCACCAGGTACGCTGGGGAACAGAGCAGCACATGAGCCAGGACACAGCCCACCGCCCCCCTGCGTCCCCCGACCCCCGACACACAGGCCGATCCGGAGTCACTCCGCATGCAGCTTGCCCGGCGGGGCATTTTCTCCAGCAGAGCGGGCTGCTTCGGCCAGAGGGCAGGAGTGCTGAGAACAACAGGGTTAGAGCCGAAGCCACTCCCGGAGTGGATTTGTGATTTGGGTGGTGTGTGTCCGTATGCCAGCTCCCTCTTTGCAGTGTGAACGCATTTTATAGTCCTCGCCCACTACCGGTGGCCGTAGGGTTGTTGATTAAAACCAGTTCTCTCGGATGTCCGAAGAAATCTCTTAGTCTGTGAGGGCCACAGGGCTCTCCTTGTTAATTCTCAGTTTAAGGCTTCCCTTTCCCGCAGTGTTTCCTTGCTCCAAAATTGGATCTTAGAGCAGCAAACGACACACACACACACACACACACACACACACACACACACACACAC
>ML682060.1:5454822-5578306 GCA_007922195.1 Podocnemis expansa | reverse complement strand
CATTTCTTGTGGATGCAGATCAGATATGGAGCCACAGGTTTTTAATCTGCACAGAGCTAGAGCCCTGCAAATATACGGATAGCCACATCCATGGATACAACATGGATCTCTGTGGACCATTTCTTGTGGATGCAGATCAGATATGGATCCACGTGTTTTTACCTGCACAGAGCTAGAGCCCTGCAAGTACACAGATGTCTGGGCATATCCCCATTATATCTGCATTGGTGGATACAACATGGATATCCATGGACCATTTCTTACAGATGCAGGTCAGACACTAATCCATGTATCTGCATCTCTGCACGGCTCTCAAAATAAATGCAAGGGAGTGTGACATAAGGGATCAGGTCACACAGTACCAGCAAATCAGAGCTATAGTTTAGGTTCAAACCCCAGCAAGGCAGGAATCATTTGCATTCCTTTCTGGGAGACATAGGTTTTCCTTTCCCAAGCAGCCCAGCTTCTCTTCTTTTTTCATTTTGGAGCCATCTGCCCAGGCCATTTGACCTCTGGGGCAGTGAGGCTGTGCGGCCACACGAGTCTCACGTCAGAAATCATTGTTCACCCCAGCACTTGAACTTGGGTCGGTGTGTGGGTTTTGGGGGTGCTCACTAAGTTGGCTTAATCCTCTTTGGAAACTGGGGGGGGCTGCTGGGAAACGCAAGGGAGTTGTTAGCGAAATCCCTGCACCCCTCTCAAAAACGATCTGCCCTGGGCTGCAGCGGCGCACAAAGCCCGACGGCTTGCAAAGCAAGGCGCTGCAAATGGCAAATCGCGCGGGAAAGCCGGCGGCCCTTTAGCTATGGGGCAGCCCCAGCGCGCCTTTGAAGTCAGGGGCTGGGAGGGCCTCGCTTTGCAGCCGGGGATGTTGCAGGGCGTGCCCCACAAGCGCGGGGACCCGGCCGGCTGCAGAGCCTCCCTCCCTCCCCTCCCGCCGGCGTGGGTGGGGCTAGCACGGACGAAACCCCCGCGCCTCCCGCCCCCGCGCTGCAGCAGCCGTGTCTGGCGGGGCCGCCCCCTGCAGTGGGAGGCGGTGGGCGGGGATGTGCGGGGCTCCCCCCGCTGCACGTCCCCTGGCTGGGGAGGAGGAGCCCTGCGAGCAGCCCGCCCTCAATTGCTGAAGGCGAGCCGGCCCTCCCTGGTGCACCAGCTTTTTGCTTTGCTGCTGGCTGGGCTGGGGCTGAGGGCAGAGGCAAGCAGAGGGGATGAGGGTCCTGCGCTGCAGCTCCAGTGCCATACTGGTGTGGTGGGGGGTGCTTTGAGGGTGCCCCCCACTCACAGCCTTGCAGTGCTACCCTCCCCACCGACTCTGTGGGTGGGCTGTCCTCCCCCAGCCCCTTGTGATGCTCCAGGTATAAGGCCAAGGGAGCGGGCAAGCAGCCCAAGAGTCCATCAGCAGAGCCGTAACACCGGGTTTTGCCACCCAGGGTGCGTTCTGATCCAAGCACATCCTTTCCCATTAGCGGCACTTAGAGCTGGCCAGGGGCGTCGCTGGCACTGGGCACCCAGGGCACATGCCACAAATCCCAGCACCAGTGCCCTGGATCTGGCAGCACCCCCTAGTCCCCAGCCTGATCAGCTGGAGATCCGGGGCCCAGCTGCCTGCGGCCACAGCAGCCCCATCCCCAGCTGGGGATCCAGGGCTCAGCCGCCTGCAGCCGCGGACACCACTCCTGGCCCCATCCCCAGCCAGGGATCCAGGGCCCAGCCACCCACAGCTGTGGCAGCCCCATCCCCAGCCAGGGATGTGGGACTCGGCCGCCCACAGCAGCAGCAGCCACTCCATCCCCATCCCCAGCCGGGGATGGCGGGGCCCAGCCACCCACAGCCGCTTCCAGCCCCATCCCCGGCTGGGGATGCAGGCCCAGCTGCCCGCAGCAGCATGCGGCAGCTTGCATCCCTGTCCCTGGCCAGGGGGCATGGCCTGCAGGGCAGGGGTGGGGCCTGGGGCCATGCCCCGGGTCCATCCCTGGGGCAGCAATGCCCCTGGAGCTGGCATCGCAAAAGTCGCCCCTTTAATAGTGTGGCTCCATTGAGCTGCTCCACACCATCTGGAGCCTTGCCCTGTTGGCCCCACTGTAGTTAAGGCTCTGTCCATCAGCCTGCTGCCCAGCTTGGTAGAGCAGGGGTCTCAAACACACGGCCCATGGGCTGAATGTGGCCCCAAAGCTATTTCCAGTGGCCCAAAACAACACTATTGTTACTGATATTTGCAATCATTGTATGAAAAGGTTTTAGTTGTGCAGCCCTCTGGCTAACATGCTAGTCCTCATGCGGCCCTCATGGTGATTTGAGCTTGAGAACCCTGCCGTAGAGCAGAGCAGAGGCGACTTTTGGGGTAGGCGAAGCAGGCACCTGCCTAGGGCCCCAAGCAGTAAGGGGCCCCTTCACTTAGTCCAAAAGCCACGTCTGCCTCTCATCCTGCACAGTATTCTCCCCAGGACTTGAAATTGGGGGTAGTAGGCGCAGGTTTGACAGGGGGTCTAGGGGTGCTCACTAATTTGGTATAACACTGTTATTAGCTGACACTGGGGGTGGTGGGTAGTTTGGGAGGGGTGCAGAGGAGGTCTGGGGGGTGTTAGGGAAATCCCTGATCCTGCAGGATATGTGATGGACAGCTGGGGCCAGGATTGCTGGTAGGACAGTATTGGGGCCCTTGGCAGGGTGCCAGGACTATGGGGGGCTGGCTGTGGGAAGCTGGGAATGTGGGTGAGGGATTTGGGCTCCAGGCAGGGTGTTGGGGTTGGGGGGAGGGCGTGGCTGAGGGGAGATGGTGCTGTGAGGAGGGCTGGGGCCACCGGTGGGGATCCTGTAGGGTTGGGCCTTTGCCCAGGGCCCCTGATAGCTTAAGACTGCTTCTGGAGCAGAGGGTGCCTGTGGCTATCTCAGCAAACACATGGGGGCTGAACACAGGGACTAGAGAAGAGGAACACACTGGGCTTCACAGCCTGAACTGAAAAGATACAGGCCTGGAACAGACGTGCATCCTCTGTGGACTGGACACAGAATGGGGGATGGATAACACCCTCTTGACCCTTTCATAGCACCTGACGAAGTGGGATTTTCTCCCACGAAAACTCATGTGATAAATAAGTTTGTTAGTCTTTTAAAAGTGCGACAGGTTTGTTTCTTTTGACCCCCTGGCTTACATAGGTATCTTCCCCTGATGTCAAGGGGGGGAGCCACTATCGGCTACATGGCTACCTGTCTAGGGCACATCATTGTTAGGTGCAGCTCCAGACTGCCCACCTTCCCACCAGCTGGGGCAGCTTCTCTGGGAGGAGTGTTCCCCTTTTAAATATGGCCCACTTGCCCATCACCAGGTAGCAGCATCCTAGGGTGCAAAGGGAGCTTATGCTGGTCCTTGCTAATGCCAGCTAAAAGCTGTGTGTAAAGGAAGGAAATACAAGCAGCTCATGCAGACTTGCTGCTTTTGCCCACCAGGGGCCCCTTTCTGCCATGCATTGCCTCCTGTGTAGTCAGTGGCCTCAAGGTTTTGCTTGCTTGTAATTACCAGCTCCCACCTAGCTTCGTTCTACCATAAAGTAGCCACTCCCACTCCCATCCTACACCACAAAAATACCAATCCTTACCCATGTCTCCCTACTGTTCCTCCTCTCCGTGCCTCTCCTCACAGAATAGCCAGGCTTGCTCAGATCCTCTATCTCCACGATTACTACTCCTCAGTCAGATCTACCTGCATCTGGTCACAAAATTACTCCCCCCAAATCAGCTTTTCCCATCACAGTTTCGGCAGGCTGTTGCAGTCTGGGTGAAGTGGGCAATGTGCTGTAGACTTTCAGCCCCCCCTGCTCCTAATGATTAAATGTAAGTAAGTAGTTTTACTCTCACAGTAGTGAGTGCTGCATAGCACAGCTGTTTATGGAAGTAATGCTGGGAAGTGTTATTTTTTCTTTTAAAAGTGCAGCCCCTTGCTACCTCACACCCTGAATAGAAGAAGACCAAATTTACAAATAAGAAGATTGGGGATGTTTCATTTTAGGTCACCAAGAAGGGAGTTAGGGTTAAATGAGTCAATACAACCAGGAACAATTAAATGAAATCAACAGTAAGATGAAAGAACACTTGATGGTGAAATCTGTTAATACAATAATAGTAACAAATACAGTTAACCTATTGCACTCATACAACACTTAAAGAAAAATCTATAGACTTCAGGTTGGTTAACAGAGGGGTAGGCAAGCAGCATTATCTCTACTTTCCAGATGGAGAAACTGGAGCACTGTGAGGGACATGTCTTTTGAGACTTCCCAAAATGACTGCATGGCCGAATTAAAGATAGAACCAGCTTTCTAGATTGCTGGGGCATGCTCAAGCCCCTAGATTACGAGTGTGTTAAACAGTCTCTCAGTGGAAGTGGTGGAAGATCCCTCACTAGGAATATTTGACGAATCTAAACTGGAGTTAAGGCAAAATGCTACTGTCTGCCTTTCAAATATTGTGGTAACGGTTGCTCTTGAAAAACTGCCAACAGACAGAAATAGATGTACAATAGGGTAGAATTCTTCAGTTCTCCCTGCGAAGATCAATTAGGTGGCCCAGTAGGTCTTTTGCATCTTTGATTTAGTGCATTATCAGCAAATAAAAGGAGATGTATGTATGGGCTGTAGCATCAAGGTGGCTGAATGGAAGGACTGTACATGCTGGTCAGCCAGCAGCTAGACTTTGTATTTTGGTCAGTGCGTAAAAGCACCTTTGGAAAAGTACTGTGGCGGCAGAGAAGTGACAATGTCAAGGGTAAAAGGATGGAAAGAGATGGTGCAGCAGAAGGAATGTTCATTTAAGCCCCATGCCATGCTGTTAAAGGTTTGTAGTTGGGTTATGTTTGTTTGTTTTGTTCTTCTTGTTTTTGTTTTTTCCACATACTTGTATCTACTACTTTTTCCCAAGGGTAAACAAGGTCTAGATGCAGGTTAAGGCTTTGCTACTATGGGGAAGCTTTTACTGAACTTACTTTTGACCACAGGACATGTAAACTTGCTTTGAAATCAACTGTGTGGTAATTTCCTACATGCAAACCAAAGAGGATTTAGAGTTCTGATTTGAGCCATGTTAAACTTTTCAGAGCTATCTGAACCTCTGACAAACTGGGTCAAATATCTCTTGAGAGCAGGCTTTTGTGAGATTTATGGTATTTCTGCTTCAGTAACACAAGAGCAGTGACTTCGGCAGAATTGCACCTAGTATTTATCCTACGCGAGGGGTCTCAAACACGTGGTCCGTGGGTCACATGTGGCCCCTAAAGCTATATCCTGCGGCCCGCAACGACACTATTGTTACCAGTATTTGCAATATTGTTGTATGAAAAGGTGTCAATGGTGAGGCCCTCAGGCTAACATACTCATCCTCATGCGGCCTCTACTAGTCCTCATGTGGCCCTTGTGGTGATATGAGATTGAGACCCCTGTCCTAAACCAACCACCACTAGACAGCCTTGAACTTTGGGGAGGTTCAGCTGTGTTTAAACTGTATGTTTGCACTTTATCATTGTAGTGCACCAAACTGCAGCTCCAGACACTTCCAAATATACATTTGAATATGAACTTTGTGGTCCAGACTGTTTCTAATTCCCGTGCTTCCTGTTCTGCTAGGAGCCTGGAAGCATGAGGGAACATGAACATTTAAAAAAAAAAAAAAGACACACACACACACACACACACACATCTGAAGACTTCTGAACTTCGGTTTCTAAAAATGGTCAAAGACAGAAGTGAGGATATTCTGATTGTATCCAGTCCAGATCCTTCATCCCTTAGGACATTTTCATTATTAACATCTCTTGCCAACATTTCTCAGGGTAAAGATCTCTTCATTGTTTCTTTGGCTCATTGCAATTACTGTTTTTGCTGTTGTCTCAAGCTTAGCATATTAGGATTGGCAATGGTGTAAATATATTTCTTATTTAGCTTTAGGTTTACTAGCATGACTAACTCTGCCAGACTATCATCAGAAGAAGCTGCATGGTCCAGCTGGTCAGGGATGGGCCTGTAAGTCAGCCTATCTCATAGGTGTTCCCAGCCTTCCCATTGGCCACCTGCGTAACTGTGGGCAAGATATTTCCTCTGTTTCCTCTTCCATTCTTTCTCTGTCCTGTCTGTTCAGACTGAAAGCTTTCAGGGTAGAGATTGCCTCCAAACACTGTCTTGCACAATGGGTTCCTAATTTCTCGGTTGAAGCTGCTACTGTTAATACAAGTAAACAATCATAATAATTTCTCATGGTATCACTGAGAAGCTGGTTGCTGTCAGCTAAGATTTCTGAGTCATGATACTCACAGCACTGTTTAAAATGCTTGCGGTACCATCTTCTACTGGGTGTCTGCCTGTGGGACTGGGGGAAAATTCTTCTCAGTTCAGCTTGACAATTATGTGAGCAAGTTTCCTTCTGCGCTCCAACTTCACAGCATACCAGTGTAGGGTCAAGGAGGAACTCTGCTTACTGTTGTTCCTTGTGGAGCTCTTTTTCAAACATGTGCCATAGAGGCATGATCTAGAGATTCTAGCCTTTAGACTAGAACCTCCTCAGGTCAAGAATCCATCTTTATTTCTGTTACAAAGAGTCATGCTCATTGACAATGCTAATTGAATAAGATACAATTACAGTGGGTTACCATGGTGTAGAAAGGATGCATCTGTTGATAGCAAGCCACAGATAGTGAGGTTTATAACCTTCAGCTAGTACTACTGTTAGAGGAAGGTGTCCAGACAAATGCGAACAAATATTGATACCCAATTAAAATTACCATCATCCATTGTGAGAGTCTCAAAGACTTCTTTTAAGTAGAAAAAGAGCATGAACACACTGAAAAATGTGACAGATGGGCTTTAAGAAACACCATGTTGAGTGGGGGTGCAGTGGAATTGTCTGGTCACGTATTTGAGGATTCACGTTACTAAACAATCTTCTAAAAGTTTATTGAAAGTCCTGGTTAACCACAGCTCTACTTTTACCTTGGATATGTGTGTGACTTGCTTGGAACAGGACTCAGGCATGCATATTCGTCTGATGGAAGAAATTTGACCCTAAGCTACAGTAAAGATGTGTTCCAATATGAAATTACTTTGTGTTTGTGTATGCATATATACACATTGTAAACCATACAACTAAAAAGCATTGTCATTTAGCACAAGCCCAAAGATATTTTTACAAATATAAACTGTTTTGGTGAGTTGAAATATAAAACTGGGGAAGGCAGTGGAGAATTGAGGATTAACATAGAATAGGATATTGTGATTGTTCTACAGAACTGTTTTTAAATGATAAGGATATTGAATAAGGTCTTTGCAAAATATTTGGCTTGTAGAACAATGATATGATTGGTTTACCAAGTCAGTGACTGAATGAAATCTTTATCTTTATTCAATGCTTGGGGTACTCAAAGGGGTAAAGAACTAAAGAGTAGGTCCTCCAAGGCATTTAGGCACCTAACATCCGTTGAAATAAATTACTTCAGTTAGAGTTAGGAATCTAAATATCTTTGGGGGTCTGGGCCTGAGTGCCTAATTCCCTTAGACTTCTTGAAAAATCTCAGCCTACGTGTATGTTTGTACTTTATAAAATGTCTTTTTGAAAAGAAATTTTGACTTCTAAAATCTCACGACTTATGTCATATTTTTGTCAGCCATTGGTAAGGAAAGCAATCCTATATATGATCATTCCCAGCAGCAGTCCTTCTTGATACATATGACAACCAGAAAATTCCAGGGAGGGGATTGTTAAATTTTCTATTTGAAGGCTGCTGCTTCCCAGCTGCATAGCTGCTTCTTAATACTACAGGGTAATGATCGTGTTGATGATGAGCCCAACCAAGCTCAAAGTGAAATGTGGGCTCACAGTGTTCCAACCAGATGGAGAACACACCCACTTCCATTATGTATGGCACACAAGATATTGTTTGAGGTGCCCACGGATATTTCCATTGGAAAACCGTGTCTCTATCATCCTAACTGTATTGTTTCTTTCAAGGGACAAATACTGTGGATGAGACTCTAAACCAGGAGTATCAAACTCATTTGCTATGGTGGGCCAATTTGACTTAAATGTACTGCAAATGGGCCATATGTGCCATAAATCAAAATACTACAGCACTGGTTCCCAATCTGTGGTCCAGGGACCACCACGGGTCCACGGACATGTTGCAGGGGGTCTGCAGAGCCTCTCTGTACCCAGGACCAGAATCCAGCTACAGCCCTGATGCTCCCCACCAGGGCTGCCTTTCCCATCCTGTGGCTGGATCATGGCAGGGGGATGGGGTCACAGCAGCTCCCTGGCAGGGGCAAGGGAAGGGGATCATAGCTGCCATGGCCCAGCTCCCCAGTGGTGTGGGCAATGGTGGTGGCAGCACTGCTCACTGGCTTTCCCACTGGTGCGGGCCAGAGGCTGCCCATGCGGGCCAGATTACATAATCAGCTGGGGGGGCTGCAAAGATTTTTTTGTTAAAAAGGGGTCTCCAGCCTGAAAAAGGTTGGGAACCACTGTACTACAGCATTCTTGCAGCATCGCAGAGTGCTGTGTGTGCAGAGTGCTGTGTATGCAAAACTGTGCTCCACAATTCTACTCTCTCTATCTCATTTTCTCTCTTTCTGTGTTAGGGAGAGAGTATCATCTCACAGAACGCAGTCTTGCATAGCCAGCGCTCCATGATGTTGCGAGACCTGACACTCACAGCATTGCAGAGCGTTGAGTATGTGAGACCTCCCTTGCTCTCACTCTCTCTCTTAGGGAGATAGTACGGTCCCCCAGCGCATAGTCACAGGGCAGATGGTAGAGGTTTGCAGGCAGCCGGATGTTTGACGCCCCTGATGTAAATGATCTCATGAATGAGATGAGTGCTGGATACCTTGGTTTAGTCAGCCAAATCCAGGCAGGGGATAAAATATGGAAATTTGGTAAGCTGAGTGCATTCTGCCTCAATTTCATAGAATCATAGGGTTGGAAGGGACCTCATAAGGTCATCTACTCCAACCCCCTGCCAAAAAAGCAGGACTGCTCTCACTAAATTATCCTAGCTAGGGTTTTGTCTAACCAAGCCTTAAATACCTCCAAAGACGGAGATTCCACCACTTCCCTAGACAGCCCATTCCAATGCTTCACCACTCTCCTAGTAAGAAAGTTTTTCCTAATACCCAAACTTGACGTCCCCAGCTACAACTGGAAATCATTGCTCCTTGTTCTGTCCTCTGTTACTACTGAGAACAGCTGAGCTCCATCCTCCTTGGAGCATCCCTTCAAGTAGTTGAAGGTTACTATCAAATCCCCCCTCAGTCTTCTCTTCTGCAGGCTAAATTAGCCTAGTTCCTTCAGTCTCTCCTCATAGGTCTTCCACTCCAGCCCCTTGATCATTTTTGTTGCCCTCCACTGGACTCTTTCTAATTTGTCCACGTCCTTTTTGTAGTGGAGAGTCCAAAACTGGACACAGTATTCCAGATGCGGCCTCATCAGTGCCAAATAGAGGGAAACAATCACATCCCTTGATCTGCTGGCAACACTTCTGATGCAGCCCAGTATGCCATTGGCCTCTTTGGCAGCAAGAGCACACTGTTGACTCATAACCAGCTTCCCATCTACCATGACCCCCACGTCCTTTTCTACAGTGCTGCTACTTAGCTGAATGTTTCCCAGCCTGTAGCAGTGTATGGGGTTTTTCCACCCAAGTGCAGGACTTTGCACTTGTCTTTGTTGAACCTCATTAGATTTTGTTTGGCCCACTGCTCCAATTTGTCTAAGTCTCTCTGAATCCTGTCCCCACCCTCCAGCATGTCTCCTGTGCCCCCCTGCTTGGTGTCATCCACAAACTTACTGAATGTACAATCTATCCCATCATCCAGATCATTAATATAAATGTTGAACAGAACTGGCCCCAGGACCGACTCCACACCAACACCACTTGTTACTGGTTGCCAACTAGACATGGCGCCATTGATTCCTACTCGCTGAAACCATTGATCTAGCCCAGGTGTGGCCAAAATGCAGCTCAGGAGCCACATATGGCTTTTGAATGAAAAAGTGTGGCTCTCAGAAGAACATCAGCAAATCAATTTAGTAGGTAAAAGTATATGGCTATATGCCTCAGTGCAGCTCTTGAAGGTTTAATAATCAACTTGTGTGGCTCTTGAGTTCCGTAAGTTTGGCCACCCCTGATGTAGCCAGTTCTCTATCCACCTTACAGTCCACATACCCAGCCCATACTTCCTTAACTTGCTGATGAGAATTCTGTGGGAAA
The DNA here is from genome assembly GCA_007922195.1 of Podocnemis expansa. Taxonomy (NCBI): domain Eukaryota; kingdom Metazoa; phylum Chordata; order Testudines; family Podocnemididae; genus Podocnemis; species Podocnemis expansa. The sequence continues at coordinate 5,568,060 of ML682060.1, read as the reverse complement.
TGGTATCAAAAGTCTTGCTAAAGTCGAGGTATATCACATAAACGGCTATTCCCACATCCACAAACCCAGTCATCTCATCATAGCAAGTGATGAGTTTGGTCAGGCACGATTTACCCTTGGTGAATCCATGCTGACTGTTCCTGATCACTCTCTTTTCCTCCAAGTGTTTCAGGACGGATTCTTTGAGAACCTGCTCCATGATTTTTTCAGGGATTGAGGTGAGACTGACAGGTCTATAATTCTCTGGATTCTCCTTTTTCCTTTTCTTGAAGATAGGCACTATATTTGCTTTTTTCCAGTACTCTGGCACCTTCCCCATTCACCATGAGTTTTCAAAGATAATGGGCAGCAGTATTGCTATCTCATCGGCCAACTTCCTCAGCACCCTCAGATGCAGTTCACCCGGCCCCATGGACTTGTGCACATCCAGCTTCTTTAAGTAGTCCTTGACCTGACCTTCCATCACCAAGGGCCTCTCTTCTTCTCTCCAATCTGCCCTACCCAGTGTAGTGGGCCGGGTGCTTCCCCGGAATGTGAAAACTGAAGTAAAAAAAGCATTGAGCACTTCAGCTTTTTCCTCATCTCCATCACGAGGCTACCTGCCCCATTCAGTAAGGGATCTACACCATCCCTGATCCTTTTCTTGTTATTGAAATACTTGTAGAACCCCTTCCTGTTATCCTTCACATCCCTTGCTAGCTGCAACTCCAATTGTCCTTTCTGATTCTATCCCTGCAGTCCCGAGCAATATCTTTATATGCCTCTTTAGTCATCTGTCTAAGCTTCCACTTCCTGTAAGCTTCCTTTTTATGCTTTAGTTCAGTGCAGAGTTCTCTGTTAAGCCACACTGGGTGCCTTCCACATTTGCTGTTTTTCTGCTCATCAGAATGGTATTTTCCTGTCCCTTAGCAGGGTTTTTTTTTTTTTTTTAAATACAGCCAGCTCTCTCAGATGTCTTTCCCTTCAGATCATCCTCCCAAGTGATGCTGCCCATCAGTTCCCAGAGGGAGCCAAAATCTGCTTTTCTGAAGTCCAGGGTCTTCATTTTGCTTCTTTCCTTTTTTCCATTAATCAGCATCTTGAACTCTACCATCTCATGGTCATTGCTGTCCAGGTTGCCATTGACTTCTACATCCCCAATCAATTCTTCTCTGTTTGTGAGCAGCAGGTCAAGAAGTGTAAGGCTCCTAATTGGTTCCTCCAGCATTTGTACCAGGAATTTGTCCTCAACATGCTCCAAAAACTTCCTGGATTGCCTGTGCACTGCTGTATTGGCCTCCCAGCAGATGTCAGGGTAACTGAAGTCCTCCATGAGAACCAGGGCCTGTGATCTAGAAACTTCTGCCAGTTGTCCATCTACCTCCTCCTTCTGGTCTGGCGGTCTATAGCAGACACACACCACAACATCCCCCTTGTTGCCCTCCCCTCTAAACTTAACCCACAGACTTTCAGCTGGCTCGTTTCCAGTTTCATAATGGAGCTCTGAGCAGTCATAGAGCTCTTTTACCTGTAGCGCTACTCCTCCCCCCTCTTCATCCCTGCCAGTCCTTCCTGAACAATTTATACCCATCCATGGCAGAGCTCCAGTCATGCAAGCTATTCCACCACGTCTCTGTTATGCCAATTATATCATAGTTCCTTGTCTGTGCCAGTACTACCAACTCGTCCTGCTTGTTTCCCAGGCTCCTTGCATTCGTGTACAGACACTAAAAATACTGGGCCGATTGCCCTACTTTCCCCTGTCGATTTTCAGTTCTATTGCACCTACCTCCTTGCATTTTCTCCCAGAGTTGTCCTTCCTCACTCGCCTCAGGTATTAGAGATTCATTAGGACACCCAAGACAATTATTTGATCCCCCCCCCCTGTGCCCAAACCACCCTCTTTTTTACCCGTGGTTTTACAGTCCCCACACCCCCCCAAGTTCCATCCCTTTCTCCAGGTCTCCCACCTTGTGACTAACCTGTGGGTTTTGTCTCCTTCACCCTTCAAACCTAGTTTAAAGCCCTCCTCACTAGGTCAGTCAGTCTGCATCTGAATATGCTCTTCCCCTTCCTCGACAGATGGAGTCCATCTTTGCCTAGCAGTCCTTCTTCCTGGAACAGCACTCCATGGTTGAGGTAGCCAAAGCCCTCCTGACGACACCATCTTCGCAGCGAGGCATCCAGGATGTATTTGTCTCTGCTCAGGCCCCTACCCTTGACCGGAAGGATCTAGGAGAACACCACCTGTGCTCTGAACTCCTTCACCCACACTCCTAAAGCCCTGTAGTCACCTTTGATCTGCCGAGGATCACCTCTCACAGTATCATTGGTTCCCAAATGCATGAGTAGCATGAGGTACTAGTCAGCGGGGTGGATGATTCTCAACAATCCCTCCGTAACATCTTGGATACGGGCACCCGGCAGGCAGCATACCTCCTGAGAGGCCTTGTCATTGGAAGTGAGTCCCCAACCACCACAACCCTACGTTTCCTCCTAGCTGTGGTGGATGTGATCCTCCCCACCTTGGGGGTGCATGGTGTCTCCTCTTCCACCTCATCCATCGTCTGTAGTGCTGCATAGCGGTTCTTCACCACAAGGGAGGGTGGGATGGGAGTAGGCATGGAGCACTGTCTGCTGCCAGAGGTAACCAGCTGCCAGTGTCCTCCCTCCGCCATAGGCATCCCATCCTTCTCCTGTGGTGTGGCACTAGTCTTCAGCACCTTGACTGTATCTTCCTCCTTGCATCTCTCCTCATGGATGCTATCAAGGAACTTCTCCAGGGCATGGATACTCCTGAGCCTAGACACCTCCTCCTGTACATTTGACATCTTCCTGCCATTCTGAACATATCTTGTGCTCCCACTAGAGATCTCAGTCACTTTAGTGTAACTCTGAAGTAGTTCCAGCAACACCAGTGTCAGACAGTTTGGAGTTACTTCAGATTTAAATTTGAGTAACTGAGATCAGAATCTGGCCCAAAATGACATTTCCAGTACAGGAGCTAGTTACACAAGGTCTGTAACTCCACTACATATCAATAACAACCCCACATAGGACTTGCTGCAGCTTCAACTTAGGTCAGTGGCCAAACTCCTATTGACTGCAATGGGAACAGGGATCCCATAGTGGATTAGTATTCTGTTTCATTTATTTGTTTTATTGATTTGAAGAATGTCTATTGCTATAGCAGCCATCGGCCTTCTGTTAAAATAGGAATTCAGTAACTGAAATTCCATTCTGAGGTTTTTTTTTTCTTTTTTTTTATAACAGTCAATATGATTCCTCCTAGAAACATATTAAAATAACCAGATTTATCTGAGGCCAGCTGTCGTGAAAAACTATACTTATGCTCTTCTAAATTTTAATCTTTCACTTCCTCAGCCCTGCAACATAACCAAAGTTACAAAGGAACTTCAGAGCTGGAAAATAAATCTATGTCTTCTTCATTAGTGGTGAGGAGTTGGAGGAGAGCATGGGCAATTTGCATTCACATGTGTGCATATCAATGAACATAAATAAGATAATTATTTCAGACAAGTGCTAGATCTAGGGTGGAAAAATATATAAGGTCAAATTGGGCCCTAAGCTGCACTAATGCATATCATGAATGAGATGGGTACATTGTCTGCAATGTTTGAGGCTCTCCAGAATTACCTACGCTGCCTGGGATTCTGTGATGGATCTGGAAGAACAGTAATAACCTAATTTTTCAGAAGTGATGAACTCTATAGCAGCTGCCGTTGGCTTTGGATATGTCTAAGAAGATATAACTCATGAAAGGGAAGATTTAGGTCCCAATTAAGTCACCAGAAAGCTGCTCATTGACTTGAATAGTAGTTGGATGATGCTCCAAGTGAATTTGGCTTGTCCAAAATTGGACAGCCCTTCCAAATTGTATAGATCCTTCGTTGTTACTCTTCCAAAAAAAGGTCACTGTCCAGAAACTGTATTTGGGTAAGTTATTCTGTGTGTGATGTGGAATAATGACTGGACCAAATGGATATGCATTTGTGCAGGCAAAAAATAGTAGCGTACTGTGCTACTTGTTCAGTGATACAGTACCAAAGGTGCATGACTCAACAGTTCAAAGAAGAGTGTAATCTAAGAGAAGGTAGGTGTTGATCACGATCATCTTTTACAGTCTCTCTCTCAGCTTGATATTACATGGAGTCAGTCATGCACACATTTACTAATCATGCACGTCACACTGTTTTCTCCCTTTCCGGCATCTCTCTATCCTTGTTTCTGTCTAACTGTGAGTTTCTGAAACATCATAGGCAAAACCTGGCAGCTGCTACTTAGAAGACTGCAGTTAGAAATGTCAAGAACTGTTCCATGGGATTATACCCTTCTTTTTCTTGGATGGGCGTATAGCATATGAAACAGCCAGACATCTTCTTTGGGAGCTTGCCTTGAGAATCTTACCCTATGGAGTGAATTAGAGTGGTAATGCTCTTAAGGGATGAAGATAGGGATGGGTGGCAAGGGACTGTGAAATTTTTGTTAAATTGTGTGCATTTACCCACTTCCATGAGCTAATGCACATATGAAAACCACTGCTGCCTTTGCCAGGGGCATTCATGACCTTTCCCTAGGTTTAAAAAAAAAAGTCAACCCCCCCCCCCAAGCCATCAGTGTCTTTAAGTCCACTGATCACTCTCTCATCTTCTTTTGTAATAAGCGGTGGCCACATACATGTCTAAATATTACATACACCATTTGGGTTTGAGTCCTGGGACCTGCAGCAGTGAAACATAAGCTGCCTCCACTTGTGCTGAAGAAAATCTTTAGCTGTGAGAAAATAGGCTCTTGTAGTTGCTGGGACTAGCTCTTAGCAGAAGGAGTGATCACAGGCCCACAGCTAACGTTACCTTTTCCATTTCATGTGTCTGATGAAGTGGGATTGTGTCCACTAAAGTTTATGTGATGAGTAAACTTGCCAGCATTTAAAAGTGCCGCAGGACTCCTTGTTTGTCTTATTCTGAAATGTGCAGAGTTCCCCATGGCAGGTAAAGGTGTTCATTAGGATCATTCAACATCTTCCAGGACTAACTAATGAATCAAACAGTTAGAGATAAACATAATGAACATTTTGTTCCCTTCAGCTTTCCTTTTTAGGCATACTGGTGGCTGATCCAAAGCTGACTCGAGTCACTGAGAATCATTCTGGCAGCTTGGATAAGCTTTGAATTAGGCCATTTAGCTGCTAAGATAAAAGGGACAAAGATGCAAAATGTGTGTTGCAGATAATTCTCAGAGAGACACCCATGAGAGAGCTTTTTACTGAAGGCTAAAAAAGACAGCAGTAGCTTTGACATCCAAATAAGTATTTGTGCAAAACTGATTCGTTTTGGAAGATGCCCTAAATCCCCTTCCCTGCTCTGACAGCCTCACCTGAAGGCCAGTGATTGATGACAGCATGATTCATTGGTTTCCATAAGGACTCTTTTTCAGAGCAAACTGCTGTCCCCTGCCAGAGAGCGGCTTGTGCAGGTTCAGGCAGAGGAGGGCAGCTGCTAAAAGGTAAGTTCCAAAGGGGTAGCCGTGTCAGTGATTGCAGCACTGATCTCTTGCAGACTCTGCAGTGCGAGGAGGTGGTTCTGCATCACAATGAACTTAATTGAACGACAAATGCCATTGATTTTCTTTTCAGCCCTCCCCATTGCTCATAGCAAATGGTGCTCAGAACCCTCTGCCCATGCTAACTAGCAGAGTCCCACAGTGGCAGAGGAAGGAGATTTTTTTTGGTTGCTACACTTAACATTTTTTATGAGTGAAAATAAAATGTAAGTTTCCTAGGCTTGGAGCTCTTGCTGTGGAAAAGCTCTGCCTATATAATAGCTTCAGGGGAATGTGGAAGTGGGTTATGTTAGAAATCTGAAAAGAAATTGTTCTCAGATTTACCTGTTGGTTGAAAGTTGTGGCATGACACCATTACCAAACCATTGAGGGGCTGCTGAGAAGTCATTTTGTACCTGGAAAAATAAAAGTGCATAAACTGCCTCAAGTCTTCAGGGAAAAAGAAAGGAAAACATGGACTCGATGATCTCATGAGGTCCCTTCCAGCCCTATGATTCAATTCAATTCAATTCTATTCTATTCCATACTATGATAAATTAATTATTGCAATTTTTTTAAGGAAGGTCTGCTAATAATAACTGCACATTTGAACTGCTTGGGTATGTCCACACATGGTCTTTAAACCAAACTAATGCAGTTTATTTTGATTTAAAAGACTGCATCTCCACACTACGTTTCTTTATATCGATATAAGGAGCTCCCTTATCACGCAATAAGGAAAGTTGTTTTGATATGATAAAACCTAGTCTTATATCAAAATGATGGTTAAATCAAAACAACACTGTGTGGACATGTTATTTTGATTTAACACTTCGTCTCTTCTCCTTCCCAGGGTGCTGTCCTTTTTCTATATATTGGGTGGGGGCATGGCCCTTTTAGGAAGCCATCTTCCCACATCTCCCATGGTGCCCCTCTCCTAAATTGAATTAGCAGGTCCTGTCCATGGACATGCTAGCTCGACTTGAGTTTCTAGTGGGGACCTGTTAAATCAATTTAAATTAAATTCATTTAATGATTTTATAGTGATTTTATTAAATTGATTTAATTGCCTAAGTGTGGATGGACATCGCTCTTGTGATTTTCTAGACTAGTGGTTCTCAACCTTTTGTGGGTCACGACATGCTTGGCTGCATATCACAACTCTACAGGACACACCAGCCCACCTCCCCAAAGGCTGAATGCAGCCATTTCTCCAAGGCTCTGTGACATACTTTCCACTGTGTGGCAATGCAGTAATGTGTCCTGACACAGTGGTTGAGAACCAGTGTTCTAGACAACTTGTTAGATACGCCACAGAAAATAATAAGGCTATTGCTGTTATGTGTAATAATGTACCAAGTATTATTTGTTTGTCTTTTTCCTCAATGAAACTTTGTGTGTGGTTTTTGTTTTTAGCTACAATTTAGGGAGAAGCCTGAGATATTCTGGCAAATCCACTCAGGAGAATTTTACAAAATCCAAAGCTCCCAAACCCAACTCTGTAATAGGATCTTAGCAAAGCAGAATGTTTTTCTTGGGTCTTTGTTTTGTTTTTCCCATCCCCTGAAGCAGGGGTCTGCAACTTGCAGATCCAGAGTTGCATGCAGCTCTTTTGGCCCCCTTGCAGCTCCATACTCCGGGCACCCGACCACCAAAGGGGGCCGACGGGTGGCCTGCACACCAGCTCCAGGCCTCCTCTGCCACTGGCGGACCCTGCAAGAAGCCCATGCTAGGCTTCAGGCTACCCACCACCACTGGGAGACCCTGCAGGGGGCCTGCTTTTGGTTCCAGGTTCCCATTCTGCCACCAAGGGGATCCTGCAGCTGGCACCCTGGCCTAGGTCCACCGCCCCCCCACCACCAGAAGGCTACACCCATTGAGGCTGTCAAAACACTTGGTTGAATATTGAAGGAATTTTTAAAAATGGCTCTTCTTATCTTTTGAGTTGCTGACCCCTGGCCTAAGGATACTCTTTGAAGAGAGATTGCTGACTGTGAGGCTGCAGGCAAGTTTTAAGGCAGATTGTAAAATCATTGTAGCTGGGACTACGTGCAGAATTCTCAATGCAAAGGAGCTAAAAAAAGCAGATCTACCTAACCACCAGAGGAGCCCCCCTGTAGACAAATGGGATTTTCAGGTGTGTAGAATTCCTCATCATCCCTCCCCACCACCCAGCCTTAACAGAGAGGGAGTTCTAGTGAAAAGCTAATGTGATCAGTTCCCGATACACTCTGTTGACCTCTAGCTGCCAAAACAGCCTTCTGGCTGGGGCTATGCACTGCTCCATGCAATTTAGGCAGCCTTTGTGCTGGTGATTGGACACAAAGTTTGTCCTGTGCTACGGAGTTTGGCAAATGTACATTTCTCTTCAGTTTGTTTTCTTGCTGTCTGAGAAGGAGTCAAGTAGATAAAGAGCATGTGTCTGGTATCAGAGTGTTTCGTCATTGACTACAGTGGGAGCTGGATCTGATATAGTAAATCTAATCCATAAAGCAATAAATATTGCCCAGGTATTGTAAGCAGTATCTTTTATTGCAGGGATGTCCAACCTTTTAGGGTGAGGGGCCACATTGCACTTCTTTTCTCAGTTGAGGGGCCAGTGAGAACATTTTTGATAGATAAGACATACAAATTGATCTTTATTAATAAACTTTAATAAAATAATGATTAGTGTGATATTTGACATTGCTTTTGCTTATGCAAATTGTGAATGTCTGCCTGTACACGTGATGTAGCAATACAGAGTATTCCAGATAGCCCCCATGAGCCCCAGCAACCAGGCTCTTGTGGCAGCACTCGGCGGGCCAGATAAAAGCCCTTGGTGGGCTGGATGCTATCCCCCAGGCTGCATGTTGGCAGGGGTTAAAGTAAGGTGGAACGCCCCAGAACACTGTTTCGGGGTCCACTATTATTATGGGCTCAACGTTCTAGGGCCCCTAAAAATAGAACATGGAGCCAGAACGCTGTGTTCCGGGGCCCACCGTTTAAAAACCGCAGGCCCTGGAATGCAGCATTCTTGTTCCATGTTCTATTTTTAGGGGCCTGAATGGTAGTCCCCTAAATATAGCAGGTCCTGGAGCAGCATTCTGCCGTGTTCTGCCATGTTCTGAGAGGCAGGGGCAGGGTCAGGGGCCAGGGGCATTGCTGGGGAGCTCAAGCCTTGCCCCAAACCCCTCTCCTTCCACACCCCTCCCCAACCTGGGGCCTGCTGCCTCCTCCAGAGCCGCACTGCTGCCCCAACCTCCGGCCTACCGCCCCCACCTCCACAGCCATGCCACCGCTGGTAAGCACGGGGGCTGTCTGGCTCACACTGGAGGGGGACATTGGGGGTGCTGGCATGTGGGGGCAGGAGCTTGGGTCCCGGGGCCCACCATGCAGAAGGGGGACCCAACTGTGCAGGATGGGGGCCCACCCATGCAGTAGCATTCCAGAGCCCTCCAAATTATACTTTAACCCCTGCATGTTGGACAAGCCTGTTTTATTGTAATGTTATACATTTGTATAGCTATGTGGCTATGATGCATACCTTCAGGTCAGGTTACGGACTGCTTAAAGAAACTAGATGTGCACAAGTCCATGGGGCCGGATGAACTGCATCCGAGGGTGCTGAGGGAGCTGGCTGATGAGATAGCAGTACCGTTGGCCATTATCTTTGAAAACTCGTGGCGAACGGGGGAGGTGCCAGAGGACTGGAAAAAAGCAAATATAGTACCTATCTTCAAGAAAGGCAAAAAGGACGATCCAGGGAATTACAGACCTGTCAGCCTCACCTCAATCCCTGGAAAAATCATGGAGCAGCTTCTCAAAGAATCCATCCTGAAACACTTGGAGGAAAATAGAGTAATCAGGAATAGTCAGCATGGATTTACCAAGGGTAAATCATGCCTGACCAACCTCATCGCCTTCTATGATGAGATGACTGGATTTGTGGATGCGGGAAGAGCCGTTGATGTGATATACCTTGACTTTAGCAAGGCTTTTGATACGGTTTCCCACAGCATTCTCATTGGCAAATTAAGGAAGTATGGGTTAGATGCGTGGACTGTAAGGTGGATAGAAAACTGGCTAGAACAACGGTTTCAGCGTGTAGGAATCAATGGCTCCATGTCAAGTTGGCAGGCAGTAACAAGTGGTGTGCCCCAGGGGTCGGTCCTGGGGCCAGTTCTGTTCAATGTTTTCATTAATGATCTGGATGATGGGATAGATTGCACACTTAGTAAGTTTGCAGATGATACCAAACTGGGGGGAACGGTAGACACCCTAGAGGGCAGAGACAGGATTCAGGGAGACCTAGACAAACTGGAGCAGTGGGCCAAGAGGAATCTCATGAGGTTCAACAAGGATAAGTGTAAAATCCTGCACTTGGGACGAAAAAACCCCATGTACTGCTACAGGCTGGGGAGTGATCAGCTAAATAGCAGCACTGGAGAAAAGGACCTGGGAGTCATGGTGGATGGGAAGCTGGATATGAGTCAGCAGTGTGCTCTTGCTGCCAAAAAGGCCAATGGCATACTGGGCTGCATCAGAAGAAGTGTTACCAGCAGATCGAGGGATGTGATCATTCCCCTCTATTCTGCACTAGTGAGGCCACATCTGGAATACTGTGTCCAGTTTTGGGCTCCCCACTACAAAAAGGACATGGACAAATTAGAGAGAGTCCAGAGGAGGGCAACCAAAATGATCAAAGGGCTGGAGCACAAGCCCTATGAAGAAAGACTGAAGGAACTAGGCTTATTTAGCCTGCAGAAGAGAAGACTGAGGGGGGATTTGATAGCAACCTTCAACTACTTGAAGGGTTGCTCCAAGGAGGAGGGAGCTCGACTGTTCTCGGTGGTAACAGAGGGCAGAACGAGAACCAATGGTTTCAAGTTACAGCTGGGGCGGTCCAGGCTGGATATTAGGAAAAACTTCCTTACTAGGCGAGTGGTGAAGCATTGGAATAAGCTGCCTAGGGAGGTGGTGGAATCTCCATCTCTGGAGGTGTTCAAGTCCCAGCTGGACAAAACACTGACTGGGATGATCTAATGGGAGTGGTCCTGCTTTTTTTGGCAGGGGGTTGGACTAGATGACCTTGTGGGGTCCCTTCCAACCCTATGATTCTATGATTCTATGATTCTATATAAGGAGGGAGATGGTACTGGAGAGTTTTTGTTATTTGAAATGGAGAGTGGGTTTTATCTCTGCCTGCATTTCAAATGGATTTTTAGTTAATGGACTCGTCTTTAAAGAGTTGAAATTTAGGGGAATGGTAATAATGTTGCTGGCATTCCTATGAAGATATATGGACCTGGCTTGAACATTGTATGTAAAACTTGTTACTACTTTTCTAGTGATTTATCAGATTTGGAAAACATTTTTTAAAAAAAATCTCAAGGTCATGCAATTGCAGTTTGCCATTAAGTTTACCTCAGCATTTAAATGAGATGCTTGATAATGGATTCTAAATGATCATGAATGCTTTATTTTGCTACTGGAATAAGAGAAAACAGGTTGTTAGTGATAACAATAAATTTCAGAAATGCAGGGAAAGTTTTAATTTTATTGTTGCCAGAAGTACATTCCTGTTTCCTAAAGATGACATTCATAAGTGCATCAGATACCACCATGGTTTAAATGGGACTGGAATTTCTCTTTGTGAATTCAGGGGCAGGGTGTGGGCCTTCTGTTCAGCCAGCCAGCCATTTGCCATTGTAGAAGCCATGATTCTCTCTACCTCGTGTTATGGAGGTTTTAAGATCAGCAAATCTATGTTAAACAAATAAGGAGTCCTGGTGGCACTTAAAGACAACCAAATTTATTTATTGCATGACCTTTCATGGGAGAAAATCCTACTTCCTTAGATGCTCTGAAGATGGGGGAGCTTAAAGAATGGAAGGAAAAATAAATGCGAGGAAGTGTAAGTCATAGGATCAGGTCACACTGTAACAGCAAATCAAAGCAGTAAAGATCCAAACACTGGGAAACAGCATATAGAAAAAGATGAGGTCAAATCACTTGCTGCAATGAGAAAAAAAATCTGAAGTCCTTATTTAGCCTCCCCTAGCATTCTTATACATGGTAGGTTACATTCACCAGAATACTATTGCTTTGCCTCACTCTGAAATTGCAAGGCAGTTGTACTCCTGACTTTGTGGATACTCAATGCCATCAGAATGTGGGTGCTGGTAAGAAATAAAATGAATGAATATTATTTCTTGGTTGATCATGTGAGGGCAGGGTAGTATCCTTCTGAGTATTCCTACAAGCTTCTGGCATTTCTGAGATATCAGAGAGGGCAAAATCATTTACATCAATGGTTCCCAACACAGTGCGTGTGACACCACTGAGAGGCACCAAAGATTATGAGGTCTGTGAGGCTTCAGTAATATTGAGATCATTTAGTCCCACAAACCCCATGTTGGCCAGGTATAGCCACCCCAAGCTATGAACAAGTAGATGAACGACCCCCCTTAATCCCTTGCCAGTGAGGGACAGCTGCCCTGAACCCCACACTGGCCAGGCCATGTCCATGGAGGATGGGTGGAGTCATTTTTTACCTTGTGTTAGTTAGTGGGGCTTTCACTCAGAAAGGTTGGGAACCACTGCTCTATGTAACTGCAGTCACCACATCCATGTCACCGCACATCAGCCGTTCTGCCGCAGTGGCTGTGGCTGAGGGAACAGGCCTGCTCAAGAGCTGTTGAAGTGATAATCTCCATTGACTTCTCTCTCTGGAGGTGGATTTAGGCCAAGGGGTGAGGGGAAGGGAAGAGGAGAGGTAGTGTTCAAACCATAACTGGGAACCAAGTTCAAATTCCTATTACCTTTCAATGGCAGTTGGGCACTGAACTCCCATTTGTGCTTTTGAAAATTTCCCTCTCTTGCATAAACTGACTTTACTTTTATTGTGACTGTTTTGGTTTCTATTGTTAATGTCTTTTATATTTTCTGTGTGGCCAGTACCGATTATAAGGGATTGAGTCACACTGCCTAAATCTAAAGCAAGATCAGTATTCAGATATAATAGAACTAAGAGAGCTAACAGTTTTCTGCTCTACTGTCAAAGCAGCTCTTCAGTGACATAATCCAAATAGTGTTTGCAAGTCTAACAGTCTGATAGTCTTGAAATGAAATGAAGTGAAACTGCAAGGTGGAGAACATAAAAATGAATATGTTATGGAATCTCTGGTGATTTCCCAGTGAGGATTGTGGAAAGTTTTCTATTCTAAGACCACATTTTCTAACTTTCAGAAAAAAAAGTTGCTTTCCCTGTACAATTTGTCAATTACTTTCTTTAGCCAGAAGTGGATCTTTGTGTGTGGAAAGTCTGAAGTTAATTATAAAAGGAGTCTTGAAGATATGAATCTAAAAATGAGAAGGATGTATCAGTGTTTTCTGAGCATCTAACCTAAAAATTGGCTAGATGTTGAAAGTTGGGATATGATTATTCAGCTTTCTTTAACACAATCTCATTCCCCTTGATTGTTTTTAGCAAGTGTGTTGGTTAATTTTCAGACTAGTGCTATATGGTACTTGAACATTTAGAAACTCTCTCTGTTCAGAGTGGAGCTTTTAATCTGTTGGTTGCCAGTAATAATCTAAGATTCCATTTTTAGAATAGTTCTAGCTGTGAGATGGTGCTGTCCCTTTAAGGGAAAAGTGCCCAGGAAAACCCTCACTAGGCTGCAAAATACAAGTAGACAAGTGTTGGGAAAGTCTTGGTGAAGAAAAGACACTCATGAACAAAAGACATATCTTAAGAACCATTAAGAGAACCAATTTTAGAGATATTGCTGACTTCTGTTTGTAAGCATTTGTTTCTCTCATTGCTCATTAACTGGATCTCCAGATCAGTATTTAGGTGATCATCATAACAGCTGAATGCCTCCTGGCTATTAGTGGCTTTTTATCCTCACAATATTGCTTTGAAACAGAGAAATACAAGTTCCATTTTAGAGATATGGTACTAAGGCACAGAGATATGACATGATTTACCCAAGTTTGAACTGAACTCATTTTTTGAATCCCATTCTGGTCCTCTTCCTGTTTGACCATCTTTCTACTTTGTATTTGGCCCTGTATTTCCGGAGTCCTTACAATCCTTGGGTAAAGGATGCAGGAGATGATGTATTACATTGGAACTTTTTGTTACAATGCTATTGTTACTCTTTTTGATTCAAAAGGTTAACTAAACTTTGGGGTACTGTTTCTATTAGAAGGAACTGATGATAGAGTCAGGTATTTCTTTAATACAATGTTACTTTTTTTTAAAAAAGTACATAAGTTGTGTTTCCTTGAACCCTGGAAGAATCAAACAGCAGGGAGGCAGTGTCCTCCAAGCCTCTTTCCAGCCAGGGAGTTTTTTGGGAGGTAAAGTGCTGTCTTTGCTCTCATGACTGTGTTTTCAGTGTTTTTCTTGATGTTTGCTTGGGGTTTTCACTGCTTTTTCTCTAACTGTTCTCTGACTGCTTCTGAGTGCTTCTGTTCACAAACATATTCACTTCACTGAACAATACAGTGAGACCTCTCTGTCCACATCACTAGCTGTTCATATTTGCATGTGGTCCTTGTGGGGGGTGACTTCCAGCTTCAGTTTAGTTTTACCCAACCTCCATCATAACTGTAATATTTTTTTTCCATTGGCACAGTAACTAATAGATCTTAACCCTTTCCATAGTTGTGCTTACTCTGTGACTGCTGATAGCCATCAGAACTTCATCTCCTGTTCTTCCTTCTCTCTGCTGAGACTACCACATACATCCACCTGCCGTCCACAGGGGCTCTTGGTGTCTCCATCTGGTCATAACTCCACAGACTGCACTCTGATTCCTGGTCTTTGGTGTCGTAGCACCCCATCAGTACTGCTAAAGGGAATCATCACTCTTTCTAGGCAGTCTTTAAGAGAAGCACTCTTTATAGGCAGTCAGTAAGGGAAGTAAGTGTTCATTTCCTTGTAGGAGAGGTCAAGCAATTAAAGCAGTTAAGGACTGAAATGTACATTGAAATAACGATGAAGATACTGTAGAGACACAAACTTAAAAGAGAGCAACTAGAAATGGTTGCATGAATTCTGAGGCTATGATGTTACTGTAAGTCAGGGGTTCTCAAACTGTGTGTTGGGACCCTCCAGGGCATTGTGAGCAACTTAGAGTAGGGGGCTGCAAAAATTCATTTATCATTTTAGGGGGTCATGGTATTGCAAAGTTTGGGAACCCCTGCAGTAAGTGATACACACAGAAAACCTCTTGTGTATTCTGTTCTAGGTCCTTGAATGTAGATGACTGTGTGGAATCACTAGGCAAAGTACTATAATTATTATTATTATTAGCCTGAAATTGCTTCCTGAGAAGGCGATTGAACTTAACAAGTCAAAGTGGAGAATTCCACTGAGGAGTTACAGAGCTGGTGATGGATATAACACTGTTCATTACTCTGGGTCTGAGGAAAATTAGGCAGCAGTAGAGAGTTTATGTTGAATCACATCCTGAACATTTGAGACACAGAAAAATTTGTACCAGCTAGATCATTAATACACTGAGCCTTACTTAAAGGGGAAGAAAATTGTGTAAATGCCTAAAATTTGGATGATATTTCTTAAAAGAAATCCAGAGTAAGGAGTGCCAGATATGTTTAGGTGAAAACCATCTGAACCCAGTGCAGGGACTGAGAAGAAAGAAAATGCACCTTGATAATGCTAGGCTCCTTAAGGGCTGGTTTGGTGCCTGAAGCAAATTAGCTGCTCTAACTTGGTCTCCCAATCCCTTCAGGTTGTTCTGAGAATTGGGGTTAGAAAATGTAATGCTTGCATGGGAAAGTGAGAGAGGGTCTGGGACAGTTCTAAGGATATCCAGTCGTATGAGTCACTTAATTACTGCCTTGCCACTAGCATGAGGGAGTCTTGCCTGTGGTCTTCAGTGTTAGCTCCCTGAAACCAGCAGTCTATCAGCTGCTCAAGCACTCTCATTGGCTATGTCCACATGTACAGGCTTAAACTGATTTAAGTTAAATTGTATTAAGCTAATTTGAAATAAAATCATTAAATCAATTTAACTTAAATCAATTTAAGCAAAAACACCAAATCAAAATAGCAAGTCCAGACACAGGACTTGCTATTTTGATTCAGGAGAGGGGCACCATGGGAGGTGTGGCAACATGGCCCCCTGGCAAGGCCATGTTACCAGCCAATTGCATAAAAGCAGGAACTGACATCAGCTCCCTGTCCATTGTGGCTGGCAGGAGACCACGAGAGAGATGGCTATGGATGCTCCCTGGCTCCCATATCATCCTTGAGCACTAGCTAGACCCTCTGCTAGGCTGCAGGGTGCTCCCCTGCAGTGGAGTACACTGTTCCCTGACCCCAATGATCCCGAGGCTGAGCCCTTGACCATCATTTCACTGGCCCTCACAGCAGCCTGAGTTCTCCGCTCCCCTTCTGTGCAACATCACATCTGGACACAGGACACCGGCACAGACTGGTGGGAGTGAGTGTTCCTTTGAACCTGGAGCAGTGGAGGAGGAACCTCTGGGTGAGCAGAGAGACTTTCACTCACCTGGTTGCTGAGTCCTGCGTCGAAGGGACACTATGATGAGAGCAGCCATCCCTGTGGATAAGAGAGTAGCCATTGCTCTCTGGAATATGGCCACTCTCTAGTTCCACAGGTCCGTTGCCCATGTCTTCGGTGTCAGGAGGTCCACTGTTGGTGAAATGCTGCTGCAGGTTGCCCACGCCATCAACACAGTCCTACGGCCGCACCTTGTCACCCAATGAGCGCTGCAGGACACCATCGCTGGCCTCACCACCCTGGGGTTTCCAAGCTGCAGGGGGGCTACTCGATGCCATGCACATCCTCATGCAAGCTCTACAGCACCGTGCAGCCTAGTACCAGAACAGGAAGGGATACCACTAGGTCATCTTTCAGGTCCTCGTGGACCACCAGTGCATCTTTCAAAATTGCTACATCGGATGGCCAGGGAAGGCACATGATGCCAGGGTTCTGCGCAACTCCTCCCTGTACTGAGGCATGGAGGTGGGCACCTTCTTCCTCCCCAATAATATCACCGTTGGGGAAGTCGAGGTGCCTGTCCTCATTGTCGCTGATGCGGCCTATCCCCTCTGCCCCTGGCTCATGCACCCATACATGGGACCCCTTGACACCAGACAGCAGTTTTTCAACTGACACATCAGCCGCAGCTGCTGGAGGCGCCGCCTCACACACCTGCACCTCACTGAGGACACAATTGCAGAGGTCATCAGTGCCTGCGTGGCACTGCATAACCTCTGAGAGCTCTGGGGGAGACAGTAGCCTCCATGTGGGAGGCCGAGGCAGAGCTCGTCAGTCCCTGGTTCCAGCAGCCAGAGGTGTTGGCCCCAAGGGAGTGAGTGCTGCAGAGAGCAACTATTGTGCGGGAGGCACTGAGAGACCTGTTTCTACAGGAGGACGTGTGAGGGCCCAGCCCGCCCCACCATACCACCTGCTCCTCAGTTCTGCCACAGCGAGCCCCTACCCAGCCCACCCACACCCTGAACCCAACCCAATAAACACTCAACTAGAACTGTTCGGTGTCGGAACTTTTATTTACAATAAGAAGGGGGTCGGGGAAGGGGGGGGATTGGGAGGCAGCAAAGGTTCAGATACTGTGGGGTGGGGGGAGAACTGGGAGGTGGGTACTAAACTGGGAGCTGGGATGTGGGGTGGGGGTTTGGGGACTTCAAGGTGGTTAGAGACCATGGGACACCACCCCTGGCCGATGGCCCACTGTGCCGCGGCCTTCCCTATGGCCACCCCAGATCTGGGGGTGCTGGTGGTGAGGGACACTGAGGTGCCTCAGTGGAGCTCCCTCAGCTTCCAGGGGCACCATATGCTGTGCTATGTGCCACAGGCTGGAGGCGACGTCCCTGATGGCGATGGTGACAGTCTCTTGAGCAGTGGCCTGCCACTCCATCACTGCCACCTGCCGCTCCATGGCTGTGGCCTGCTGCTCCATCACTGCGATGACATAGTCATCGGCGTCAGCCGCACGTTGGAGCTGGAGGACGGCAGCCTCCTGGCGCCTGCCCTGCTCTTGTCTCCAGGCCTGGGGAGACTCCTCGGCTGGATGGCCCAGCTCCAGCAGGCTGCACAGGATGTCATCCCAGGTCCGGTGGGCTCTCCTCCTCAGCCTCGTGGTTGTACGAGGGTTCACAGGAGTGAGATGCCAGTTGGCTGCGCGACCTGCAGGGCAGAAGTGAGAAAAGGTGTCTCTCAGCCTACTGGCTTTGGCTGTGTGCAGCCTGTCAGCTGCAAACACCTCTGCCCTGACTGCCGGCAGGATTCCCAATCTATGTCCTGTGTACACTGCCCTCAGGGGGCATGTGGCCTCGTGGCCCACAGTAATGACCTATACTTGGCAGAATGTGGCCTAGGAATTCTCTTGAGCCCATGTGACAGTGGTACAGGCTGCAGGCTCTCTGCCCTGCATCCTGCCACATCTGCCTATTGCCACCCCTGTGATGAGGGACCCCCATCCCGCTTGGTCCTGGGACCCTGGCTGCACATGCCTCCCTGCCGTCTGCATCCATAGGAGAGCCTGTGCACCCCCCCGGGCCAGAGCCCTCCCTGTCCCCGGGCTGTGCCCCCCTTGCTACCCATGCCAGTGGCAGTCGTGGCCCTGCCTGCCTGGAGGTGGGGGGGGCAATGCTCACAACAGGCACTCCTGATGTTTGCATGGATGTCCCTTCCGTTGTTGGTGCCTCCTCCATCTCACCTTCCTGCTCCTCCTTGGGAGTGCTGTCCCTCTCCTCCCAGGCAGGGAACAACTTGGGACTGGCTTGTGGTGCGGTCCTGGGCTGGCTGGCGTCGCCCACATCCACCGATGCCTCCATGTCCGAGGGACCTCCCTCAGGGGACGTGGCCAGGGTGCGGGGCTTGCCGGAGTCCACAGCCCAGGAAGGGAGACTGCTGGGATCCTGCCTCAGAGAGGCATCTAGCTCCTTGTAAGAGGAGCAGCTTGTGGTAGCAGCTGGTCCCTGGAGCTCTCCTGCCTCCCTGGCCCCGGCATAGTCCTGCTGAAGGACTTTAACTTTTGAGCACACCTGTTTTGTGGTGTGCTCATAGCCCTGTGCAGACAGGACCTATGCGATGTCCCTCTAGACGTCGAGGTTTCTGTGCCTTGCCTGGAACTGGGCACAGATGTCCTCCCTGCCCCATATCTGCAGGAGGCAGAGGGTCTCCTCCTGTGACCACACAGGGGACCGGCATTGCCCCTGTGCTGTAGCAGCACGTGCCTCTTCCGTGCTATCTGCAGCATCCAGGCACGTGGCACCAGGGTGGCTGGGCACTTCCTGCTTCCTGTGCATCCCAGGTGGAAGGAAGAATCCATGCTGGAATTGAAACAGCCGTTGTTTCGAAACATTGCGTTTGAACAGCGTTGTTTCAAAACAACCGTTTCAATTTAATAGCTATTTCGATTTCCTAGTAGGTTTTACCATTTCAAATTAAGGTGCATTGTTTCAATATGACAGGGCTTGTCATTTCAAAACAACGAAATGTTGTCCAGACATGATGTTTTTAAAATCAAAACAGCAGTCATTGTTTTGATTTAAAAGCAACGTGTGGACATAGCCATTGAGGCTATGGCGGTTCTGTGTTTGCTTTGCAGGTTAACAATTGGTGCACCCCAGTCCCTAAGGATATGTCTCCACTTACAAATTAATTCGAACTGATGAGGATCAATTTGAATTAAATAAGTGCATGGCCACACTGGCTTTCATGAATTCGAACTAAGGAACTCCTTAGTTCAAATTGATTAAAGCTGACTTTGAAGTAATAAAACCTCGCTGAACTTCGAAGTGATGGTCAGTTCAAACTCAGTAGTTCGAATTAACCCATGTAGCCGTGTTAAAATTTGAACAGTTAGTTCGAGTTAGCCACAGCTTGATTTTTCCCTATGCAATAGCGCCTCCTACCTAATTTGAACTAGCAAATCCTGTGCATGGACATGTTACTTCGAATCAGGGTTTCTAGTGTGGCCGTGTTAAATCAAATTAACTGAATTCAAGCTAATCATTATTAGTTCAAATTAATTAGCTAGAATTCAGTTAATTTGAACTAACGTTCTAACTGTAGACATATCCTAAGACTCCTTGAAGCATTACCCTCTTATATCCAGTCCCTGAAACTGGGTACTCACAGAAATCCTCTGCTCTCAAAAAGGAGCAGTGTATCCCAGTTAACCAGTTTTCTCTTAAATCTCTTCTCCTATGTAACACACAGCATTTGGGAGCACTCACAATAAAACAAAAGAAGTTTTAGTTAAGAGAATGGAGGTTTCACTAGAAGCAAGAGAATGATGGAAACAGATGGTTACCATAGAAAACAAAATAAAATGTGAACTAAGCTTGCACTTATTAATAGTTACCTTTCCTATGCAATAAAATAGATTCCCCCACCCCCCACCCCAAAGTTCAATCTGTCATAGGGCTGGCTGGTTTCAGAGAAACTCTATCCAATTTTTCATGATACCCTTGATCAACAAGATGCCTCCTCACTTAATGGATACAGAGCATCTGTCTCCACCATGTGATATTCTGAATCCGTCTTTTGTCTTGATTCCCAGACAGGGCGATCCCATCTGTTATGTCATTCTTTTTTGCCTCCAAGTGACTTCAGTGTTTATAGTTTATCTTTTGGAGGTTTTTCCATTCTCTTTTCTGGCTTGTTACAATAGCGAACTACTGAACAATACGTTATGTAGTCAGCTAGCCAGTGCAGGGCTGGATTATCAAACAGGCTTTAGGGGCTTAAGCCCCAGGTCCTGAGAAAAAGAGGGCCCTGGCTTCCAGCCCCTAAAACTCCTGTAATAATCCCCTCTACCCCCACCCCCCAGCTTAGTGCGGCAGGGCAGGAGCACTAACAGCACTCCTATCCTGCCTGCACTGCGGTGCCATGGTGGTGTGGGGCCCTGGGCCAGAGGCTGATCTCTGTACTCTGCTGCACCCCGGGCCAGCTGGCCAGCCCCCGGGAGTGGCATGGGGCAGCGCTTCCTCCATGGGAGGTGTTGGGGGGGCAGGGCTGGTTGACTTGCAGCCTGCAAGACCTTCACTGCTCCCTCCTCAGCCTTCTAGGGCCTGCCGTGTGCCAGCCTCCCTTCCCCACCTCCCCTGGGCAGAGTGGCCAGAGCACACAGGGGTAGGAGTGCCTTCTGGCCCCAGGGGCACCCCTAGTGATCAGGGGGGCTCGGGCTGGCCTGTGTGGCCCAGGTGGGACGGGGGTCCCCATAGTTGGGGGAAGACAGGTCTCCTGGAGTGGAGGGCCCCAGGTGGGGGGGGCAGCCTGGGACCCCGGGCCAGTTAAATCCGGTCCTCAGCCAGCGAGGGGTGATAACTCCCTCCCACTTGAAATCAGCCATCATTGATACACATGATTCCCTAGTGACTCACTTCCATACCAAGGCCATTAGGATGTAATTTAATATAGTTCTGTTATTCATTACATATTATCCACACACATCTCACAATGCTTGTGAGTACTGATAAGTTACAAGCTTTTAGCAGAGATCTCGCATGTTACCCTTCATGGATAAATACCATGGAAGTGGTATATTATGTGTAGTGAGTTTATCAGGTCTGAGACAGGAGTTGCTTGTAAAGAACAGTCACCCCTTTATTGTTGGCCCCAGGGGCCTCTGTCTCATAAAAAAGATGCTCTCTGGGTAACATTTTGCCTATTGATGTATGTGTTGACAAGGGAGCCCAAAGAAGGATAAGATGTTTTAATAAACCCTTATTTACTGTTACAAACTATAGTTAAGTGTAGTGTGATAGTTCCCATTGAGATGTCACTGGCTTCTTCCCACTGCAACAACCACTTTAGCCTTTTGTTAAGGACACAAAGCTTTAGCCTTTTGTTAAGGACACTGAAAAATAAAAGAATAGAGTTAAAACATTTTGGAACTGAAAATATGGTAATGGGTCTATGAGAGAAGACTACAGCTCTCATCCATACACTCCCCACTGCTCATCTTCCTTCTTGCTGGCTAAGCAGAGACTACATTTCCTATGGGCGCTGTCCTCATTCCGCTTCCCCATCCACTGACCAGATAAAGGGAGATATCCTGAACCAGGAAACAGACACTTTTTGGGAGTTGGACTGGGCACAGCATGGCTGCAGGTAGTAGGAGAGAAGTCACAGGCACATCTGCATAGCCACATGTGCAACAGGCAGAGTGCAGGTCTGTGTGGGATTTAGGGTTGCCAATCCCCTGGATTGTCCTGGAGGCTCCAGGCATTAAAGATGAATGCTTAATTCAAAATTGTCCTGGGATGAAACCTCCAAGAATGCATCCAACCAAACAGTGGCATCTTTTAAGCCTGAGCTGCTGCCAGTGTGGCCACATCCACACTTCTACTTTTAGAGAGCTAGCTTGAATTGAATTAGCCTGAGTCTGTCTGTGCAGGCAGGGAGGCCTGCTTGGGCCTACAATGTGTGGACATATCTGCCAAGACCTAGCAAACCATGTAAAAACAACATTGGGTTGTTCAACGTGTTGCTTTCAGGGGGCCTTTCCAGTTCTAGGCTTATAGCATTGTTGAAAAAATTGGAATTACTCTGGTCAGCTAAGTCAGATTTCTTTTAGAAGCAGTGGCATACCAAGGTTTGTGTATGTGGTGGTGGTGGGGGGGAGGATGCTGCCAGATGCCACCTTTGGGGTGACGGGGACGTGTACCAGGTGCTTGAAGCAGTTGCAGGCTGGGCCTGCTGGGCTTTAATATCCCTGCAGGTCAAGCCTGCTGGTGGCTGAGAGCTCCCACTGCAGGGGGTGCAAGTGTTTAACTGGTAGTCCCTCCACGCCTGCACTGGGCACAAAGAGGGAGCTGTGGGGATCCCAGCAGCTCAAAGGACAGGCGGCCAAAGGTGGGGCACATCATGGGCCCCTCTCCCCCCATTTACAGCCTCCTCACACTTACATTTGTGCCCCCCATTGGCAACAGCAGCAGTGGCCACACCACCATATGGGAGGGTGGGTGTCTGTGGGACCATGTCTTGCTTTCCCACTCCCTGTAACTTCCAAGGAGGAGGGTGGGAAACAGGCACACAGACCCCACCCATGCTGGGTATTGCTACCAATGGACGAGGAGGGTCAGTACAAATGTAAACATTGGCTCCTGGCATCAGTGATCCGTGATATGCCAATAGACAGAAGGCAGAAAAGAGGAGAAATAGGATAGGGAAGAAAAGTGAGATATGAGGTGGCTTCAGGAACCCACGAGTCATATTCTAGGCATTTAGGATTTAGCTGATGCTGGTGGAAGTGGTGATGTCATCTGGTTCCCTCCCTGGCCTAGTCTGGTCAGGATGTCTTCCAGGATATGGAAGAACACCACGTGGTGTCTTGGTGCTTCCCAAGAGTTGTCAGCAATGATGGTAAAACTTGCTTCTTTTAGTCCACCCAAACCCTCATTCCTATCAGTAACCTTCAGCTAATCAGCATCCAAGACAGATGGCAGCCTTTTCCTGCTAACAATCAATTTACAAACACAATTTACCAAAACACATTTTGGTGATTTCAGCTATAAACATTTTTTCCTGTTTCTTGGATCCTTTGGTTAATTGTCATGTCAACCACTGACTTCAGCAGGAGTATTAAAGACCTCTTATCATGCTTCCTTCAGCTTAATCAGTCTAGTTTATCTCCAACTCTTATTCCCTTTCATAAACTGCTTTATGTAACAGATAACTGAAATTCTGTTCCTGGGACAACTTAGAGTACAGGTCTCTGCACAACAATGTGCAGTGTACACACACAGCTCTGACTGAAGCCAGTGCGAGCCATATGTGTACATTAAGGCCTAATCTAAACAACGTTTCATCAGTTTAAGTATGTGATGTGACTCTATTATTGGAGTTCTTCAGACAGTAACTTTCTAATTCTGTAGACGCTATCAGTTGCTCCTTAATTGTGGGAGTCATCTAATTCATGTGGAGCCTGTCAGCTTTGTGCTTCCTAATAGTAGTGGGCATTCTCCCCTACATGACCATTCAGGGGACTGAAGTGCTTTATTCCCACAGTCAGGATTGTACAAGCAACTACAGCACACAAGCGTTCCAACACTATACACCCAACCCTTGCCCCACCATGGTCATACACTGGCCAGAGTGTGCCTCTGCCACCCCCTCCTCTCTTGGGAAGGTGGATTACCTTGCAGATGGAAGAATCCTTCATGTTGGCATAGTGTCTGCACTAAAGGTGAGCCACTGTAGCATTTCAAGTGGAAAAAGGCCTTTTCAGCCATTTCTATCCTAGGCTGGATTTGATCTATTGATACAGAACTGAAAAGTGGTGAATCCTAGCCCTGATGTCTTCAGATATCCAGTCCACTTCAAGGGATGTCACTGAGGTTACTAAAAAGTTACATTGTTTAGAAACAACTCAATTCCTAGGATAAAATTCTGGTTACAGGGTACAGAAAACCACTTCCCCTGAAAAACAAACAAGGAGTCCTGTGGCACTTAAAGACTAACAAATTTATTTATTGCATGAGCTTTTGTGGCAGAAAATCCCACTTTGTCAGATGAAAGCTCATTAGTCTTTAAGTGCCACAGGACTCCTTGTTTGTTTGTTTTGCTGATCTAGGCTAATATGGCTCCACTGGAACTTCTCCTAAATGCACTCATTCATGAACTAGACTAGACCACCAAAATACCTAGAGCTGTAAATGTGGGTCCTTGGGGGTCTCTGTAATCCAAGGGACCGTGGCCAGTGACAGTGTTCTGCCCCCATTGTGGCTGCTTGTGTCTTGCTGCTAGGATTTTGTATGTTTCCGCACACTCCTCCCCAGAGCTTCCTGTAGGTGGGGTCCCTCAGAGCAGCTCCATTTAGCTGCTGTGTCTCTGCACTCTTCAAAGGAACTGCATGGCATCAATTTGCTCTTTGCTCTCCTGTCCAAATGCTCTTTTAATCTAATAAAGGGACTGGTGCAATGATAACTTGATAAAATGTGGCAATTTTTTTTCCTTCTGACATTCTATCACATTGCCCTTCACTCTAGCTGCCAACAATCAGCATCTGCTTCCCTCATTCCCCTGCCGTTTCCTGGGTCTGCAGAAGGAGGCCCTACATTCTCATTATAGGACATACTTCCCCCTCTTGCGCACCCACATCTTTCTTTCATGTTACTGCCCTTGCTCCATTTTACAAGCCCTGATTTAGAAAGGGATGGGAAAATGAACCCTTTCCCTGCCAGGACTATTCTCATACTCGGTGAGTTGGCTGGGTTATGTCATAAGTAGCCTGCTGCCTCATCTTGATCCCACCCCTTTTATCCTTTCCCTTTCATTCTCCAACATGTCTTCCTGCCTCATCTCCCCTGTTCCCTTCATTTTTCCTTACTCCCCCCACTTCTGCAGTCAGCCCTTAGACGATGATATGATCCCACCATCTTTGATAGTGACATGCATCCAGTAGAAGGCAGTGTTTAGAAGGACATCACATGCCCATATTTTTAACTCTTCAGTCTCTGCACACCACTGAAATAGTGCATTGTTAGTAGCTTGGAGTTTGCATCCCCTTATTTTTACTGAGTTAGCTCTCATCATCCAGTTGTACAGTGCCTCAGCATTTACCCCTCCTTGCTCGTCACTCTTCCATGACATCCTACGTGACACACAACTGGCATGTAAATGTAACCTCTTTCTATGTAGCTGTGATAATTATCACGGCTGTTAAACATACACTGATCATATTTACAGAGGCCAAATGGCCCTGGAGCCTAGAGGAAACCTATCACACAACATCCACAAAATTAACTTACTATAACAAGTTGCCAGTGAAAAGTGTAATCTCAAGGGACCTAGGAATGTTAGCTCACTGTCTCTCCTCAATTGGAGACCGCGGGTGGTTGCTACAGATCAGATTCTGTCATCCTTATGCACAGTGTATAAGTCAGGCAGTCCTGTTGTAATCAATGGGACTATTTGAGAAACAAGACACTATTATTCCCTGTGAGTAGTAGTGGTAGGATCTGGCCCAAAGGCTTCTATTTAGTGCTAAACCTGGTGTCCAGAATCTTTGGCTGCTAAGGAGACAACTACGTGATACAGCTGTAATTAGGCCTCTGAGAACCCTCCTTCCTATCAGTTAAACTGAAGGAACCATTTATTTTGGTTGTAAATATCTTGATTTTTAAAGAAGGCAGTTTAATTACTGAATCTTGGTGAAATTCAGCCTAACTGAGAAATGAATTCTTATCATCACCCCTGAGGGCTGACTAAACATATTTCCCTTTAACGAGTTCTGTGATTAATTGATTGATTGATTTGTGTGTGTGTGTGTGTGCACCCGTGTGGTCCTTTGTGGTTTGTTAAAAAGCAATTTTTCTTTATTTTAAGTCTATCCATTTAGAATCCTATTAGTTGACAGTCCCTTTAGCTAGTAGTGCTGGTGTTGATGGCACATTTAACTCATTTAAGGCAGTGGTTCCCAACCTGTGGTCCATGGACCATTTGTCCATGAGGGTCCTGCAGGTGGCCGGTGGGGTATGGGGGAAAAATAATTACTGCAGGTAAATGTACTGTGACAAGTGGAATATGTTTGTGTGTGAACATACTAAATTAGTAGAAATAGCTGTGTTTTAAATATCCCTTGATATATAAGTTTGACTCCCATCAGCCATAGGTTTACAATGACTTGCTTACATGGTGGTCTGCAAAAGCTTTCAATGACAATGCAGTGCTCCGCATAAAGGAAAAGGTTGGGAACCACTGATTTAAGGTGAACTTCACCTTTAAATGTGGTATTATTTAATGGCTCCCCATATAAGATGGGATGACTAGCTAGACTGATTTTAATCAGAGTAAGTCTTTGAGCAGCAAAGAGAAGTCTTAATCTCAATCTATCATCCTTTTTCAAAATACCTATCCAGTCTCCTAAATGCAATTTTTCTATGAGGGAAACACAGAAGTAAACAGTTTCACTAAGTAAAATCACTCCTCCACACACCAGCCATGAGGATGCTACAGCTACAATGGCTGAGAAGATCAGGGCAAACCCACAGTAACCTACAAAAGACCTCTGTAGCCACCTAAAAGCACATTTGTTGTCAAGGCAGCTATCGTGGGCCCCCTCGCCTTGCCTAGCTAGCTCTCTGACATTGATGTGGTGAGAAGAAAGTTTGCAGCTGATGTCAGAAACCAGTCTCTTATACCCAACCATGCATCTACCCAGCTTGGATTTGCTCATGGAGACTTCTGACTGATTTCATGTGGGCCAGGGTCAATGCACAGCCAACCTTCAAACCTGGGGCCAATGAGAGGATCCCACAAGTGGCTGTGGACAAAGACAGACAATGCCACCCATTGCTGATAATTGTCCTTTGAGCAGATTGGGTGGTGGGCTGGGGGCTCTGCATTTTGCTGATGAGGTTGCTGCAAGTTGTCTTGGCAAGCTCCACATCTGATAAGAAGACTGAACCT
Source organism: Podocnemis expansa (assembly GCA_007922195.1). NCBI lineage: Eukaryota > Metazoa > Chordata > Testudines > Podocnemididae > Podocnemis > Podocnemis expansa. The sequence goes on along the minus strand of ML682060.1, from coordinate 5,541,091 downwards.
CAAATCACCATAAGACAGATAGATATTGGCCAGGTACAGTGGCAGGGCATATATATTTTTTTCCCCACTTAAATTGGGGTATCCTATGCTGGTAGCTATATGTGAGATGAGGCTACTTTTTTATGATGATTAGAGCTGGTTGTGATTTTTCAGATTGGAAAAGGTGACTTTTGAAACTTAAAATCTAAAAAAAAAAAAAAAAGTGAGGGAAAATAATTCTAAAATGTAAAAGAAAAATCATAATGCTTTCTCCTTGCTCTGCTCTAATCCTGATGTTTTTGGCACCAAAACTCTAATTTCAATCTGGGATTGAACATGCTGTCATGAAATTTAGAACTACCCAGTAGCAAATGTATTGCCAGATCTTCAACTGGAGTAAACTGGAAGTCAGTGGAGCCATGCTGATTTACATTAGCTGAATAGATGGCCAGTGGAAACTGTCATGGACTGCAGTGTGAGCTGGATCAGACCCTTACATAACAGCATGCAACACAAAATTAGTGTCATTTTTGTAATCTCCTACCCAAGAAACCTAATTATGGAAATATTCTTGGCTAATATCCAATAGGCAGGACTGGTGACTTTAGATAACCTTAATTTCTCCAACCTGACCAACTGTATAAAAATAATTAATGTCTTTTAACACTATAGCTACTAAAACTAAGCACCATTATTAAGTCCCAAATGCCAGACACTTGACCAGGGGGAAATCTAATAAAATTGAATGATGGTCTTTGATGGGAGGAGAGGGGAGAAATCTCAGCTTTAAAATTTGTCCTTTTGTCTACTCAGCAGCCCACAGTGTGTGAATATAGAGCATTCCATGACTCTCACTCAGCAGAAAGATGGAAATGACTTGTGCCAATGAGTCACCAGAGGCAAACGTCACTGTCAGATAAATAAAGCAATTTATTTTGGGGAGGCAAATTGCCTTTTAACTGGTAGGATCTGAACTACAGCGGCACGTTTCTGGTACTGTGGCTCCCTGGAGGGGATTTATCCTAAGATCACTTAGTTACTGGTATGTAACCTAGTTCTCTTATGCTTCAGGTCACACTGTCTTTTTACAGGCACTTCTGTCACAGTAAAGCAGGAAAACCACAGGATTTGTACATCCTTATAAAGCTGGTCTGCTGCGATTCTGACCCGGGGATTCCCACCCAAGTCCTTGCATTGCTCAGGTATGGATTTACAATGCCCTCAACCAGTCCTACAAATAAACACAAGAGAAGAGGAATTGTTGTTAATAAGAGGCTCTGAATTAGAAACCTTGTGATGCACTGCTAGCTCAGAAAGTACAGTGCAACCTTGTCAGCCCCATTAATAAACTCCAGTCGCAGTGCTGACCTGCTGACAAGCTCAATAAGCTGCTGATATTTTGCAGCTTTTGAATAATGATTGTATGGCCCATCAATGTGGAAGTCATCTTCTTTTAGATTATTTTTATTAGATAAAAATAATAGGGAGAGGAAGGAAAAAAGAGGCAATGCAATTTAACATCTTCAGATTGCTCCCCACCCCCTAACTTACACTCATTCAACATATATTCTTTAGAAATTTACTCATCCCACAGGCAAGGGGTGTAATTTTTCTCCCTTCCAAATAAGCTAGTATTGTTCAACAGAATTACCTGACAGAGCAGGCAATCACCTTCAGGGTGGATGAAATTAATGATTATTATTGCCTTGAGTACCTGTGAGCCCCCGTCATGGACCAGGATCCCACTGGGCTAAGTGATGTACAAACAGAGAACAAAAAGATTTCCACTGCCTCAAAGAGTTTTCAATCTAAGCATAAGACAAGAGACAACAGGTGGACGCAGGGAGCTTTGGGAGTAGAAGGAAATGAAACAATATGGGGCATCATGGTGGTCTGTGGTCTCGTTGCATACAAGCTGCATAGCCACAGTCAAGGTTTTTGATGGCATCATATTAGTAAAGGAGAATTTTAAGGGGGGATATGAAAGAGGACAAAGAGGTAACTTTGCAGATGTTTATGGGATATTCTCTCATATGGGAGGAGGCAGGAGGGTGCTTGCCTGATGTTATAAGGTACCAAGATTATCGTCTATTGAAAAACTAATTTAGCCTTAATAATGTGTGTCTAAAACCACATATAAATAATAATGCTTATTTGTTAAAGGAGGTACAACTTGGGGTGGTTGCACAAGGGGTATGAACTACTTAACTAAGAGGCTCTGATTTCATCCTCGCCTTCATGCAGAAAGGCCTATTTTGGGCAGCAAAACTAATTTGGAAGGATTGACTGAGAAAAGGCGGCTTTTGAAAACAAATTGTGAGGCAAAATTTTGGCAAAGGCTTTTCTGCTTGGTATTACGAACTCTGCCTAATGGATGTGGGCAACGCAGATGATTCTATTTGTTATGAAAGAATAATGCTCTGTTTCTATCCAGGAAGTTCATGCATTTTCTGTAGCTATGAGTAGAAAGGCTCTATTCCTGCATCAGGATCTGCATTTCAGTGGGATCCTGCTAGGGTCTGCTCTAATGATCCTGACACAGCATATGGACTTCAATAAGTGAAATATAGGATCAGGTCTCTCCTCTTCAACCCCTTAGTGTTCATGCCCTTGCAAAACAAATGTTCTTGCTTTCAATGAGATGGTGTGATCAGGCTTGTATTTGACTCACATCACTGCTGCAGCATTAATGCAAGCTTTTGTTCTGCTACATTGTATATTGATTATTGTAATTATGCCCTTTCTGGGCTTTCCCAAATGACATGACACATAGTTATTACTGGTTTAAAATGCCATTACACTGTATGTGTCCTGGTGTCAGGATAAAAATAAAGGAAACTAATTTTAGAGAGTGGCCTGGCTTCCAGCAAGGCCTTGTGTGGATTAGGAAGCCTGGCAGAATTTGTATTTTCTCATGTCACTGGTTATAATGACAGAGATTCTTTGGAACATTATGCCAAATCTTTACTCATCTCAGTGACTGCTGTCCCAGATAACTCATTTTAAGGAGCAGTGTGTATCAAGAGTTCAGTGCTCTCATCATTGTCTTCGTTGAGTGGATTTACACATTGGACACTGTAAGGAGAGTGAAATGTTGGCCCCACTGAAGTCAGCGGGAGTTTTGCCACTGATTTCAATGGGGTGAGGATTTTACCTAGCAGGGGAGACAGGAGGAATGTTCCTTAATGAAAATGAAAGGTGAGCTTTCCTTCTACGTATGAGAGAGGTAGTCTACACTTTTTTTGCAGGTTAAATGGCTGGCTGTTCAACCAAGTTTTCTTGGAACCCAAATTCGTAGGACTCAGATCTACTGTCCCTCATCAGCTTGAGTGGAACTCCCCAGATGCATAGGGCCAGTGCACCTCTTAAATCTTAAGTCAGTGAATGCAAGCAAGTGCCTATGTCTTGTGTTGGCCTTCTGCATGGAAGTGAATTTTGCTCTCTTTGCTGAGGCAAACTTCCATAGACTTCAATGGCAGTGCTGGATTTCCCACTGTGGGCGTAATGCCTTTTTCCCTTTGTAGGAGGGAAAATATTAAAAAAGCAGAGAAAATAAGGAAAAAAAAGGAAAAATCACTTGGTTTACCATTAGAATAGTTTAAAGTGCATCACGTCAATCAACGTAATTCAATTGGTGTTTACTCCTCTTTTTGCACATTTCGGAGTGAAAGTGCCTAGGGCCTACAAACACCAAAATCCGGCCCTGTTCAATGGTATTTCAGGCTGTACTTCCCTCAGCTTTTTTTCTGATCCATTAAGTGTGTAGCAAAGTCTCACAACCCAACAGGCATAATGTTTTCACATGAACGTGGTACCTGGAGTTTAGGGCCTTGATTCAGGTACTTAAGGTACTATTCAATGTACTTAAGCACAGGCATAACAATAAGAAAGTGCTTCTTTCTATTAAACAAGGAGTCCTGTGGCACTTAAAGACTAACAAATTTATTTGTCACATGAGCTTTCGTGGGAGAAAATCCCACTTTGTTGGATGATTCAAAGGGTCTGATGAAGTAGGATTTTCTCCCATGAAAGCTCATGCAATGAATACATTTGTTAGTCTTTTAAATGCCAAGAACTCCTTGTTTTTGCTGAACTAGACTAACACAGCAACCCCTATGGAACTTCTTCCTGTTGAAATGTATGGGACTACTTCCCGGCTAAAGTTAAGTATGTGCTTAAGTGCTTTGTTGAATGAGGGCCCAGACAAGTATAAGGCATATGGGCAGCAGGATTTTCCTAACAACCCCTCCACACCCCACTCGAATTTCCCAACACCCACCAGTTGTCAGCTAGTAACAGTCTTACACCAATTTAGTGAGCGCCCAACATCCCCCATCTCCCCCTCCACCCCTCCAATTTCAAGTTCCGGGGAAGCTCTGCACTATCTTTTGTAAAGTAATGTTAAGTTCTTCCCTTTGTTAAATGTCTGGACTAGGTGCGCAGACTCATTTTATCTGTTGTGAAGGACTTTCTGTTGTCCATCCCTCTTAATTTCACACTAGTTACTTTCTAACTTTTGCTCCAATCCTCTGAGGTGATGAACACCTGCCCCTCCCTCTGTCCTCTCAGGATCTGTCCCTTTCTTCCCAGCACCTGCAACTTACAATCTGTCACGCATCCAACTTCTAGACAGGGTCCCTGGCACAGCACAGTTTGCAGCATTGATGGTTCCTACTGAGAAGGAGCTGGCTTGCAGTGTCCAGCTGCCGGCTTGGCTGAGCCTCGTGGTTTTAAAAATAAGAAATACATTGCTTCTACCCTTATCAATCTGTCGTTTCCTATTGTGAAGTTCGTCCTTGAACTTCATCACATCCTGTGCATGTTATTAAGCAGTAAGGATAAAATTCACCCTTGTGCAGAGAGTCAGCACAAGTTTGGTGCACTACTCTAGTCTCACTGATAGGCATCTAGTGAGCCTGTTCTCTGATTGCCTGGCTGTGGTATCTGACCAATGACAGCATGCTTTTCAAACTGGGGTGTAAAACTCACCCTTGGCTGGTTTTTCAATCTGTAGTTCTCTTTCCATGAATAACTGAGCTTATAAATTGTTTTAAGGGCCTGATCCAAGCCCATCGTGTCCATGGGAGACTTTTCATTGATTCCAATGGGCTTTGGATAAGTCCCTAGTTGATTATTCATGCTAGCGAAAATCATTCACCTAAATATTCTTGGAAACAAAAAAGAGTTGGACACCCCTACAAAGCGAATCCATACTGCTTTTGACAGTGACTGCTACTATAGTTGCGCTAGATGAGGTATCTGCGTGCAAATAAATCATGTTGCCAATTCACCAGTGTAACTATTGCTCAGTTGCTAGCTGAGAAGCTGGCTCGGATTTAGGGCATCGTGACACTTAGCAACAAACTCAGCTTTATTGAGCAGGTGGCTGAGCCAAAATAGTACAGAAGTTAGCCACTAGCTGAATAACAACAAGCAAATTGTAGTCAGAATAGTCTTACTTATCTATTTGTTAAAGCAGCCCACAGCAGTGGCATGGAAAGGGTGTCCAGCACCCAGGGGCCAAGCCTAAATTTGTTCTCCCCTGGGCTCCCCATTCACCCCTCACCTTGTAGCCTGGCACCCAGGGGCTTGGCTCCCCATCACGCTCCTTTTACTACACCGCCGGCCCAGAGTAAGATCGTCTTTGAACCATCTACTCCCACAAGATGACATCAGACCTACATAGACTCCTGGACAGTTATATTCTCTGCACAGGCAGGCATGTGTTCTTGTATTAAGGCAGGAGCAGAGTCGGACAAATGGACAGGTTACTTGTGTCACTAGAGAACTCATTTGGATGCCTTGCCTGTTCAGTGGGTCTTTCACAAGTCAGTCCTCAAGTTACACAGCAAGAGCTGGGCCTCAGGCTGCCTATTACATCTGCTGCACTAGATCTGCCCTCACTTTACAATCTACATTGCTGTGCTGTCTGGGGAGAGAGAGTTTTTTGGCTGCCTGGGAGGCAGTGGCCTGGTTCTTAGATTGGTTTGTGGGATGGTTTGCACCCACCCTGTTATTCTGGGGTATCATTTCCCTCCTTCCCATTCACACCAGATGAAATTCACCCATGCAGAGGGGCAGATACGGGATAGGCTAAGAAAATGCATTCCACTTTTGAGGATTTAAGCAGGGTATAGCCTTCATGCTTGTCCCTGGCCTAACAATGAATTATGTAGGCTGGTAACTTCTGTTTCCCAGCACAAAACATGTGATGGTGCAGAAATCTTGATGCTATAGTGGTTCTGCAAGATGCCCCAAAAGTGTCACAGCCTTTACATTCTCTCCCGGGGAGGATTCCACTGCTCTTACTAGAAAATGATCACTTGATATGCTAGAGGACAAGACAACTAAGACTAGACTCAAGCAGTAGCCAAGCCCAACATCTAAGGACAAAGTTAAGCATATCTGGCACTATATGCAGAGCCCTGCATGGATGCAAATACGTGGATCTGAATCTGAACTGCATCTGCAAGAAATAGTCTGGGGATATCTGTGTTGTATCCACTGACGCAGATATCTGCAGATTTGCAGAGCTTTATGTGTTCAGTTTTATGCTGTCTTTGTTACTTGCTGTTTTACCTACAGTATGGGTTAATGGGCTAAAGGTTAGAGGGGAATCAGAAGGTTTGGATCCAAATCCCGTCTTTGCTATGCAGTTGGGTGGTGTTAACTACTGTAAATCACTTATAACTTTTCTGTGCCTCTGCAAAACATGGATAGTCATCAGGGCTGGATTAATCCTCCTGTGGGCCCTGGGTTGTGAGTCTCTGTGCTTCCCCCATCCCTCCTGGTGGGAGCACTCCTCCGCTGCCACCGCACTTGCCTGTACGCAACTGGGGCAGGCTCAGCTGGCAGCTACGCTGTCCCCAGTGGTGGGTGAGCTAGGGCAGCCACCAGCCAGCCTGAGGTCAGGGAGTGTGGGGCAGGGACTTGGGAGGTCAGAGTTGGTGCTCAGTGCTGGGACTGACCAGCATTGTGGGGTAGTATGGCAGTGCAGGCTGGTGCGGTATGTTGCTGAGTCCAAGCTGGGGGCTGGGACGCAGGCTGGCTTGGTGGTGGGCAGAACCAGCAAGCCTAGGGGAACGGTAGGCCAGCACTGGGCACTGGGAGTGCTCTGGACCTGGGGCAGAGTGGCTAGCTGGCGGCACGGTGGGGCTGGGGACTGGATTTATTTTTGCAGTTCCCCTTAGGGGCTGCAGCTGTAACTCAGGGTCCCAAGGTAAAGCCCTTGCCTTAATCCATCCTGATAGTAATACATATTTGTCCTCAGGATTAGCACTTTCAAGGCTTACAAGATGTTTATGAAGCATGTTGACATCAGTGGCTGAAAATCTAGTGATCAAAGCCCCTTGTGCAGAGGTGAGGGCAGGTTGGTGCAGTAGTTAATACTGCTGTTCATGGGCTGTAGGAACATCTGTCTTGATGATCTACACCCTTGGTACTGGATTCTGACTGCTGTGGAGATTTCCCTGAGCAACGCCTATGTACCTGGCCTTTGTATAAAGCTCCAGGACTAGGCCTTTAGGCCAGGTTTTTCCATTTATGATTAGTGATTTCTGGGCACCCAACTTGAGGCATTTCAAAGACACCTGATTTTTGAGGGGCAGATTTTTCTGTAAATTGGGATTTTTTTTTAAGATGTCTTAAGCTGAGGCTTGAAAATCACTAGTCCCATTTACCAATGCTGACATTTTGTGTTTTTCAAGGTCCAGATAAGTGCTCAGCATCATTTTTATTTCTCTGGCAAATCAGTGGTGAGATCTCAGATGATTATGATTTCAAGTAGGGAACAACAAACAGCAGGCACCAAGGAACACTTACTGTTCATGACCCTCTTTAATAGCAATGCTGTGACCCATTTTCAGTATGACATGGGGAAAGGAAATAGAAAAGACGTGACAAGGGTGAAAAATCTGGTTTGGTTTTCGTAAGTTTTCCATAAGATATAAGCAAGTCTTTAAACTCAGTCAGGCATTCTGCACATTACATCCACCAGGGCAGGGAATTCAACAAATGAGCAGAGAATCCAAAGGGCCAGGTCCCAGGTGATGAGATGATTCACGTTCAAGGAATATTTGAGTGTTCCATTGACGCTAGGCACAGAGATCAAACAGGGACATGGGCAACAGCAGCACTATCAAGCAAGCAGGAAGAAAACTGTGCAAAGTCTCCTCCCTGTATGTAAGTGGGGAAAGCATAATTTGCTTACACCAGTGCTGTGTTTGGCTACTGCTGTCTAGTCAAGTGAGTGGCCTTTTAGCAGCAGGACTTAAATAGCCCTTTTCATTTTCAGAGTGCAATGAAAGAATTGCAGTAACCCTCCCAATACCTATGTGAGGTAAATGAGGGGTGTTTTCCCCAGAGTACAGATGGGGGAAGGAAGGTAAGTGAGGCCCACTCCGAAGGCCATAATGGGCATGTCTAGATGGCAAAGACAAACAGGCAGTGCTAAGTTTCAGAGCCCACATCAATTGACTTGGGGCTTGTGGGGGTTTGGTTGTTGGGCTAAAAATAACAATGTGGATCTTCCCAGTTGGGCTGGTGCCCAGGCTCAGAAGGCTGGTGCTGGGGGAAGGTTTCCAAACCTGGGCTGAAGCCCAAGTGGAAACTTTTATCCCCATTGCCCAAGCCCCACGAGGCTAAGTAATTGACTCAGGCTTTTCTTTCCAGTGCAGACAGGTCCAAACTGAATCAGCAGTAGCACCAGGCTTAAAACTGAAGAGTTCCTAGCTCGAAGTCCTCTCTTCAAATCTCCAGAAGATTGTATGGGCAAATATTCAGGTTACATAATGGGTCTGACCACAGATATATTTATCTCCATGTTGAAAACTTACCTACATATCAATATTTCAGAAGTCAAAGTCAATTTAAAAGAAAAGCATTCAGTAAAAGCTCAGAATCTATACACTGATAAACTGAGTATTGTAGAGAGAACCTGGAGCACTTGGCCTGATGTAGATTCTGAGGCTGTGAACCAAAGTCAGGAAGTCCACGTAGTAGAGCAGATGCTCACAAGTTTGCTGGTCAGTCCATGAACTTGGTGAAGCTGTTGCTCTATTACGAGACACCAGGTATTTATATAAATATGTATCTGTACTAGCTGGACTATTCCAATCCCAAAATAATGATTAATGTTATATCCAAGATATCAGGATCAAGGACAAGTAACAAACAGTTGTCATGAAATATGAAAGGTGGGGGTAACTTGTGTATTCCAGTTGTTTGTCTCAGCCTGTAAATATCAGGGTACTTTGGCTTAGTCCTTTTTCCAGCTTAGAGAACAGCAGTCAGGCTGCTGACTGAGCTGAGGCTACTGAAGCTGAGCATACGTGCATTATAGTATGACTGTAGTAGATGTTGGTTCAGGGAGCTAGTACCGTGCTTCATACACACTTAACCTGACTGAGCACCTTCACCACTGACCATGTCTGTGGTCTTCCTTTATAAGAAGCTTTGAAGTCTGCTGAACTAGCATGCTGCATTATCAGCTAATAGCTTGACCTAATTCATCAGTTACAGAATTAATTTTCAGGTTTAAATTTTTATTATTTGCAGACTTTGGTTCTCAGCCTCTGGTTCAGGCCTCAGATCTTGCACCAGGCCCAATTTTTCAGTCTCTTTCTCTCTCCCTCTCCCTCCTACACTGAGAACAAGTAGAAAACTGGCAAGACTGGTAAAATGGAATAAAACAAATTAATCTGGGATCCAGCATACACAGCAGAGGTTTTCATGAAGTTTAAGGGGAATGTGACAGGATGAGCCTACCCGACACTGGAGAAAAGGGAGCTGGCCCTGCATTATGGGTGGAGCAGTCCCACCCCTTACACCATAATGGACATGTGCCAGCTGCTTTCTCAGTATAAAAGGGAGCAGCCCAGCTCATTTGGAGTTGACTGCAGAGAAGGAAGGAGCCCTGCTGGAGGCTTTTGTCCCAGAACCAGCACCTTTGAGAATCAGACTTAGATCTGGTGGACCCAGGAGTCCTGGGACTTGCAACTGCCCACCTGAAGGCTGGACACACTGATACCTGGAGGTCTGACCAGCCAATAAACCACCATCAGAGGAGATGGGGTAGGAAGTAGCCTAGGGAAGGGGGATAGCCATACACCATGGGAAGAATAAGTGTTTTGTGGGAGGATCCCCTCTGACTCACTGGCAAGTACCACTGGCACAATGAGGGCCCTGGACTGCGGCTCAGAAGATCAAGGAGGGGTGGGTGCCACACCCTCCTAGGTGGTGCCCAGTTCCCCAAATGGGTCAGCAGGCCCCACAGTTCCCCAGAATTGAGTGACACTGGTGACTCTGGCGATTGGGCCATGCTGCCCTGATCCAGAAGGGCAGTGATGCTGAATCTGGCTGTTGGTCCCCACTGTCTTTCTTTCCCTGAGGAATCAGACTGCCAAAGAGTGATGGATGGCTGAATTCCCTAACAGGGAATTAAAAATGTTTGGGGGAAATGTAAGTCAAAGGTGTTCCAGGATCTAAAGCGTAAGCAAAAGTTTTTGTCTCCTGTTGTGTAAGAGTTGGTAGGAATATGGAAACATTCTTTCAGTAGTCTGACATTTTGATATTTTCTGAGTCAAAGATAACACAATAGTGTCTAAGTTGAGCTTCCACTGCTGTAATCAAATTAAATGCATCTAAATATTGATTCTGGGCTAATCAAAAGAAGATATATTTTCCAGCATTTGGCTGATACCTCTTACTCAATAAAATGCGTAAGGCCAAATTCAGACCTAGTATGAGCAGGTTTGATTCTACTTCAGTTGCTTGACCCATGTCTGAATTAGACCTATGAGCTGCTCAGCTGGGGGTTGTTTTGTTTTTAGAAAGCTGGTTTCTTTTTTAAATAGCATCATGTTAACCATGCTGCATTGTGCATTATGCGCCTGAACTGGCGAGAAGCTTAGCCCTTCTCAAGAGATGTTGGGGTACTCCAAATTCTTGCTGAAGGCAACAAGAATTGGGGATGTTGATTTGCTGAGCTCTTCCAGGAGGTATTTTTTTGTTTGGCATGATGGGGTCGTAAAACAGCAACCATTCCTGTTGAGTGCTGCTATTCTACACAAAACCATGTTAATTATTTTACTTAATTCTACATTATATAGAATTTTAATAACAATTTGCATGACACTCTATGCAGGAGGCTGGACTAGATGATTACAGTGGTGATTTTTGGCTGTACAATCCATGAATCTATGGAAATGAGACTGAGACAGGGACTTGATTGAGAGCCCTGTCACAGAGGCCTTACCGTCATGAATAGCCAATTTAAATCCACCTTGTCATCATTGTGAATTCTATATAGACCAGGTCTCCTTAGCCCTGAACCAAGTCAGTATAACGTCTTTCATGTTCAAATTCCTGGGAACATATATATCAGTGCATGAACTTAGCAATTGGGGTTATCCAGTGGGCCAGGTCCTGTTCTCATTTACATCAGTATACACTTAGAGTAATACACTGGATTTCATCAAAGGTACAGTTAGAGGAATCCATGTTTGCATTTGGGACTGCATATTCCCAATTTGTGCAAGTGACAGCAGATTTTTATCCCTGCATATCTACTATTTAAGCCCTAGATGGAGATAAGAGTGATTTGCATGTTCCTAGGAACTGTGGAACTTGTACCGCTAGGGCTTGCCACCTCTCTCTTTATGGTCCATCAAATCCCTGTGATATATAAGGTATTCCTAATGTGATAACTTTTTATTTAATATGCAGTGTGCATGAATCTTGTGGCTAAAGACCCTTTAGTTCCATCTAGTGGCAAGAGAAGTGAGCAACACTCTATGTGCAACCAGAGGACCTGTGTGCAGATTGGTCAAGACCCCATCAGGGTTACACGTACTGAAGCAGAAAGCTGTAAGACTGGATACTTTCCAGCGTACTTGAATCTGAAATTTGTGCTTCTTTAAATCTAGGAGTCTGATCCTGTGAGATACTGAGCATCTTCAATTTAGTTGAAGTAAATAGGAGTCAAGGATGCACTTCTTTGCAGAGTCATATTGTACTTGCAAGGTGTTGAGCACAGCAGAGATCAGTGCATTTGGCAATTGCCTGGCAACTAAGGAAGCCTATGGTCGCAAGCAAAGGAAGATGAAAAATTAGCCTTCTATGAACTATGTGACACATAGAGAACGCATGAAAATGTTGTGTGGTACAAAGGGTTTATTGGAACTCACTTGGGATGACCAGGATAGCTCACTCAAGGCTTTGCCACTCATGAATAATATGGATGACCCCACACTCATCCTGGGAAAATCATTATACTACACTATCATGCATTCTGGCATATTATTATGTATTTGCAAGCAATGCTATATTTTTTTTTTTAAATTGTAATACTGCAATGTCAAGCCCTTGAAGTCAGGGGATTCTAGAATTAAGTTCAACTATGTAGCTTTACTTTGGCCGCCTTGTGGAGCTGCATTATGATACAATATTTAATTTCATGCTCATCTGTTATTTTTTCCACATAATCCTGACTTCATTCAGTGCACAGCATGGATAGTGCTTATTGAATGAGCAGCTCTTCAAAATTATGTTTTTTTCCTAATTGTTCCATTTATTGCTCCAGCCCTTATTTTTGTGCAGTATTTGAACTCCACTGTGAAGACAGAATTTTTCTCTGGTTCTCACCCATAATCTATGAGTGATTTACAAATATTAATGAATTTATCTCCACAGCCTTTCCCTCCCTCAGGAGATGAAGGAGCTATTATTGTCTGCATTTTACAGACAAGAGAGAATAAGGTCAAAATTGTCCACTAATGTTGAGTGCCCATTTTGAGACACTTAAAACCTGACTTTTTTTCCAGAGTATTTGTGTAGTACTTCATGTATTCAAAGCACAGGCACCCATTGACTTCACTTGTAGCTGTGAGGGCTCAGCACTTCTACAAATCTGACCCCAGTGTCTCAAGTGAGGCATCAAGAAAATTGAGAAAACACAACTGGTGGCTGTCTTTGATACATCTGTTTTAAATGACTTGAGCAGCATCACATAGGTGCACTGTGGTAGAAACAGGAATAGAGTCAAGTTCTACAGGGCAGCACTCAACTGCTTTAACTGCAAGACCATCTTCTCCCCCTTCTGCAATCCTCGATCTCATTCCCTACTACACATAGTTCAATTTCAGCAACAAGTGAATTTGAGGTCTTCTAGACAACAGTATCTTCCTTACACAACCTTAATTCATTCTCATACATTGTAGGTTCATCCTATGGGGGGAAAATAGTACATGACCATATAATTTAAAGTTGTCTTTAATCCTCTGGATGCCCTATTTGAGTCTCCCGCATGATTCACAGTCTCTTTACCCTGCCAGCCTCAGTTTCTTCCTTACCATCCTTACCTCTTGGTTTTTGGAATCCTTTTCTAGACATTTCTGTGTCTCTTCTCCACCCTCACCTCTAGTTTTCCTATCTCCTTCCCCATACCCACTGACTCCCAATCCTAGTCACTCTTCCTGGGCTCTTCATCCTGTGTCTTCTTCCCACCCCCCGTTCCTTGTCCCAGTCTCTTTGCTAAACCTTTCCCATTTCTTCCTAGGCAACCTGACTTCCCATCAGATCTGGCTCTCCTCCTGCCTCAACTCCTTTCTCCATACCTTTTGAGTCTCAGGTCTGGTATTTTTGTACAGTCTTCGCTCCGAAGCAAGCTTCCAGTTACGATCTTCTCTCTTCCCACCTTAGCCCCCAAATTCCTTATCCCAATCTATTACTTGCGTCCACCATATAAATGGCATCTTTGTGGAATTCAGCTGATAAAAACTTCGAAGTCTCTACTGAGTATGTGCAAATGGCAATTTTATAGCTTGGCTAAATTTGTGGGAAGAGTGAAAAGCACATCCTTTATACATAGGTCACTGTCCAACCACATTTTGAGCCCCTGCACTGCTACACTCCTGGAAGAAGAGGTTGACTGAATTTTTTAAGCATGAAAAAACAACCTATTTTCCCTTGCCTCATTCTTAGAAGTGGCTGAACCATTTTAGCTGAGGTTTTCCAATATAATTCAGCATGAGGCAGATACCCAGCATGTCAGTTTTCAGCCCCAAAGGCTTAAAAGTCTGGCAAGCTATAAGAAACTGAAAACAGGGCTCTCTAACGGGAAGGGTCAGGCAATCTTAACAACACGTGGTGCTATGAGCCCTTCAGATAACAAATGGTACAGACTACATGATGAGGTGATCACTGTATGCTCTCTATAAAATATGTAAAACTACCTTTTGTCTCAAATCAATACACCCATATATGTATGAATTTGGCTGAATACTGTTAATGACATGGTGTGTCAATGTGCTGTGCTGGTACACACATGAGCAATCATCTTGGAAATATCCCCAGTAGCATGGAATAAGAGATGTGCACTGCAAGATGGCTTTGCAGGTTTTTCTGTGGCATTCTGTCTTAATGAGGACCCCATAAATACCATATTTTAATGACCATTTAGGAGCCAGTTCTACCAGCCTTTCTCACGTCAGGCAGCATCTTCATCAATGAGTAAGGCCATTGAATCACTCATACAGTATTTTGCTACTCAGTGTGAGCAGAGGTGGTAGACTTGGACTCTTAAGAGTTAGTGACAAAACAGATCACAACAACATGAATACAATCCAATAGAGTTGTTCTGCAGTAAAGCCTCATCTAAAATCAAGGAAAACAGTTAAAGGCCATTCAAAACAATTGAAAATGCTTTGGACTAATTAACTGCTGTGAAAGTTTCATAGAAAATACGCTAGATTTGAGGCCACCTGTATACAAAATCCATTGACCTTGGTGCTAACGTGCTTATGTGTCTTATTAATCATTGAAAACTAGCTCTGCTTTAGCAGGCCAAAATAATTTCTCATCTTAGCTTTCACTCAGAGGTTTAGTATCCTTGCCTTTCTCTGTGTGTGTAGGTGGCATTATAGGGAAAATAGTCAGACATTCTGGTGAGTTCAAGCTGGATCTAAAGATGTCTGACCAGAAGCTCATAGTTCATCTGTTTCAAAGACTGGGGAAGCCAATACTCTTGCAGCTGTAAATGGACTACATGGGCTCTTTCTGGCTAGCATTCTTACTACATAATCATGGTGTTCTCAGTTCAGATACAAGAAAAACCTGCCTAGGGGAGCTGAGAGAGATAAAACTATACAGCACTTTCGTGGTTTCTTTGAGACTCCAGTGGCATGTTCTTTGGGGAAGACTGATTGGTCTGCAAAAAGGCCTCACCCCATTTTGATGGTCCAAAACTCGTGCCTTCTGAAGTAGGTGAAACAGAATTTCTTTAGTGGTACCAAATGGAAAATAATCAATGACTTTCCAAAGTGCAAATCACTACAGACCCTTTGGGCTACAAAGATCTCGAAAGTCTGGACTAGTCCTTCCCAGCAGAGAGTGGGCTGAGTGGGAGGAGAAAAACTAAACCTGGTAGATTTATGGGGACCCTGTGCAACCCCAGTGGGCCCCCAAAGCCCTCCTGTTTCCCCATTGCTCCCTAGGAGTGTGACACTAATTAATCTATGATGTGAGGGCTCCTGTAGCAGCTGCCAATGGCACTGGTTTAGAACTCAAAGACCGGGAGTACATTCCTGGCTCTGCCAATAGCTGGCTGGTTGACCATGGGCAAGGCACTTCACCTCTCTGTGCTTCCATTTCCCTGTCTTTAAAATGGGGTTAATGATAGTGACCTCCTTTTGTAAAGCATTTTGAGGGCTGTGGAACAAATGTGCTCTATTATAAGAGCTAGGTTTTATTTCTGTCAGAGCATGTTTACACCATGAAGCAATGTGCAATGGGGTGGGGGTGGGGGTTGAGCTCTAAAGCCCATGAATGTGTTGCACATTAATCAGTCCACATAGCCTCAGCTGCATGCACTAAAGGTCCCTCATGCGTTTTAATGTAATGCTGGAAACTAGGCCTGGATTAACACATTACTGGGCCCTCTACTGGCTTGCTAAACTAGCAGAGGCCTCCATGGTATGGATGCATTTACATTAACCATGTCCTGGCCAGCAGAGCTGCACTAGTGGTCTGTTAACCCAAGCATGGCTGGCTCCGGCTGTATGTTAACCCTCTCCTAGCCAGGTCAGTCAGTGATTGGCACCTGCTACTCCTCCACTAGTTGGCACTCCCTGTACTTGGAGCCAGGGTGTGTGAGTGGCACAATGGGGGGACACAGTGCTGGAAGTGGGGAGGCTGGACAGATGTGGAGGACCCAGCCCCCTGGCAATGGTGAAGCAGAGCTGAGTGGGCGGTGGGGTGGTCAGCACTGGTTTGACCTTGCCGGCCCACTGTCATGACAGAGAGCTGACAGGGCCAATTTTGAGCATGTGGCTTTGTAATTTGGTGCCGGGGTTTGCAGCATCTTTCAAGTTGTCTCCTTCCTGCCCAAGAATTTGAATCATAGGCACATGCTTAACCTGGGTATGCATTAATCTGACCCTGCTGGAAGGATCTGTATTAAAGTGTACTAGGGAACTTTTAGTGCTTTCCAGATGGGCTACATGGACTGGTTAATGCTCAACACAACAGTGTGCTTTGAAATCACACCCCTATACTGTGCATCACCACACAGTGGAGACGTGCCCTTAAATGGAGATCCTCTTTGTGAAGGAGCGAAAAGCGAGACTGCCCTAGGTTATGTTACCTTTCCTAAGACCATGTATTTCCCTTCAGTTCTGCTCTGCATCAACTGATTTTGTCACACACACACCCTCCCCCCCCCAAGTGACATGAGTTATACCAACAAAAGTGATAGTGTAGACAAGCCTTTGGTCCTGCCTGCAGCCCTGTGCTGATGGTACATAAAATATACTCCACCGGGTGCAGGAGGAAGCAGGAGGGAGTGATGGGACTTGGCAGGGGGGTATCAGTCACTTCTTGTGTGGGAGTGGGGTAAAGTTGAGCTGAGAAGGTCCCTTCCCTGCACATCAGCCAGGTGTGATGGAGTCCTAAGCTACGTTTCTATGGATAGAGGACAAGGAAGTCAGCTGGTGATTTTTTTGATAGAAAACACAACCCCCCCCCCCAGAACAACAAACAAAGTAACTGACTTGTTAGCTGCTAATATTGTGCCCTGCTATTCACCTTATTTTTTAAAAATTTTGTTTCTGCAGAGGACTGGTTTATTGTATTGTTTTATTGTTTCATATTTAGTGACAAATACGGTGATGATCTATATAGCTTTCCAGTACTGTGCACTCAGTAAAATTAATGCCAAGGCTATTGAACATAGTGAATGTTCTGTGTTAATGAACAGCATAAAATGCAGTAACGTTATTGGAACTCTAAATATTGAAGTGTTTTCAATTGTTGACATGCAGGGACAGCATCAAGAACTTCCATTCTGAAGGAAAGAGAGTGAGAGAAAATATAAAATAATGGTGCGTAAATAATGTTCAACTTCTTGGGGTAACAGTAGAATACTCACAATATGGAAAATTGTCTCCCTTTAGCATCTCACATTCATGCCACTTTACTTCTGTTTATATAGCGCTCATTAACTCAGCAAGACCCATATTACTGATGCACACATTTGTTTTAAGTTGTAATTGGGGGCTCAATTCACAGTTGTGTCAGGGCAATACTTGACACACGGGGTCTGGGACTGGCACTGTTCAACATATTCATAAAGGATGTTGGAAAATGGCTAAACTGTGAGGTGGCAAGCTTTGCAGACTGGAAAACTACTCAAGATAGTTCACTCCACAGCAGACCGTGGAGAGTTACAACGGGAGCTCACAAAACTGGGTGACTGGGCACCAGAATGGCAGATGAAATTCATTGTTGAAAAATACAAAGTGATGCACTTTGGAAAACATAATCAACTATACATATAAAATTATGGGGTCTATATTAGCTGTTACCACTCAGGAAAGATCTTGGAGTCAATGGGGATAGAGCTCTGAAAACATCCATTCAATTACTGCAGCAAGCAAAAAAGCTAACAGAATGTTAGGAATCATTAGGAAAGGGATAAATAATAGGACAGAAAACATATTGTCTCTCTGTAAATCTATTGATTAAATATTGCATGTAGATCTCATGGTCCCAACTCAAAAAAGCTACATTGGAATTAGAAAAGGTACAGAAAAGGGCAACTAAAATGATGAGCAGTATGGGAAAGCTTCCTTATGAAGTGAGATTACTAAAACTGGGACTTTTCACCTTGGAAATAGATGGCAAGGGGGGACATGATGGAGGTCTGTAAAACCATGACCAGTATAGAGAAAGTAAATAAGGAGGTGTTATGTATGCCTCATAAAACAAAAAAACTAATTGTCATCAAATGAAATTAATATGCTGCACATTTAAAATGAACAAAAGGAAACATTTCTTCACATAATGCACAGCTAATCTGTGGCACGCCTTGCCAGAGGATATCATGAAGCCCAAGACTATAGCAGGGTAAAAAGAACAAACAAACCCCTAGCTATGTTGATGGAGGATAGGTCTGTGAATGACTATTGGCCAGGTGGGCAGGGATTGGTCTTTGCCAAGAGCTGGGACTAGGAGACAGTCACTTGATGCTTGCCTGTTCTGTTCATTCCCTGTGAAGCTCCTGAAGTTGGCCAGTGTTGGAAAAAGGCTAGGGGGCAGGATGACCCAGTAAAACTGCTTGTATGTTCATCGGCAAGGGGCATTATGTCATGTTTCTGCTTTTATTTCGCATCTCTAATCTTGAGGGTAGGAGGAAGGAAATTCACTTTTACTTTTCTCCACCCATGACGCCGGGTAGGTGGCTGCTACAGTCTCCACTATAATTTAGAGCTACTAAATTATGTCCAGCTGCTACAGCCCTAAAAGGCTGTTCTATGGCTAGAGAGTTTCAGAGTACGTAAGCTCTCCAGCCATGCTCCCTGACCTCCCTGTCCCGCAAAAACCCCTCGACATTCCAGCTACAGGTTTGTGTGCAAGCCTGAAGCTTGGGCCAACTGCCAGAGTGCAATCCTGGACCAAACCCTAGAGTGTCCACAAGTGTGGCTAATCTGAGCTGCTGCCTGCTTGTAATAGCTGCACTTTTATTTTTAGTGAACTAGCATGTCTGTCTACCGAATGGGCAATCGCAGTGCCCAGCTGCTATGTAGATGTCCCCAGAGACTGTGTGTAGAGGTCTGTGTTGCTAAGATTAGTTACAGTATGATAGGTTTTACATTTTCCTCCAAAACACCCACTAGTGGTTGCATGACACTAAATTATAGGACTGGATCCTTGCGCTCCCAGAATAATGGCATCCTGTGCACACCCTTTCCCTTCACCAGGCTACTGGGTAATGAGGCGAGAGCGAGATGGTGCTCAAGATATTTTTCTCATCATTTTGTAAGGTACTCACATGCTAAAGGAATGAAACTTCCTTACTTGGTTAATAGACCACTGGAGAGTTGAGGGGTTTGGTGACTTGCACTGTGTGAAAGGCGGGGTGCCAAATCAACCCCATTTCATCTGAAAGTGTGTGGCTTACAACCATACCACATTGTTAAATAATATCTCATGAAATAAACTATAAAGATGTTTGTGATTCTTTATGCTTTTAAGACTCTGCCTTGTTTGTATGATCCTCACTTGAAAAGGCCTTTTTTGCTATGGGTGAGAAAGAAATATGTTGTAGCTGTTTTATGCTGAAACCTCCAAACCTCTCAGAATGCCAAGGCATATTTTCAATGAACATTGAACGCTCGCAAAATTGATGATGTCATCACAGCTTTGGGAATAGTTTATTAGTTAAAAGCTCTTCCAGAACTGGTGGGTGGCACACAAGGCATCATTTTTTACAGTGTACAAATTGTGGCCATTGCTTAGAGCAGGTTTATACTGGCCTCCGTTGTCAGGGGTGGTAGAATGGAGATAGGCAAGTTACTTAAACTAAGTGGTGTATCTCAGTTTGACTGTCTTGCACCTGGCACGTCCGCTGGGTTGAGTCAAAGGCAAGGGCCTCCCTTTAACTCAGTGCTATTCCAGTTGCTGGGATGGTCTTAATAGATCAGCTTTCCGGTCAACTGAGCAGGTCATTGCAGACCCAATCAGTTGATTGGGAAGGTCAACCTAATGCCAGTGATTTTGCTGCTGTCAGTGAAAACTAGCCTATACTTGTAGTCATGGAATGGCAGATTTTTAAAAGAACTAACGCCTATGTTGTGTTCAATTCCCTATGCTATATTAATCTCATGATGTAACCTCAAATGTTTAGGTTATGGGAAGACTTTTCAACATCACTTTGGAAGTTTTAGAGTTGCAAGAAATCATTTGCTTTAAAATGGAAAATAAATCCATCAAACTTGTTAAAATTATGGTGGAAATTTTCAGTTGCAAATGAGACTTTGGCTTGAGCTACATATAGAGTTGCATTCCCTTACCAAATTTGGATGGGGGTTTGTGATTATTTATTTAACTGAAATGCTTATACCTATTCAACTAGAGTTGCATGAAGGATGAAAGTTCCATTTTTGTGAAGGATTTTTTTAACATTTGGCTTTGTTTCAAATAGGCAAGAAACTCAATTTCAAAGGAAAGTGAATTCTCCCACTCCAAAGACTCTTTTTCAGCTCATGGTTTGACTTTTTAAATTTTGTATATGTGGATGAAAAGTAATTTCAAAATGAGAACTCAAAATGGTTTGGTCAGAAAACATAAAAATAGATCATCTTGACCTTGCTGGAACTTTATTCTTTGTTTTTCTTCTGAAATAAAATGAAATTCCAGAGAAATTTACCTGAGTTCCTGAAGTGATTTGATTTGATTTGATTTGAAGTATGGAAATTTCAACACATCCCAACAGAATATGGTTTTATTGAGAAGTCTCCCACCAGCTATAGGCACCATCCCTATTTTGGATATATTTACACCATTATAGTTTATTTCCCTCCCATATGAGGACTGACTGTTGCTTTAGCTATATAACTTTTGTGTGTTGACAAGGCCTTGTGCACCCAGCTCTTACTGATTTTTAATGGGCATTGGGCCTTTATTTGTCTTCTAAGCCTTTGAAAATCTCCACCTACAGGTTTACAGGACCAAGAATACAAAAATGAGCAGTTCATCAGAGTTACTAATCTGTCCATAAAACTTCTGATTCCTCAGTTATAAAACATATTTGCCCCAATTATTTTTTTTACTATTACTGTTCTTCCCACTATGCTTGTACAGATTGATTTAATGGAAATACCTAATCTTAGATCATCACTAGCTATAATAACAAATACAGTAACATGCACTTTAATATAAAATAGATGAATTTAGGCACTTTTCTAAACGTTGCCAAGTCTCATTTTTAAATATGCCTCAGTAACTTGGGAGCCTGCATTCTAATTTCAGAAATTGCTCTGGTACTTAGGAACATAAGTCTTTCATACCAGGAGGGGCTTGCCTGAAGCAACATATAAAAATCATCTGAACCTTGTTACCCAATATATTCTTCTTCTCATTTAACTTTGACTCTTGAC
Source organism: Podocnemis expansa (assembly GCA_007922195.1). Classification (NCBI taxonomy): domain Eukaryota; kingdom Metazoa; phylum Chordata; order Testudines; family Podocnemididae; genus Podocnemis; species Podocnemis expansa. Next base: position 5,519,681 of record ML682060.1, on the reverse strand, counting down.
TAAACTAAATCCTATGTAAATGGATCCCCAAACCAGAACAGGCTTTCCCAACATTAAAAGGCTGTTCAGTTCCAAAGCAGTACTCGGCACTACCGGTGTTAAAATGATCATATTTATATTTAAAAGCGAAGGTGCCAAATCACTCTTTTGAAGTAAAGGTGCCATCACTGGAAAAGAGGTGAAGGGTCCATTTGTCTGTCTTACAGAAATGCTGCTGCCTTTTCCTCTAATGCCATCTACAGTTTGGCTTTCTTTCTCTATCAATTGCCATTGCAAGCTCTTGGACATACTCTCCTGAGCCCTTGCTTCAACAGGTGGGACCTCCTCCCCTCTGGCAGCTCTCTCTCCCCTTAGGTCTGTCCTAAATAGTCAACACTGAGTTCTCCGTCTTCTGTGTTTAGCATCACAACTTCCCACATATAGCATTCAGCAACTTCACCATTTCCGCTGCCTAGACCCCATTTCTCTGCCCTACTGACTGGCTTCACATACTGTGCTCAAGCTTTTCTTAAATGCTTTGCTTGTTTCATTCATCCAGATCCAGCTGTGTGATGGCATTCACGCCGCCTTCTACACGTGGAGTATGGCACCAGTCAACATGGACACTCCCCCCCTGCTCGTTCTCCCTTTGGTCAAACTTCTTTGACCCCCTAAAATGTTCAGGCAGCTGCAAACCCTGCAACGTGTCAATTGTACATGGCTTCTTTTAGCCTGTAGAGTGTGATGCTAAAAGACCATGGATTTTGTTTTGTTGACATATGGTTTTTTTGGGGGGGGGGTCTCAGCCATGAAGTTTGAATCTAGGATTTTAGTTCAACCCATTAGAAAGACAGCTTTGGCTGCTGGCAAATTCAAACTTTTGATCCTGACTTCCCCAAAGTTCCAGAGGTGTTGGGTCTCAGGTTTTGCTTTAGGCCTGTTCCTTTTGTTACTAATATAAGTTTTTGTGTGTTTGTGTAATATATAAAATATATATATCTTATAAATATTTTAGAAAGTTTGTTTTTGTTTTGTCTTGAAAGATCTCTGAAATGGTAAGTGCTAAGAATACAAAATTTTAAACGGATACTACTGATTTCCTAACTTAAATAACTGGATTGGTTAGACCTTAAAATTGGTTCCCCCAGAGTCCCAGTTGGGCCCACTGATTAGTAGCACCTGATCATAGCCATTTGCTGGGCTCTTCTGTTAAGCATGTCACACACTAATACCAAGAGGCACTAATACCTATATGATTTATAAAAAGTATTTCCAATAAAATATGCTGTGTTACTGTAATTGATGTAATTCCTTCATCACACCTTTTACTATATATTCCCTGGGTGATGCCAGGTGTTTCTGCTAGTATATAATATAAATATGCCATATAGCACCAAATATATAAATTAGGCCAAACTCTGACCCTTAGTTGGGTCAAACATACTGAAATCAGTGGCTTCAATCCTGGAGCTCTTATTCACTTTTTATTCAGTGCCTTCTGAAGTTTAGAAGGGCAACTCTCGCTACACAGAAAGAATGGGGAGGCAGAGGATCTAATGTTTGCAGCAGTGAACTAGGAAGAGTCTGGGTTCCTGGGTTCTTCCTTTGTCTGTAGTCAAATCATCTTTGGTCCACTTTACAACTCTGTACATTGGGTATAACATTACTTGCCTGGCCACAGGGCTTCTGTGTAGCAATGTTTAGAAAGTGCTTTGAGATACTTATTGAAAGGTGCATATTGCAGAATCTGTGATGTTTGTGAGGTTTCATTAGATGACTATTGGGCCAATTAAAGGGTTTTAGACAGTTGAGAAGTTGATTTTGTTTTTCCACTGTTACTGTGAGCTGTGTTAAAAATGTGACCTTCCTTCTTGGATAAAGTTTTTAGGTACTCAGTAGATAAAGGAGGGAGCAAAGCAGTGGCTCCCTATGTCCAAATGGATCTTGGGGGTGAGGGATTTCATAAGGAATGGGTTTCTTTTCTGGCCTCTGATTTTGCTTATTTATGGGGTTCTTAAGCAGGCTTTAGCTTTCCCAGCCTTTTTAACCCCTTAAGAGATGCTGTAAATAGTGTACTATATTGCTGAAGTATAGGACATTTGATAGTTCAAGATACAAAATAGAGGCTAGGAGCTCTATTGCACAATTGAACTGGCTTTATTTTAAGTATCTATTGCATTCTAGTTTATTAAAAATGAACAGAAGAAAGCAGATTTATACTCAGTAGCAAAATATGGATTTTCTTTTATTAGATAGAGTTTAGCAAGGACCATATGATCACTTAACATAATTTGCCATAATACATTTCAGCATGCTGTTAAGTATTAAACAAACACAGGGGACTCCTTGAAAGCCTTTGGACCCATAAGGACTAATTTTCAAATGAGATAACCTAAGGAGTGCTGGCAAAACTCATGTGAGTGAGTGAGTAAGCACATTTGCATTGAAGCCCAGGTGCTAAAAGGTGCTATTCAGGTATGCAGATCCCTTTTCTCAATGTAAAAGTGCCCACTGTGGCATGCAATGGGTACTTAGCTTTCTAGCCCACACCTATCACTGTGGTATGAAATATACATACAAATTATGAAAGCACATCTTACATGCCTCTGTTTGAAATTTGTCCCGTACATGCCAACAAACGATGAAGTCAGCTCTCCCTTACAGTCAGCTGTTATTGAGAGAATTCCTGGACTTACTCGTCCTAGAGAAATTGTCTTTACTGGGGTACAGGGTCAGAGAGTGTGAGCGAAGAGAGGAGCCATGTGGAAAGAAGAGGAACATGAGACTTAAGTGGTTAAGGCAAAATGTCTTTCTTTCATTGATCAGACCATAAAATGTCACATATAAATTGCACAGTAAAGCTACATTATGTAATAGATATGAGGTTTGCACCTGCTTCCTCTGTTGTCATCTCCCATTAAATGATTAAGTATCCCATACATGCAGTTTAACATGAGCCATGTGCTTTCAGATACAGTAAATCCCTACAGCTTGGTAAGCAAAGGTTTTACTGAAGGTGTAGAATACTTGTAGACCCATCCTTCTGTCTCCCATCCACATGCTTGCTTACTAGGGACAAAATGCTGTGAAGTATTTCAGTAGGCATTCATGATACAGACAGAAAAAGGGTGTATGTTTTGGGGCTGGGGAAGAAATGTGTCTTTAGGAGTAAATTCAAATCCCCAGGAAAATTTGGGTTCCATATTTAATTAAAACTTGACATGGGCCAGTGTCAGTCCATCCCTGCTGGTTGTACTCTCACCCAGGGCTATCTGGCACAAGCCACATCATCATCCTTGAGAGCTACACAGTAGATCAGAATGTACTAGGAATTACTTCCCTTTCAGCTGAATAGAAGTGGTGCAAGATCAACAGTGCAAATAGAAAGAATGGAAGCAATAGGAATGTCAGGAACAGCTGAGGGTAGGATCAATCTTAAAAAAGAAAAGCCTGGGAGTCCCATTCTTCCCCGTGCAAAAATAAGTTGAAAAATGGAGTGAGAACACAAGTTCAGACTGGAGTTTTCACCTCACCCTTCTCTCAGGGGATGAGGCTATTACATGGACCTGGAAGAAGATACAATTCCATTCTCGTACTCTGTGAATATCCAGACATCTGTGCTGATCCACACTGGGACCTCTCCCAAAAGTAAGGGGCATCTACCATGCCAGTCCCCCTGGCTCCTGTTTGCTACTGAAGAATGCTGCTCCTGCAAAAACCATGATTCCAGAACCTCACTTGATCACAGCTATCTCTTTATTCAACCCTAAAGGGAGGTTCCAGAGCATAGAGGGGATGTACTCATTTGAATTTGGTTCCCTCATGGGCTTGGGAGGGGAAGAATCCAGTCTCCCAGCCTGCTGCCTGTCCATACCTTCTTATCCTTATTTGCCCACTTTCCAGGTCTGGAGAGCCTGAACTCCTTCAAGGGGTGTGGAACATCTTTTACTGACCGTGGCTGTCATCTGTAGACACAGAAGGAATAATGAGGTCCGTATTAAGTGTAAGGAAAGGTAGGTGTGGCAAGAGAGAGACCTTGGTGCATAAGTAAAAGGTTCTGACTGAAGAATGGGGGCTTGGCACAGTGATCCCTGGACAGAGCTATGGCAGCCTCAGAGCAAATATGCAGGACAGTGCACCAGCAGCAAAAGGAGTAAAGGCAAAGCAAGTATGCAAGGGCAAAGCAGAGTGCCAACTGGGAGCATGCTAGAGGCACCAAATCCTGATAAACACTTCCAACAAAGTGAGCTGCTCTGTGAATTTGAAAACTTAAACGCTACAAGATAAAGCAACCTGTTACATTATGAAAACCATGTATTTATTGTGGCCTGGGTAATTTACCATAAGAATTTACATTTTTTAAAGGAATTATCAAGCCCTAAAACTAACATTAATAGTGCTTGAGAGAAAGGAACCATGCTCCTCACACTACTGATGCAAAGGTGTATAAATTCATTTGAACTAGAATAGTAATAAGGCAACTTCAGACCATGTTAATTTGGAATGCTCTCAACCTGATAAATGCATTCCCCACTTTCCCTGATGTTTTCTATTACTTTGCTTCTTTGACATATGGACTTACTCAGAGCTAGAACAAGGAAAGCAGAAAATAATATTTCTTCCTAATGTTGTCTTATAAACGCTGATCAGTGAAAGAATGGGGGGGAGGGGTAATCTTGCTCACAAAAGAGGCCACAGGATTCTCATTTTCGTGTTCACGTAAGAGGCTTTCTTTCAACCTCTAGGTCCAGCTCGCCATAGACATGTCGTAGGGCATCACAATTCAGGCTTGCAATTAGCTTTCGAACCCCAGCTTGTCTTGGAGTGAATTTTTCTTCCCATGTCAAGGTAGAATTCTTTGGAATTTCCCTGCAGTTACAAAGAAAGTATAAATATTTTGACAGCATGTCAGATTGAGATTTCTCAGCCTGATACAGAATCAGATGTTAAAAATGGTCAATCTAGATTTTTTCATACTGCACACATCATTGTAGTAGATGAGTGCCCAATATATCATCTGGGCTCATTCCCTTGCCATTGCAGTGTTCTTGCAATACATAGGTTTTTTCCAATTCACTTTTCCAATTTCCCCAAAATGATGTGGCTTCCCACACTTCCCTTGGGGGATTGTTTCTCAGTCAAATAGATCTCATTGGTGGGAAGTTCTTCTGAGTGTTCAGTTTACGTTTCCCTGTTTAAATGTAAATCCATAGCTCCTGTGTATCTCAGAGCATCCTGGTGCCTCCCAACCCTTCTTTTCAATGCATCAAATTCTCTTCTGGCATAAATGAGCAAAACCCCACTGAGGACAAGGGAGCTACACAAACTGCAACATCAGAGAATTTGACCCATTATTCAGTGTTTCCATGAGTCCATGAAATCTCATTTTAAATTCTGAGCTTTAGTATAAACTTATTCTTTCAGCTCAGATTCCTGTAATAAATTATTTGAGTTAAACCTCCCCCCCATTGAAACCAATGGAAGTCTTGCCACTGACTTCAATGGGACCAAGATTTTACCTGCTCTGTCTCATGTGGCTCAAGGAATGAATGGCAGTACAGTGAAGAATAGGATGCTAGGATGAATATAAAGTGGCTTTTGCCTAGTTATGCAGTTCTTCCCCTTTCCCCTATAATCCTAGGAGGCCCTGAGAAGATTAGCTAGAGTTTCAGCTCCTACAGTGAAAGCAAGTTCATGTATGTAGTTCAGACAGTTCCTTATTCAGAAATATCCAGCTGGAGAAGTGGTAATGGGGGAACTGAAACACTTGGTCAGAGTATCTAGTCAGTGTCCACCTTAATGATTATTTCTTTGCGTCCATAAAAACAGATTGAAATGTTCTTATGAATCCTGCTGTTAGTAACTTCACAGTTCCACTATTTATGGCTTCTGATTGCTTATAGTATAAACAAACCACATTCCATATTGTTCTTGATTTTTTTTTCAGTTTTATGCTAAGGTTTAAATCACACAGAGAGCCACGTGTATTGGGTTTTTGTTTTCTAGGCAGTTTCCCAGCCTTGTCCTTGTCTTTTGTACAGATTTTGATAACTGGTGTTGACTGCGTGTAGTGGAATGCAACCTGATTAAAGGAACCAGTGGAGGATGTGTGATATGAGCTAGGCATTTATAAAAATGAATCTGTTTTCTTTAGTGTTAAGGAGGAGGATTATGAATGGCACACATCTGGATTGTAAGTGTGGTGATGTGAGGCCTTATTCTCTGCTATGTAAACATCTGAGCCGAGTGTGTGCAAAGTGGCTTGCTATTGTGAGTATAAGCAAGAGCCAAAGTCAGATTTGGTAGCATTTTACACTCTGCACAGATGTAACTGGCTACATTAGGTCCAGACAGGGGAGAGACAAGGATGGGATGGGAGTTTCTTGAGTAAATCCCAGGCTCAGCATCAAATACTTAGCAGAAGCTTTTTGCATTAAAACACACACGCACACACACACACACACAAAAGCAGCATACTGCTTTGAAGATCTTATATGCAAATTGCTCATAACAAATTCCTTCTCTTATTTTCTTGTTCCTGCTGAAGTACGTGCAGCCTCTCCTGTAACTGACATTCTTCATCAAATACACACTTCAGTGGCAGACCAATGAATTACATTAGATGATTATTGCCAGCTAAAATGCCACTAGTTCTGAGCATGAGGAAAATCTCCAGTATTGGAAGCATCAGAGGCATTACATGATCTGTTAGGTTGCAAAACTTGTGTAACACATTCTCAGATGTGGGCCAGCTCCTTAGCTCATATGGTTCAGATTTCAAGTGCCTAAGTTTCATTGACTTTCAATGGGACTTAAGTTTCTGAGTCAACTGGCTGCTTTCTGAAAATGTTATCAGTGAAGCTACACCAGCTGAGGTTCTGGCCTGACGTACTGGCATTATAAACTTTCCTTCTTATGCAGTTCTTGTTGTATACAAGACCCTAGCATAAATGGAATTCAGAAATTTTACTACCCTAAATTTGCCATTCTATACCTTTCTTGTCAGGCCCTTCAAAGCACACAGAAATAAACTGAATAATACCTATTGACTTAAATGGGCTTTCGATCAAGCCTCTAGCTGATAAGTATGGTCACTCAAGCAAGGTACTTGAATGAGCTTTATCCCTGCTGCAGTTGAATGTCTGTCAGTCATTAATTTATTTAACTTCACAACAGTCCTCTGAGGTAGGGAGGTACTGTTATCCCCACTATATTGAGGGGGAGCTAGGGCACAGAGTAGATTAGGTGACTTGTTGGAGGACCACAAAAAGGCTGTGCCTAAAATTAGGACTACAACCATCAACCTCCTGCCCTGTGCGATAAACCAACCTTCCTCACCTCCATCACCTTCAATTCAAGTTTTGGAATTGCGGGAAAGAATAGGCTGACTTGAATGAGAATCTGAATATGGGATGGTTCTAAATCATTTTCAATAATGCTATTATTACTACTTGCTAGCTCTGAGATGTACAAAAGCAATACCCCCAATGTGGGGACTGCAGCTGTCAAAGGCCTTTGCACAAATCATGTTCCATTCCCTACCCAAGCCTGTGGCTATGTATCAATATATAGCCCTATGTGACTTGCCAAATCAAAGGGCAGAGGCAAGATTCTCAGCCCAGTGCCCTATCCCCTGGACCACATTGTCCACCTAATCAATTCGCTTGAGCCTTATAGAGAAGTCACTAGTATAAAACTACAAGGGCATTTATAGCCTTTTCTAAATTCTCTCCTCAAAAAACACCACAAACAATAAAAAGAGATTGAAAGAACCACCTCCAGTCTCCAGAGGTGGATAGAGATGCCCAAAAAAACCACCCAGAAAAACCAACTAATTTTAATTCTTTGCAAATGAAGTCAAACTGCCCTAATTATAATTGCCTGGGAGTGAATTTGGTGATGAATGATTCTAAATAATGTGTGGAGTCATCAACACACTGCAGTCATTTATCACCTTTAATACACACAGGCAAATTGGATTATTACTAAATAAACTACAACTACCTATTTTTGCCCCATGAGTGAAGCCTTTATTGAACTAAGGAAAAGTTAAAATGAAATCTCACAATGACAAAGTCAATAATTTCCCATTTTTTCAGGAAGTCCTAGGACATCACCTTAAAGGGCAGGGGGTGGGGTGGGGGGAGTTGTGGCTTGAAGAAAACAGTGTTTCCATTTGATTAATCATGTTTCCCTTTCCTTAAATGCCACTGACAACTCTCACTTTCTTGAAGGTGAGAGCAGTTAGTAATAGAAAGGGCTGCAAAACAAGGAGTACTCTGTCATGATTTCCCCAATAAGCATTTTCCAAAATGGGATAGCCACTGTGGAAGATTCAGAGACAAATTCAGCCACAACCTGTACTGTGCTGCACGCTACACATTGGCAGAGCAGTGCAATACCCTTTAACACCTATCTTTTACTCAACTCAAATCCAGGGTCTGATTCTGATCATTTTTATATTTGTCCAAGTGATGAGAATTGGATCTCTGCTGTACATGTATGCTATCATTTAAGCTACTGCTGAATGGGGGCCAATTTTTCCAAAGGAACCAGGGCCTCAATCCAGCTTCTAAATTTGAGTGCAAAATATAGTATGCCAACAGCAGAACTTGGGCATGCAAATAAGACTTGCATCCAAAAATCTTTTATGCACACACAGTTCTACTGTTTGCACACACACCACATCACACTCAAATGTAAAGTGTGTTCTGGAAAATGTAGCCTTCAAGTCTGGGAGAAACTGTGCCAGGGATGAGCGTCTCTGTGAATGAAACAAAAGATGGGCCAAAAACAGTGGCAGGGCATTTCTGTCTCTCACATTTGAGGTCATTCTGCATCAGGCCTCTGCATTTCAAGGTAGACTTATTTAGTGAGGCTGTCAGGCAGTGGTTTTCAAACTTAGGGTAGGAACCCAGTACTGGGTCATGTACCCTCAGACACTGGGTTGCGGCACCTCCTGCTGCTGCCCACAGACTGGAATGTGTTACTCAAAGATGCAATTGTTGGGTGCAGGCATAAATGATTTTTTTCAGCTGGGTCCAAAGAAAAGTTTGAAAACCGCTGCTGTGGGGAGTAAGCAACTCTACCCCATATTCAACACAGGAATCCCATCAATGCTCTGCTGTTTCAGCATCAGAAAACCTAGGGGTGGGATTTTTTTAAAAGGCCTTTAGGGTATATCTGAAGCGGCATTTCTGTGGGATTGATTAAGCAGGAGTGGAGACCCACTCAATAGATCAGGAAGTTGATGCTGTTAATTCACCACCAGAAAATGAGTAATGCTGCAGTGTCAATGGGGGCTCAGCAGTGAGCAGAAGCTAGGAAGTTATGTGAGACAGGCAAGCTACTCTGCATAACTTGCCTATCTCCCACTGACTGCTGCCAAAATCTGCCTGCAGTGTAGTTTTCTTTTGAAATCCCAGTGTGCACCTGTCTGAATTTGTAGGTGTTCAAGCATCCTTTAAAGGTTTGATCTGAGTCAATGGGGGAAATAATTACTTTTAGGAACATCCACGTTCTCCATAAAAGCAGGTATGGTTTGTAGTTTTAGTAAAAATCTTGAGTAGTGGACAATATGTAGATGAAGTAGAGATCAGCTTCAACTCAGATGTAGGTAGGGGCCTTTAGGTGTTACCACAATACAAATACAAGTAATAGAACTGGCAATCAGCTGAACCATCAACTTCTGCAAACCCCTTCCCATCCTTCAAAACCCTCTAGAAACCTGCAGAGTGATTGCCTGACCTTTTTCATCCGTTCCTTCCACACCACCCAACACAAATCCTTAGAATAAGGAGCATATGCTTGAATTTACGGTGCGTAGGTTAACAGAGCTAGTTACTTTGTGCTAAATCCCATATGGAAGAAGGGAATTAACTTCCCATTATTTCCACACTATTCTGTACCTGAACATTTTTGTGGCTGTCCTCAGTAAGCCAGGTCCATCGAGACGTACCCAGACATTTTCGAGCTTTTGGTTCAGTGGGTTGGTGAATTCTACTATCACAGACATTTCCTTACCAACTACCTTGTCTCCAGAAACCTACAAAACAAGAGTGGGAGATCGATAAGCCAAAATTTTTAAAATCAGAGAGTACAAGTCTCAGTTGTTAACTCGCACATCTTGTTTGTGTATTTTGCATAGATGGTTTTTGTGAAAGAAGAAATGTAAAGTGTCTTGGATTTGGTAGTACATAGAGAAACTACAAAAAATAACATTTGGAATCATGTTATTTTCCTCAGTGCTCACTGCCTTTACAAATCAAAGCTTTGTTTAAATACTTACATACAGCTGGGGTGACTGGCCATTCACTGTAAGGAGATAGCAGTGCTTTCTGTGTTGCATCAAAGTGCAAGGAATCAATGACCTGGCAGATTTTTCACTGGTTTAAATGTGGGTTTTCCTGCAGGAAACTTCATAGTATGCAGAGCCAGAAATATGCTGGGGGTGGGAGGGCGGCAAGAGAAGAAGGATAGAGCCAAGCTTCACCTACAATCTGTCTGGGAAGACTTCATAACATAACAGAACCACAGCAGAACCTGCTGTACAATTTAAAATGAGAGGTTTTCTGCATATTTCTCAGTATTTTGAGTCTACGATATCTGGGGTTTTTTTTGGCAGCTTGTTGCTGTTTCACTTTGATGTAACTGTGAGTTTAGGATCTCACTGAGAGCTGTCGGTAATTTTAAAATATACACAGTCTTAAACAATGCTGCCATTTAAACAACTTCTATTACATTTCAGAGCTGATCCTCTCTTTAAAATGACAAGAGGCAGTTCACAGCTATTGCTTAAGTCTACGTCTGCAGGCTCAGGAAGATTATTCTGTGTCTATTCACCTTTGGATGGATATCATACATAGACTAGTTCTCCCCGTGCCTCCAGCATTTCCTGTTCCCTGCTCCTCATATCCAAGCAATAGCAGGGGAAGTCCTGCTCATTCCCAGAAGTCCTCTGCTGGAGCATACTCCATGCAGATGGAAGCTGGAGAATTTAGCTGCCAACTAACAAGTCTATCTGAGCATGTGCAAACTGAAATTTTTCCATGGCTCATGACTTGGCTTCCTTGGATGAATTTTCCTGGGGATGGCCAAAGGAATATCCCAACTCCAAGATGATGCCCCTATCAAATTTCAAGTCCTTCTCTAAAGCAGAGAGATGCTAGATGTTCTTAGTTAAACTATAGTAAGACTATAAAATGTGCAAAACATGTTTACTTCATTTTTGCTAAGACTTAAAAAAACAACAATAACAAATAAAGTTGGCCTCAGGTACATACCACTATGGAAAATTTCTTCCAAAATGTTGTAATTTAGCTAAGTTCTACTTAGGGTCCTAATGGGAAGTGTCAGGCAACCTAACTGCAGATGGATGGTGCTATCAATTCTGCCTAGTTTTTATATATGATCTAGTTTTAATTGGTTTTCAACATATTAGCATTTAAGCGTGTTTGAAAAAAGACCCCCAGGTTAATCACCAAAGTGCTGGTCCAATCCGATATATAGTAAAGTATAGTGATACAGAATGTATCCTGAACTCAGGATAGTTGCTAGTTTCCTTTGTGGCATTCCAGAAACTGACCTTAATTTGCAGCTTGGGGATTTGCAGTACAGAAGTCTTCTGCTTGGCCAGAATCTTTTTTGTTTCATTGAGACGCGCTGTCAGGAAGAAATGCAAAGAGGCCTGCTCCAGCAGATGACTCATGTACTCTTTCGATTTGATTGAGACCTCATTAATTTTAGCTGATGGGAGAAAAACACACAAACATACAATAAAACTTGAAAGGCTTGAACTAATAGAAGGCTAGGGCTTCAAGGGACCTCATGAAGTCACCTAATCCAACCTTTACTCAAGGCAGGACTAATCCCCACTGAAGCATCCCAGATAGGGCTTTGTCAATTCAGGCTTTAAAAACCTCTAGGCTGGAGATTTTACCATCTCCCAAGGCAGCCCATTCCAGTGCTTCACCATCTGCTTAGTGAAAAAGCTTTTCCTAATATCCAACTTAGGCATCCTTCACTGCAACCTGAGACCACTACTCCTTGTTTTGTCCTCTATCACCACTGAGACTAGCCTAGCTCTATCCTCCCTGGAACCCCCTTCAAGCAGTTGAAGGCTGCTATCAAATCCTTCTCTCTTCCCCACCCCAAACTAGCCCATCTCTCTCAGCCTCTCCTCATAAGTCACGTGCTGCAGCCCCCTAATCATTTTTGGTTCTCTCCACTGGAATCTCTCTAATTTGTCCAAATCAGTTATTACTTTCAACCCTGATGATGCCTTTGCAGATGCAGTACTGATTTTCCCCCCACTGAAGAGATTGTCAAAACCACAAATGGGAGTTAGGTGATTGGATGAAAGCTGTGACTCCTCATTTTCTGCTAAAACTTCCATTGTGTCTTCTCACCTCCTCCATCTGTCTCTTTTCTCCTCCTCCTGTGCACCATCTGTCATTTAAGACTCAGTTCTCTGGGGCAGGAACTGCCATCTTTGTTACACGTCTGGCTGGGGCCCAGCCTTATGAAGCCTTGATCAGAGCTCATGAGCTCTACCACAATTTAAACAAGCAGTAATAATGGAAATAAATAACTCCCATGGGCTTTCTGTGGGAGTGAGGTGCTGAAATGCCCTTGGAGAAGCTCCCTTTAAATGTTTACTTCTCCACTTCATTCACATACCCCTTCCGCTTATTTTTGTTGTTTCTGAGGGGTACCTATGCAGGTGGTAACAGCAACCAATTGGCTGTGTGAATCTGTACAATGCCATCTACAATCCTGCTCCTCAGTGCCAGCTTTCTACCTGCATCAGTACTTTGTGCAGTATGCCACAATGGAATTCTCTCAGCACTTCCCCTCTCCCTTGAGAGCTTTCACTCTGGTCCTGTATGATAATTATTGATAGGAACAACTCCCTTGGCTGGAACGTTGATATGCAGAGAATCACTGATTTTAACTGAGCTGAACAGCAATTTCCAGTACACAATGGTGTTGGAATTCAACATGCAGAAGCCCACATAATTTATCAGGGTGATCAGTCATAATATAGATCTTGGTTCCTTGCCCAAACAAACTCTTGTCTAGTTTTTCCAACATTAGTAAAAGTACCAAGGTTGTCCACCCAATTACTATTCATTTGTACTGTTGCAGTACCCATGCACCTCAGTCATCGTAGCCTAGGCCCCCCAATGTGCTAGGCACTGTACAAACACCCATGGAATTGAATTTAAACTGGATAAATAACATTCACCTCTTTTCACTCTTTTGATCCACCTACATCAAAAGGAGTGCCTGGATTGGGTTTCAAAGCTATTCCCATGGTGACCACTTGACCTGAATTCACCAGGTCACCCTTGAATTTATTTGATGTGGTCCCATCTCCTGATGAAATTTCCCATCATAGATCAAATCCTTCATTGCAATCAAGGCTAGGCATTCTTCATCTGCACAAAATTCTTTTGTTGCACTATGAGTGCAATTCATTTTACAATGGAAAAAAGAAATATTTCAGATTAAATGTAATCACTGAACGAAAAAGATAACTAGAATCCAGTTTCTACAGTGGATGGGCTGGTATGCTGCCAGTACACCTTACTGTGCCCAGGAAAGCCAAGGGGGAGACACAACAGAGCTGCCTAGCATACCTTTAAAAAAAAAAAGAGAGAGAGAATGCTAAATATAACAGAGTGGAAGTGATAGTGCCTTTGAAGACGCTGGCAAGTTTAAGCTATTCAAGTCCTCAAAGATGTTTTCAACCCACACAACTCCTTTAATCATTATTCTGAAAATCACGCACACGATCTCTGCTTGCAAACTTATTTTGATCCTTTCAACAGTATAGTCTAGAAAAGTATGCCTTTGACACATCGTGATTATATAGTGATATTCTATTATTTTCAGAATACACACACACTCCTCCGACTCCTCTCTGACAGTCTTACTTCTTGCTACGTCACTAAATCCACTTCTACTCAGATTCCTCAAAATACGTTATGGTGATTCCTCCTGGTACGCTAATTTATTCTAGACTCTCTAGTCACTCATCATCAGTTGCTAGAATTTGGAATTTATAAGTTCTATGTACTATGGCTGCTGTTTAGCAAAAATAAGCACTGTGGCCATAAACTTATTCTGTTAAATTTATCTCAGTGCAGAGGACTCAAACTAGCTTCACTGCATCATTTAAACTCTGCATTAATGGACTCACGGTGCCTTTCATTGAACCTCACAGCAAGGGGTGGAATCTGACCAATGGAATTTAGCCTGGAAAACAGATGGTGTGCTGAAATATTTGCATATCTGTACTGAACATCTAAATTATGGCTCGATTCTTCTCTCAATTATAGGGGTGCAATGGGATTGAGAATGAGAATTAACTGCAGAGTTGACACTGATTGGTTTTAATGGCTAAGCCAGTTTATGTGTTTTTTTTCAAGTGTGACATGATTTTACAGCCAACATTTAATAATTGATCCAAAGCACTTAAAAATTTCATATTACACTAAAATGGGTTGGAACAACTTGATGCAGCAGAGGGAAAGTACATTAACAGTTACTGAGTATCTATCTACAAATGAATCAGATGAGTTAGAAACAACCAGCAAATCACTCTTGGCTCCTCATACAAGATTAGAGCTAGAGTTTTGTATAGGGTCCCTCTCTAATTTTTCAGTTAGTGACGTACTTCTTTAAGGACATTTACAAGCTCCAAATGTAAATTTATGGTCTTAGGATAAAATCCTGCCCCAAGCCGTGTGGAATGGATTACAGGGACTTTTTTATCCTATGCAATCAGCTGGGTAGGATCTCTCCCTAACCATTCAGAAAGGTTAGATTGGTAGTACCATCAGCACAGCATATTCCAAAGGCTGCATGACATCTCAGCTAAAGAATGCGTCTTCTGCTGACTAGTATGTATGCTGTGGTCAGCAACACACACTAGCCATGGATGGATGCTGTTCCTTTTTAAATCATCATGGACACTCATCTAAGTCCTAGTCTACACTTGCAGGGCTTTTCACCCTTGCATATCTGCTGGCAACTTTCTAAGCCAGCGGGACACACTGCTGAAATGGCTTGTGGTTCGCTTTTCCATATGCTTTCAAGGAGCCAGGACTCCCAGCAGTGACCTTCCGGAGCACAGCAGAGAGTACATATCCACTGCTAATCACACCAGGAACGTTAGGCTGACGGTGGCGATTTTGCTGCCAACAGTGAAGACATACCCTAGCACTGCATTCCCACAGGCTGTCCCAAACCATCCTACACTAGATGGCTTTTGTGCCAGATGTGTACCTGGTTCTACTCAACTTCTCTGCCTTGTGGGTCTCTTTAGATAAGGGCCGGATTTTGCTTTTATTTTGTCACTGTTACCATTACTTAATGAAGCAGAGTTTTTCCCTTCTGAGAAATTTTACAAGATGGTCAAACGTGAAAATGACATTTTACAGCTTAATACCTGCACCTATTCTCTCTCTCTCATATTAAATAACAATATTTATCACTGACTAAATAATTCAGCACTTTTAATCTGTAAAACTCAAAGTACTTTTTGAATGTGCTAAGCAGTCTCACCCCATTTCACGTACAGGGGGTGGTCAGAGGCAAGCATGTAGCCTAGTCAATAATAGAACAGTCAATTTTCCTGACCGCCATTCCAGGACCCTGTCCAGGGCTGTGATTTAGACTTATCTCTGGAGACAGTTTCACAGATGTCAACTCACACAGATAAGAAAGCTAACCAAAAAAAAAAAAAACCCACAAAAAAATCCCTTCAGGCTTAAAAATGTTCTCCCCATCTTACATGCCAAGGGTTCCAGTGTCACATCAAAAGTATGGCTCTTGAATTCATTCTTTGTAACTCCTGTATAGAACACAATATTGCCAGACAGATAGGCCGTTGCGGTGTAACGGTTGTGGCTGTTGTTTTTGAAAGTTACTGTGACTTTGAAGTCGCTGCCAAGTGTTGCATTTTCCACTTGAAAGTCCATGTCAACATCAGTCTCTAACTGGTGGACAGCATCCTGGGAAGTCTCCTTTTTAACACCATACATCAGAGCAGTTTCAAGAGCCAGCCTCTCTTCTTCAGTGCCTAGGATGGGATGGAAATTATGTTGGAAAAAGAATTGGAACAGAAACTAATTATGTCCAGATTGGTATTTTCCATATATCAGTAACAAACAACTAAAACTTTTTACAAAAATTTTGCAATTATTTCTCCTTTTAAATTTTAACGCTTATGAAAACTTCCAGAATATGGCCTAGTCTAAAACTCGGTAATAAATGAAAAGACTACCCTTAAACTTAATAATATTTAGGATCTGGCTCTTAGCTTTCTGGAGACCTGGAGGTAGGTAGAGGACACTTTGAGCAGTGGCAGAGATAGCCCATGGTTCCCAGGAGTTAAAATAAGTGGAATGCACCAGAACACAATTCCAGGGCCCCTGATTTTTAGGCAGGCAGCATCCCAGGCCCCTTAAAAATAGAGGAACGCACTGGAATGCAGAGTTCCGGGGCCCCTAAAAATAGCTACAGCAGCTATAACGCAGAGTTCCTGTGCGTTCCCCCTTAAGCCCTGCTCCACCTTAAGCCCAGCCAGCAAAGACCTGTCACAGGCTGGGAATTTGTAAATCTCCCCCCTTGCACGGCGGGAGCAGCTTGTGGCTGGGAAGCTATGCCCAGCTGGTCAGCCAATGGGCAAACAGTCAAAGTAAGGCCTCGGCTGGGCTCCTGGGAGCTGCATGGTGGGGCTGGGGGAAGGGCTTTCGGGAAGGGGGTGCTAGCCTCCCAGATGGGGGGTGTGGAGCTGCCAGGATTCAGGGAATGCTGCTGGGGATTGTGTGGGGCAGGGTGCGTATGTGTGTATAGCTGGGGGTGTGTAACAGGGCGTGTGTGTATGTAGCTAGGGGTGGGTGTGTGGGTGGGGGTGGATGTGTAGCTGGGGTTGTGTAGCTGGCAGTGGGTGGGGTGGGTGTGTAGCTGGGGGGAGGCTGGAGCAGAGTGATAACTGATGCATGTGGTACTCAGAAGTGGTTGCAAATGCCTACCTGGACTGGGGGGGACAGGTGTTTATGGGCCTGTAGCTGCGTGAGGGTGGTCCTCGACCTGTATGAGGGGGGCCAGGAAATTTAGGAGGGTGCTGTGGCCCCCCAAATTACACTTTAACCTCTCATGCTTCCCCACCAAATTCACCAGCCAGTGTGGCTCAGATTTGTACTAAAGAGACCAAATCTATGAGTAAGAGAACAGTTCAGTCTCCAAGTCCTTTCAGTTCTTGGCCCCTTTACTGAGACTTCCAACTAAGGAACCAGTCAGAACCACTTGCAAAACAACAAAAATCACTTGCAAATTTTTGAATTAAAAAAAGCACATTCAGTTCAGTGATATTTGCTGTATTTGTTTTCTGTGAACTTTTTTATTCACAGGAAGATAGCATGTTCCAAATATTCATGCAGATACAGATTTGCTTCAGTATTTGTGCTGAAGTGTTCATTGTGCCATCCTGATAGCTTTTGGACTTGGAAGTCTTTTGGTCATGGAGCAGAAATGTTACCACATGTGACCAATCACATTATGTGAATAGCAAAGTACAATTAGCAAATACTTGAAGCAATAGTCAGATACTAATTACTGTGGCTCATAATCAGCCTAAACTCAACTGACCAGTGGGACTTAGGACAACAGAAAAGGAGAAAAATAACATTTTAATCCAAAATAAGCTGCTTTATTTAAGACTTCATGGTTTGGATTATGGAGTTTTTGCTTTCTAGTATCACACATGAATGGGAAAGTGCTGCTAAAATCAATTAGTAGAGAGGACTGAAAACCACCACTTATTTTTGAGCACATCTGATTCTAGACAAATGTCATAGACTCAGACTCTTAAGGTCAAAAGGAACCAATTGGATTATCTAATCTGACCTCTTACACAGTGCGCCACAGAATCTCAACCACCCGCTCCTGGAATAAACCTGTAATCCAGTGGTTCTCAAACTTCTACAGGTTTCAACACACTTGGTGGCATATTGTGACCCGACAGGACACACCAGCCCACCGCCCACAAGCCAAATCCAACCATCTCCCTGGCTCTCCATGACACACCACTGTCCGGTGATGCTGTCATGTGTCCCAACACAGTGGTTGGGAACCACTGCTCTAACCTATGGGTGAGTTATTAAAGTCTTCAAATCATGGTTTAAGAAGTTAAGGTACAGAGAATCCACCAGCAAGTGAGCCATGCCCTATACTACAGAGGAAAGAAGAAGGAAAAAAAAAAAAGACGAACAAAACACAAAACTCCAGAGCCTTTGTCAATCTTTGCCTTGAGGGAAAATTCTTTCCCAACCTCAGATATGGTCATCAATTAAACCCTGAGCATGTGGGCAAGACTCACTCAGAACCCACCCCATCTAACATCCCATCACAGGCCATTGGCATATCTGCAATCAGTAGTCAAAGATCAGTCAATTTCCAAACTAGGCAATCCAATCGTATTATCCCCTCCTTAAATTTATCAAGCTCAGTTTTGAAGCCAGTTAGATATTTGCCCCCCACAGCTCCCTTTGGAAGGCTATTCCAGAATTTCACTCCTCTGATGGTTAGAAACCTGCATCTAATTTCAAGTCTAAACTTCCTGATGGTCTGTTTATAGCCATATGTTCTTGAATCCACATTGGGTGGGTTCACACAGCCTCCTTATTCCGAAACAACGGAGGTTGTTTTGAAATCAGGTTTCAGCTGTTCACACGACGCACGGTTGTTTCGAGACAAGTTAGACCTAGTCTGTGGGCGAAACAACGTTGTTTTGCAATGGTTGTTTTGAAACAACGCCGTGCGAACATGTTGTTTCGAAACAATGGTGGTTTCGAAACGACTTGTTTCAAAACAACCATTGTCTGAACATGTTGTTTCGAAATGACGGTGAGTCGTTTCGAAATAACTGTTGTCCGGAATTGCTATTTCAATTCTGGCTTTTCTCCTTATTTCGAAGTGACTTTTTTGCTAATTCTAAATAAGTCACTTTGAAATAAGGCGTTATTTCGATACAAGCTGTTTCGGAACAACCGTATCGAAATAACCCCCTGTGTGAGAACACAGCCATTGATGCTGAACTTAAATAATTCCCCTCCCTCCCTGGTATTTATCCCTCTGTTGTATTTATACAGAGCAATTATATCTCCCCATAACAGTTTTTTGTTTAAATTAAACAAGCCAAGTTCTTTGAATTTTCTCTCATAAGCCAGGTTTTCCATTCCACAGATCACCTTAGTAGATCTCTGCACCAGTTCCAGTTTGAATTAATCTTTCTTAAACATGGGGGATCAGAACTGCTCACAGTATTCCAGATGAGGTCTCACCAGAGCCTTGTATAATGATATTAACACCTCCCTATCTCTACTGGAAATAGCTCATCTGATGCATCCTAGGACCACATTAGCTATTTTCATGGCCAGATCACATTGGCAGTTTATAGTCATCTTGTGATCAACCAATACATCCAGGACCTTCTTCTCTGTTACTTATAACTGTGTCCCCAGCTTATAGCAAAAATTCTTGTTATTAGTATCTAAATGCTTGGCCTTGCGCTTTCCACTATTCAATTTCATTTCATTTTATTCTACTTCTATTTACAAGATCATCCAGATTTTCTATATGATAGCCTGATCCTTCTCTATATTGCCAACACCTCCCAACTTTGTGTCAGTTGCAAACTATATTAGCACAGTCCCCTCTTTTTTTGTGCTGTCAGTAGTAAAAAGGGTTAAATAAAATTGGTTTCAAGCCTGATCCCTGAGAAACTCCACTAGTAACATCCCTTCAGCCTGATCTTTTCAATATGATCCGCTGGAGTCTCCCCTTTTAACCAGTTCTTTATCTAACTTTCAATGTTCATATTAATCCTCATTTCCCCTAATGTATCTAATAATTTCCCATGTGGAACCTTGTCAGATACCTTACTGAAGTTCCCACTGTCCAAAAAAATCTGTTATTTTCTCAGAAGAGGAGATCAAGTTAGTCTGGTATGATCTACCTTTTAAAAACTATGTTATAGTTTGTCCCAGTTACTGTTGACCTCAATATCCTTGACTACTTTCTCTTTCAAAACTTTTCCCAAGACCTGGCATACTACTGAGGGCAAACTAACAGGCCTGCTGTTACCCAGATCACTTTTTTCCCCTTTCCTAAAAATAGGAATTATGTTAGCAATTTTCCAGTTATACAGTATAATCCCCGAGTTTACAGATTCATTAAAATCTTTCCTAATGGGCTTGCAATTGTATATGCCAGTTCCCTTAATATTCTTGGCTTGATATTATCCACACCTCCTGATTTCCTCCCATTAAGCGGTTCGAGTTTGGCTTCCACTTCAGATGTGGTAATATCTACCTCCATGTCCTCATTCCCATCAGCAATCCTGCCACTGTCCCCAAGCTCATCATTAACTTCATTAAAAATGGAGGCAAAGTACTTGTTTAGATACTCAGCCATGCCTATTATCCTTAACTTTCACCCCATCCTCAGTGTTTAGCAGTCCCACTTCTTTGTCCTTTTTTTCCTTCCTGTTTATATGACTATATAACCTTTTACTATTGGCTTTAATCCCCTTTGCAAGGTCCACCTCCACTTGGCTTTTGGCCTTTCTCACTTTATCTCTACATATTCTGACCACCAAGAGAGAGCTTTCCCTGCTAATCCCTCCCATCTTCTACTTCTTGTAGGCTTTCTGGTTTCTCTTAATCACTTGTCTGAGATGCTTACTTATCCAGCTTGGTCTACAACTCTAGCCTGCAAATTTTTTCCCCTTCCTTGGGATGCAGGCTTCAGATAGTTCCTGCAACTTTAACTTAAGTAATTACAAGCCTTCTCCACCTTCAGATCCAAGAGTTCTTCAGTCCAATCGACTGAACCAACTAATTCTTTTAATTTTTAAAAGTTCGCCACTTTGACGTTAAAGACCCTAGTCACAGATCTATTTTTGTTCATCTTATGTTTAGTTTGAACTGAATTAGCTTGTGGTCACTCAAACCAACATTGTTACTTACACCCAGCTTTTCTGTGACGTCCTCACTACTCACCAACACTGAATCTAAGATGGCATCCCCTCTTGTTGGTTCGGTAACTATTTGGTGAAGGAAATCATCAGCTATCATATCCAGGAAAATCTGGGCCCTTTTATTAGTACTAGCACATGTCTTCTAATCTATATCTAGGAAGATAAAGTCTCCTATAGTCACATAGTTCCCAATAGTATTTACTTCATCATAAGCCTGAAAGACGTCTCTGTCCATGTCCAAATCAAATCCCAGTGGGCTGTAGCATACCCCAAACGCTCTCCCAGGGGAAACACTGGGTAAAAATCACATTGGGAAAGAAAACTACTGGACAGAATCTGTCCTATCAATTCCATTACTACTAATTTCTTTACAGTCTATCTCATCATTGATATACATTGCTACTCCACCACCTTTGCCTTTATATCTGTCTTCCTAAACGTCACATACCCATCAGAGCCTTGCAGGTTTAATTCCTAGCACTGAAAACATTAAGTCTCAGGGTGGTAGGGCTGTATGGCACTTGTTCTTTTTCCATTTAAAAACTAAGTAATGACCAAGCAATGATATTTGGTATGGATGCAGCCCACAAGGAATTACTGTCACCAAAGAGATATACAGACCTTCTGTAGTGGATGATGAAAAATTAAGTAGCTTCCTTGTTCTCCCAGACCACCCCAGTTGACAGAGTAAGCAAAGAGCCTGGCCTCACCCCCTCTGCAAAATTCCTGATCATAGGCCCTCAAAGAAATAGTAACTGACTTCCCCTAAATGCTACTTATTTCCAGGACCAATTCCTCTCCACCAGTACTTCCTATTTCCTAGGTATAAGATCATAAGACATACATCAGAACCTCCCAATATTGTAAAGGGCCATGCCATGTGACCCGGGGTGAGAAAAACCCTAGGCACCACTACTTTTAAAGGGCACACAAGCGGGTCACAATTCTGTAGTGGATGATGAGAAATAACTTGTACAATCTCCCCTTCCACACACACCCACAGAGAGCCCATATTCATGGGTTGACCTTTGCATTTATTTTTTACTGTGAACAATGGGAATCAGATGGAAGGACTGCCACTTAGGTTGCATTTGAGTACAGCTGAATATCAAAAGATCATCTGCACAATAATTCATGACGTGGCATTGGGTACTTTTATTTGTGCTCTGTTAAAAGGGACATTATTGATTGTCTTGTAATAGTGCCCAAAGGTTGCAGTGAGGATCAGGATCCCACTCTGCTAGCCACAAAGAAGACACAGTCCCTATCCTGAAGAATTTGCTATCTAATTCCCATAACACTTGTGTATAGTCTGTGTCATGTCACAAATTAACAGATATGTGGCAGAGACTGGGGGAACATAAGAGAGCTGAACAACCAGTACATAACATACCTTTCTCCTCTTCAACAAAGACATTCCACAGGACATTGCACTTCCTGAGTCCTGTTTAAAATCTAACCTCTTCATACCAGTAAGCAGGACAGAAGGCTCAGCAAATCATTTTAGCCTATGTTAGCCCTAGTCTACACTTCCTACTGTTTTGGCAGTTGAAGGGAGATACGCAAGTTACTTAAAATAATTTGCGTATCTTCCTTCAACTTCCTCACATTCAGCATGTCCACTGTGCTAAGCCAAGGGGAAATGACCTCTCTTCAACTCACACTACTCCTTTTGAGGGACTGGAGTTAATGGACTGACTCCCCGACTGATTGAGTGGGTCCTCACAGATCTCTAAATCAAAGTTCAATCTGATGGTGGTGGATTTGCTTCCAGTCTATATAAGTCGTTAGAGGGTAAACAACAATTTTTGAAAATTTAACTAAAATTCTTCATGGAACAAATATATTTACTAACTGTTTTGACTCTGGGCTTTTAGTACACACATAAATGTACTTAAGATAATGTTAGTCTCCAACTGTGAGAATGGTCTGTACTCAGTCTAGGGAATAATTAAGGAGTCCTTGTTGTCCTTGGCAACTCACAATGGGTACCCTGAACCAACATCACATGTTTATATCTGGCACAGATTTATGAAATTATTACAGGAAGGTGGGACAGACATGGTCTGAAATGACTGTATTGAAGTGAATACCTCAAAATGGTGAAACTTTGGGTGGTAGAGTTAAGCATAAGTACATCTTCACATTCTCTGAGTGGATTGGGCTTCACAACCCAGGTCAGATCCAGGTGGCATAAATCAGTGTGGCCGCAATGACATCAGGGGAGCTGTGAGAGTTTATACCAACTGAATGTCTGGCCTACATGTTCAAGGCATCTGAGTACAGAATATGAACAGTCTCCAAAAATTCCTTTTGAATTAAATTAGTTAATCAATGACTACCTTCCATTTTCAGATATAATAACTCCTGTCCAAGGTACTTTTGCATAACAACCTAAGCACATGCTCTTACAGAAGGCTTTGAAATGTATCTGAGATGGAATTAAGATGTACAAGCTTTTCCACTGCACTTGCAAAAAAGCTGTGTGAGAACCCACTTTGCTAGAGGTTTATATATAAATGATGTGAGATTTGTTTAAGAAAAATCTATGCAAGCATATACAACACTCCATTTTGCCATGTGCAGTAAGTTACCTTCCTGGAATTTGTACTGGTCAGTAATGTCCTTGGTTCGATCACTACCGATTTCCTTGGTGAGGATTAATTTCCCAATATGGGCCTTCTCAATGTGTTCAATCACTCTGGTCCCATCTTTCTTTGCTTTTGAGTAAACAACATCGCTGTTAACCTATAAGTTAAACCATGAAACATTAAGTCATCTGTTGGGTTTAAAATCAATACGCCTTCCCCTGGCTCAACAACATATAATCATCTAGTTGAGGCTTGCCCAACCTGAGGCCCAGGGGCCAAACTCCAGCCCACCGAGGGCTTTCATCTGGCCCATGGAGTGCTGCCACAAGAGCCTGGAAAGCTGAGCCAGCAAGGTGCTGTGTGGGGTGGGGCGGTGAGCTGACCTGGCGTTGTGCTCAGTCTGGTGTGTGGTGACGAGAACTAAGCCCGAGGGCAAGTGGGAATCCAGGGCAAGGAGAGCAGTGCTGAGTGGAGGTGAGGAGAACACATAGGGACAAACACAGGACAAACTGTGAAGGGGCAGGAGACCAGTGCGGCTGGTTGGTGGGACCCAGCTACTTCCTGACCTGGACAACATCTCAGTTCTGCTCTCCTCCCATACCCCTAAGCACAGCACCCTTGTCCTTCCCCTGACCTTAGTGGCAAAAAAACTCTTCTGTAGAAACTGCTATCCAACAACTTTTCTGGTATAGAGATGCCCAGTGCCAAAACCTGTGACCCCTGCAGAACTGCCAGGGTTTCTGTCCTGACTGTCTGACTCTGTTCTCCTCTCGCACTCCCCAGTGCTGCTGCTTTCCTTTCCCTGAGCAGTGTTTGGCAGGGAATAAGGACAGCAGAGTTGGTGGGGTTCCTGTCAGGAAGTAGCTGAGTCCTCCCACCTAGCTGCTTTGCTCCCCCCACCTCACCTTTCTACCCCTTCACTCCTCTGCCATGCTCCCCTCTCCTCCTTGCACCCACAGACAGGCACCCCTGTCCCCCTTTGTCCTCTGTACACAGTGCAAGCAAAAGCAATGCCAAATATCATACTAATCATTATTTTATTAAAGTTTATTAATAAGATCAATTTGTGTGGCTTATCTATCAAAAATTTTCTCACCATTCCCTCGACTGAGAAAAGAATTGCAATGTGGCCCCTCACCCCAAAAGGTTGGACACTCCTGATCTAGTCCCTCCAATTTCAATACAAGTTTGTAGTTAGACACATGCCTAAACACCTTGCTGAACTGGGGCCCAAAACACTTCCAAAAATTAATGTTAATTTGATGATACTCTGTTAATAATAATTTGATAATACTTTAAAATAACTGTCAAATACAATCCTCATGTAGATTTACTAATACAGCAGTCACGGGGCAGGGAAAGGCAGATCTTCATCTTGTGTAAATCAGCACAGCTCCATGTCTAGTCTTTGGAGCCAATTTTCACCTGCTGAGGATCTGGCCCACTGTATCCTTTTTCATAATCAATCGCTATTTGATAACACATTTCTGAAGAGTGAGAAATATTGGCAGCAAGTATGGTCTCCATGATGTCAATAAAGGTCCTGTCTGGAGTTGAGGGCCCAGCAGGAACACAGTTTGCATTCTAATAGAGCCCTACAATATGCTAGGTGCTGTTAACACATTCCCGGCCCAAAGAACTTACAAGACCACCCAGAGCTTCAGAGCTCGTTGGGAACCTGCCCACTTTTACAGTCCATAATGGGAGTAAGTGGCTACTGCGGATTATGTTATGGAAAGCAGAGAGCAACTCTCTCTGCTGCTCTGGTGAGTATGATTTCATTTCAACTGGAGCAGCTTCTGCTTACTACTCCAGCAAGCAGAGATGGGTGAATTTTATAATTCACAAGTGTCATATCAAACCAAGTGATCTAAATTTAATTACAAGATTTTTATTTTGCATGGGTTGGACAGTGCAGTCAAAATATTATACCTAGGAACTGTTTACAGTCCCCTTTAAAGCACTAAAAACACTATTTTTTCAGGTACATACCTCAGCAAAAACAAAAGGAGCATCAAACTGGAAGCAGACATGACCATGTTTAACAGCTTGAACTGAAGCAGGTCCACATCTATACATACCTGAATTGAGAGTAGAAGGCGAAGAGAAGGAAAAGGTTGAATTTATTTTATCTTTAGTTAAAGTAAATATCTAGAATGTGCTAGATTGGTGAAAACAAACTAGAGAAAGTCATTAGCAAAACCAAAATAATACACAAAATAAAGAAAATCAGATAGAACCTATCTCCCTTGCTGCAGAATCTGTGGAATGCCAGAGCATAATATTCCTCTGGTACCCATAATGCACAGATAACATACTATATCTGGTGCATGCACAGGACTGCAGGTGCATTTCATCTCACGTGCTAGATACATGAGGCAACAACAAATCTCTGCATTAAAAGTAAGTGGAGATTTTGCTTCCCTTCTACGTTCAGGGCCTACTTCTGCTACCCTTTCAAACATTGATTTCAGTGAGACTACTTGCAGAGCAAAATACTACTCACGTGCAATAAAAATATCACAACCAGGCCTTCATTGTCTGATGCTATTTACGAAAAAACAAAGCTTGTACAAGTGGTGTTACAGAACTCAAGCCACACTTTTCCCACTTTTCTGGTTCCCCCCTCCCCCACTCAGTTTTTTCACATTCTAACCTCATCTTGATCTCATGTGTCCACACACACACACACACACACACACAAAATTCAACTAAGGTAAGATCACAGTGCCAATTCTTACTTAAAAATAGTGATATTTTCACCTAGCTTTGTGTTTATGAAAGTGATGAATTGACAGAACTCAGTCCCTATTCACAAGTCTTTACTGAACTTACACCTGTTTTTAAACTGGAGTAACTAAGTGATGGTGAAGCCCTTTCTCCACTTTTTAGCTCCTGATCAAGCACCAACCTGTTGCTGCATGTTTTCCATATCTCCCCAACAGCATACCTCAATCTGCAACCTTGTACCACTTCAGAAGTCAATCAGTCTTTCTTTTGTGCTGGGACTGCCAGCAAGTATCAATTAATGCCAGTTTTATGATGTGGAGATCTGTCTACTAGGAACTGGACTGAGAGCATCAATTCATTTCACATCTCCAGGCCACAGAACAGCTACTTGTTGGTAATAACTTACAGCCACTATTGACCTAGAAGTGAAAGGCTCCATGTTCTATTACCAACTCAGTGAACCATCTAGTCCCAAGTCTGAAGCTATCTAGCAGTTGGCACCTTAATGACACAGTTTTTGCTTCACTGTTTATCATAAGCCTCAAGTGCTGGAAATGTCATTCAGTTAGAGCTGATTTCAGTTAAAACTGACAAGCTTGGACAAGCTCAGTTTGTTAAGAGTGTGAACCTAGGAAACATCTGACTGCAGCTGTCTTCAGAAAATATTTGAACTGAGTGGGAATGAAATTAAGAAATGTCACAAAAATAGTGGATTTTCATTTCTCTCTATCTGAGAATGCAGCCACACATGGCATATGGAGGGAAATGAGCATGATGGGATAGGTTATATACATGCAAAATACTTGGTTTAAAACAGGTACATCCCTGCTCACTCTTCCACAGAGCATCTCTGTTCTCACAAATACACTTAACACTCCTGGGGCTGAGTTCATACTCCAGCAATTGCAATGGAAGTCCTTCCACTGACTTCAGCCTGCTTTGGATCAGGCACCTTTCCCTTTTGTACGTCCCTTTCTCACCTCATTAAGCTATAAACAGAAATGAGTACCTCACAGGATTCATGGAAGTCAGGAACCCCATTATTTCCTCATTTTCCCCCCTTGAGCTCTTTTGATTTTTTGGTGCCTATACCATAGAAAAAAAAAACAGCCTATCCCCACCCTTGAAGCCATAACTTGGCTCAGCTTGTGCCACTTCTTGAGGTTGAAGGGGAGGGTCATTGCTGTACTGTAGAGGGATGCAAATAAGTCAAAGCGTTAAAAAAAATCCCGATCAGTATCAAGTGTGTAACCAATACCTAACTAGTATGCAGAGGGCACTTTAGAAATGCGATTAAATAAAATTGAGATTTCATCAACATTTTTTATTTCCACTATAAAATTCCTATCCCATCTATGAGTATGCACAGAAATTCTGCTTTCAATAGGAAACAATAAGCAGCATGTCCTACCAGAAAGGAGTCAAGGTCATACATGGGTTGCATGAATGCAGGGTCTTTACCACATAATCTTATAAATATTTCTGGAAGTTTGTTTGTGTATTTGTTCCAAAAGATCTCCAAAACAGAAAGAGCTAGAAATACAAAATTTTGAACAGATACTACTGATTTCCTAACTTAAATAACTGGATTGGTTAGACCTCGAAATCAGTTTCCCCAGAGCCCCAATTGGGCTGACTCATAATTAGCTTTTAACAGTGCCTGATCATAGGCATTTGTTGGGCTCTTCTATTAAGTATGTCACATACTAATACCAAGATGTACTAATACCAATACCACCAATGATACCTACAGCTATGCCATTCCAATTCAAAAGATTACAGCCTACTATTTGCTATTAAGAAATCACAAGGACAAACATTCAAAGCTGGTGGAGCAGATGTGAGGTTCCACTGCTTCAGTTATGGTCAACTAAACATTGCTACTTCAAGAGCTGGAATGGGGAAAAATGTGGATGTTTTTGCTGAAGGAAGAAAAATAAAAAATATTGTTTATTATCTGGCAATAAGGTAAATGTAAATGTGTTTTGTAAGCACAGCACTACCTATGTTAATTTCTTAAAATAATATGATAACATTTTATTGGAAATACTTTTTCTTTTATGTTAAAGTAATTTGCCTAGTTCATTCACCACATCTTTTGTTATCAAGAAATGAGTTAAATGTCAATTCCTTTTGTAAGCACATCACTAGCTATGTTAATTTCTTAAAGCAATATATGAGAAAAGCATTTCCAATAAAATATGCTATGCTACTGTAACTGACATAGTTCATTCATCACACCATTTACTATATTTCCCCCGAGTGACACTAGGTATTTCTGCTAGTATTATATAAAGTACAGACAGCCTAACCCAACATGAATGGCTGAATTATAGTATAGAATGTCTTGTTTTCCTTCGGTCAGATCCTGTGCCCATTGACTTAATTGGTTTTTTATATCTATAGGGGGAGAATGAGGAATCCACCTCTGAGTTGACTCCACAGTAAACTACCTCAGTCTAGGGCACGGGGTATTCAACTTTTTCTGTGTCATGACATGGTTGGCACCATGGCCAGCTGTTCACAGCATAATAGCCAATCCACCAAAAAACCAGTCACGGCCTGCAGATTCAGCAACGTCACCTAAAACACAGCCCCTCTTCCCCACCACCATAAAAATCCTCAGCCCCTAGTAGTTTCAGCAGTGTTTGAGGAACCTAATGTCCCCAGCTGCCATAACAGAGCTGCTGCCAATGGTGCTTTTGGTGGAACAAAGAGCCCGCCCACTGCCAAAAAAGAAATGGGCATCCGTGGCCCTTTTAGCGGTGGCAGTAAGCCCTCTCCCTGCCACTACAACGCACTTTGTCCGCAGGAAGAGACCCTACACAGCTGGAATAAAAATGCATCAGGAGGGCAGGGGCTCTTTCAGTGGCAGGGTGAGTAGCCGTGACACACTCAGCTGCTGTGCCACAGCACACTTGTGTCATGACACAGTGGTTGAGAACTGCTCGTCTAAGGGCTAAAATAGCCTGTACAGTCCTTGCTCTTGCCTATGTAAAGGGACAAACTGGTGGATTTGTTTTGAAATGGACCTACTGGTTTTGCTTTTCCAGTCCTACACTTCACCCCCTTGTGCAGATTCTCTGAACACTGTACTTCCCAGTATTAGGTAGTAAAACCACATCAGTTTACTTTAGTCTACAGTTCTAAGTGGCTTGGGAAAAAACCCTACACACAGACCAAAAGCGTGTATTTTGAATCAAATGCTGCCACAGGATTTGTTCCAGTATTGGTCTGCCACACCATCAAGTGACATTTTTAATAAAAAAGGAACAGAAGTCAAAGAACAGTGACTACAAAGACTACATGCAGAGTTACCATCACTGTTTTCCTGAGGAGTACTGTCTACAACTTGCCATCCTCCAAAGCCAATGGGAAGATCAGGTCTGGTCATCCATGCTTCATTCCAGCAGTGGTAGTTCCTTATACAGGAGAACAGACAAAAAAAATTTAATTCTGCAGCATAAAAATAAATATCAAAGCAAGCCCATGTCTTAATGTCTCAATGTTGCAATGAAAATCTTGTAAAGAGTTTCCTGGATTAAGCAGTTTGCACATGGCAGAGGACAGATCAAGCCAGATCCTCTGGCCACACAATTTTGTGCCTGGGAAAACCTGATGGGGAGCATCAGAAAGCTTTGCAAGTTTCTGATCCTCAAGCTCTCTAGCACCAGTCTAGTTCCAAGAAGCCAACTAGAGAGGCCTCAAAGTTGCTCTAACCTACACGAAACACAATCTGCCTCCTCCCCCCTTCAAAGAGATGCTGGCAACTAGAGATTGTTGGTGCACAAGGGTGCTTCTGCCAAAACATTTTTGTCAGCCATGTCTCTCAGAATGGGGCTGTGAGAAGGATGTCAGTCAACTCCATCTCAGTGAATTCCTCTGTGCAAGAGAAATCCCTAACAGCGCATTTAAGCTGGTTTTAACACCACCTTGACCACTTGAATAGTACAAAGCCAGCCTAGCCAGGCTAATGATTTGGAACATCTTAAATGGAGTTTTCAGGACCAACAATACAACTAGCAATACGCACCATGTTCTTTTTCATGGCTTAAAAACACACAAGCTTGTCTGGTTTCTGTGTAAAGTTGCAGGTGCAGGTTTATTAACTGCCATGCACTGGGTCTAATAAAAATATTTCCTTAACTCCTTGTAGGTCATTTCTGAATGCCTCAGACCAAAGACTAAACTTTTTAAAGAGGGGTATTTGCATTAGGTCTAGCTTTAAAAATATGTGGAAAAAGCAATTACTTTGTTAGAATTTTCCAACTCTCCCTAATTAGTTCACATCCTTAGGTGCTTGAGCTGCCAAGTGAGAGGTCGCATCCTCATAGGCAAACAGCACATCACCATTGGCCAAGTGCTGTTCCATAAGGCTTGTGCTCTATATTCAAAGGCATTTAAGTGGTTAAACTAAGCACTTAGGCTTGTAATGACCTCTATTGACTAGATTATTGAAAAACACCACCAGAGCATCTCATTACAATGTGTCTGGAACATTTAAAAAGTGAACAGACCCAACGAGAAAGATGGCACTTGTAACTTTTTTCTGAAATTTTATTAGTGCTCAAGGGAGAGCACAAACAAGGAGGAAAAAACCTCAAGACAAGTTTCTCACTGCAGCTTCAAGAATCAACCAAGTGTTTGAATTCCTTTATTGCCAAAAAGTGGGGGGAGGGGTGGCAGGGAAAGTAGCAATTTTCTTTGCAAATTATGTGCATCCTGCCAGCGGATATGAACAAAATTGCATCTGTGTAGCCACTGATACATCCCTAATGTACACAGCATTAGCAATAAAATTGCAGCCGGAATGGATTGTTAAACTCCAACCATTTCATTAATAATAGGCAAAAACACAGAAATGGAGAGGAATCAGTGGGATCTGAGGCTTGTCTAACAAGACATTTCAAAGCAGAAATAAAAGCCTGGATCAGGGAAAAACTTGTCAGTTAGAAGAGCTAATGAAGCAGGACTACAGAAAAAGAATTATTCAAAAAAAGTGATGCACACCACTAGAATTTTTGATACTGCTGAATGCTGCGTACTGAATCATTCTCATAGTCTTTGGTGAACCAATATCTGGTAGGCGGGTTTTTGAAAGTTATTATGATGGCATGTGAAAAGAGAAAAACTCTGCCTTGAAGCACTTAAAATCCAACTTTTAATCAAACTCAAATGGCTGTGAGTGTGACCAAAGGAGAGAATGTAAAAACCAGTGGAGAAGGGGCCAGGAAGGAAACTGATCTTATTCAGCAAAGCAAACAAGGAGTCCTGTGGCACTTGAAGACTAACAAATTGATTTATCATATGAGCTTTCATGGGACAAAATCCCACTCTGTGAGGCACTTTGAAGATGGGGGAACTTACAGAATGGGAGGAAATAAATGCAGGGGAGTGAGTGTAAGTCATGGGATCAGGTCACACTGTAACAGCAAATCAAAATAGTTGTAAAGATTCAAACACTGAGGAACAGCATACAGAGGAAGATGAGGTCAAATCACCTGTTGTGATGTGAGAAAAATCCAGTGTCCCTATTAAGTCCTGAAGCAGTGCAATCGTATTTGCAAATAAATTCAATTTCAGCAGCTTCTCTTTGAAGCCTGGACCTAGTATTCATCAGTCTGAGCACAGCAATTAGCAAATCATTAATGGAATGATCACAACGATTGAAATGCTGATGCACAAGTTTTAGAGTGTTGAGATTTCTGATGTCAGATTTGTGCCCATTTATTCTTTTGCACAGAGACTGTCCTGTTTGTCCAATATATAAGGCAGAGGGGCATTTCTGGTACATGATGGCATAAATCGCATTGGTGAATGAGCCTTTGATGGAGTTGCTGGTTTTCTTATGTCCTGTAATAGTGTCTTTTGTGCAGATATGTGAACAAAGTTGGCAGCATGGTATGTTGCAGTGACATGTGCCTGCTTTAATGATTCTGTTGTTAGGTCTGTAGTTACTGGCAAGTATCTGTTTAAGGTTGGGGGGCTGTCTGTAAGCGAGGAGAGGTCTGTCTCCCAAGGTTTCAGAGAGTGAGGGATCATCTTCTAGAACAGGCTGTAGGTCCCTGAGGATGTGCTGTAGAGGTCTGACTTGGGGGTTGTAGATGATGACTAGCAGCGTTCTGTTATTTTCTGTCTTGGGCTTCTCCTGTAGTAGTTGACTTTGGGGTACCTGCCTGGCTCTGTCAATCTGTTTCTTCACTTCCACAGCTGTGTACTATAGTTTTAAGAATGCTTGATAGAGATCCAATCAGAGGAAGTGCAGTTATATCTTAGCCATTGGCTGTAGACAATAGATCTTGTGTTGTGTTTTGGATGAAAGCTCGAGGGATGTAGGTAAGTACACCAATTAGTAGGTTTTTGGTATAGGATGCTGCTTATATGTTCATCCCTAATTTGTACTGTAGTGTCCAGAAAGTGGATCTCCTGTGTGGAGTGGAACTTGATTTTATTCAGTGAGTAGACACTGCAATATAATATCTTAAATGTAAGCTCTTCATGGCAGGATCTGTCTTTTTGGTTTTGGTTCTAAATACTACTGCAGTACAAATGATAAGTAAGCATGAAGACACTGGGTGGGACAGATGGCTATTCACTTGTGGTGACCTAGTTTTGGGGGAGTCTTCCATCCCTAAAATATAGACTTAACTTTCGTTCAGCTACAAAACATAATGGGCTCAATGGCTGGTGCAAGTGGGTACTATTCAATTGACTACCATGGAGCTATGTCCACTATTAATCATCTGAGGACCTGGCACTATCTATATCTATATACAGATTTTTTAATCTGAACTCGTAGATCCAGAACCTAACCCAGACAGAGACATTAAGGAATGCGGGAATTACTGTACTGATCAATGTAGTGATCATAAAATATTTAGAAAGATAATTACAAATAGACTAAACAATGTGATAGAAACATTAATAAAAGATGACCAGGTGGGTTTTATTATCTGGCAGACAATATAAGAAGAGCACTTTAAAGGGCTCATATGATTACGGCTATATTAGATGAGAGGGGACATTGGGATTGAGTCTGGCACTGAAGACCTGTCTTTCACAGCACAAGATATTTGGTTTTTAAGTGAATAAGCGGGCAGAGCATGGAAGAAAGGAGTTCAACACATCAGAAAGGATCTCTAAGGCCTTCTTTGTCTTAAAGTGAGTTTGGCACAGACGTAGACCCTCAACCGAAAGGAACCCCAGAGACTTTAATAGGGCTCTGCCTGACTGGAGCTCATACCAGGATCAAGGCATGATAGTAAGATCTCATTCAAGTTCTATTCCTTAAATGTCCAGATATATAGAGCCCTGCAAATCCACGGATATCCACCTTATATCCGCATCCGTGGATACAACATAGATATCTGCGGACCATTTCTTGTGGATGCAGATCTGATATGGATCCACATATTTTTATCTGCACACAGCTAGTGCTCTGCAAATATGCGGATATCCATGGATACAACACGGATATGCGCGGACCATTTCTTGGGATGCAAGGTGGATATGGATCCACTTATTTGTATCCTTGCAGGGCTCTACAGATATAATTAAAAGAAAACCAAGTAAGGGGAAGCAGTGAGTAATGATGTCCCCACATCTGACTGTTTTTAAAAACAACTTTTTGCAAAGTCTATGTAATTCTTTATATATGTTTTTCCTTCTGGGGAAAAAATGCTTGTTTTCTAAAAATAAGGAAATGCATAACAGATGCAAGGCATTTGGGAGCAACCCCACACCTAAGGATGGGTCTGAAGAAAAATTCTGGATCCAAAGGTCCTTGAAGTCCAGGGGGTATTGGAATCAGGAACACAGATTCATCTTTCACAGCTCAAGGAATAAAACAGGTAACTGATACAGACATTCATAAGGAAAGAGAACCTAACTTACAGTTTCCTAGAGATTATAAATAAATAAAAAAGGAAAAGTCAATGTATTTATAACAGTTCTTTTCAATAATATTCTTGAACATCTCTTCTTATATATTAAAAAAAAAGGACTGCATTGAAACAACACCAAGGATAAGACACAAACCATTTAAAGTCTGAGTGAGAGCTACCATAGAGTGTACAAGGTAATGAAGAGAAAGGACACGGAGGAGAAATGGAAAGTGCTGTAAGATAAATTAACGTACACCCAAGGGATCATGTGCACCATGTAGCAATAAATACATTATGAGGAGAAAGGGATGAACAGGGAAGTTCCCAAAGCAATCAAGATAAAGAAAGCAGTATATAAAATGTGAAGTTTAAATCACTGTGGACCAGTTCCTCAGTTCATGTGAACTGGCACACATCCCTTGACTTCAGTGGAGCTTTGTCCGTTTACATCCACTGAGAATCTGTCCCTAGTTTCAAAGGAACAATGGAACGATTATTGAAAGAAGTGAAAAGTATTGAAAAATGCTAGGGAAATGAAAAGATGAGAGCAGGAAAGAAAGAATTCACAAGTGGTTAAGACAAATAGGACATAGAGCACTTAAGGGAAAGAGAGCTTGTTGAAGCTGTTTGTAGACTGTCTAACTAACATAACTATGAGC
Organism: Podocnemis expansa; assembly: GCA_007922195.1. NCBI lineage: Eukaryota > Metazoa > Chordata > Testudines > Podocnemididae > Podocnemis > Podocnemis expansa. The sequence goes on along the minus strand of ML682060.1, from coordinate 5,484,790 downwards.
CTAGGGCCTCATTCTCCTCTTATGCCAGTTATATACCAATGGATCTTCAATGGAGTTACTCTCAATTTAGACCAGTGTAAGTTAGGGGAGAATCATACCTCGGGAAATGTTCTAGTATCTCCTGATCATTAGCTTAAATGCTAAATTTGAATTTTGGAATGGTGGGGTTCCAAAGTATAGGCTTTAAAATAGGTAAATTACAGACACAGCACTACATAGTTTTGTTGCAGCCATGCCAGTCACAGGATATTATCTCACCCAGCTTGTCTCTCCAGATACAGAACTATTCATTTTCTGCACAATTCACAGAGGATTGCAGGTGGATAGTTCTATGAGATGCACTAACTTACGCTCTCATGGAAAAGAATTTTTCCTTGGAAACTGACATGTAATGCTTACATGGATTCCAAAGCTTAGCTCTTTCCCCACTGCCAATGGAGCTCATGGATCTGACATCAGGAATGCAAGCTCAGTCTTTTTCTCCTCAGTATGGTGGATTTATTCCAGTTTTTTATGTTAGAAAGAATCCACTTCATTATTAATGAAGCATCCTGATGAATTAATATTATTATTATACTGATGAGGTGACAAAATCATTCACCTAGATCAGGAAATTAACAGTGGACAGGACAAAAATCTACTGAATGTAGCAATGTGTTTAGAAGGCAGATTCATTGAGCCACAGAAAGAGATTTTTGTGGCATGGTAGCCCATAGATACATTCTGCTGAATGTAGCACTTAATCAATACATGTTGCTGTAGAAAACAACACAATTTTTCTTGTGGAAAACTAAGAAGGTCTTGGTCAAACAAAACACTGATGAGATATCTTGTTACTTATTTTTATGAAGTTAATCAATGTATTAAAGAGACCTGTTATACACCTTTTAAAAATGCATTTGATTTATTTTAAAGAATGCCCATCAGGAACTCTAGATGCAGGTACCAAATTTGAATAAAACATGCAAATAGGAAACAAACAAAAGCAACAGCAAATCTATTTAGCAAATGCTTCCACATAAACATTCATCCTCTCTTACAAGTTACTCATATGTGTGATATATTGAATGCTGCTTCTTGAACTTGTCCCATGTTCTTCTCCATGTTAAGCAGTTCACTTTCATTGGCCTTTCTATTTGCTATCTTCTATTCCACTGTTTGCAACAATGTAGTTCTATAATTTAGCAGTATTTTTAGTGCATAAAGACCCCAAAATAAACCTTGCGCATTTGTCATGTTTTATGTGTACAGAGATGACTTAATTAAGACATTTGCTGAAAAAACTCACCATACTGAGTCTTTTGTGAGTTTGGGGTCCACTTTCCCTTCTTCATCCAGAAAGACATCCAGTTGTAAATTGGCATTGTTATCATGGGCAGAGGAATAATTGGTAACGATTCTTCCAGGTATCCCTATGCACCTCAAAACTGAAAGAGAAAGGAAATAAAAATGATGATACAGAGTCATAGAAATGGAAGGGCACCATGAGAGGTTATCAAGTCCAGTCCCCTGCACTCACGGCAGGACCAAGTACCATCTTAAACCACCCCGACAGGTATTTGTCTAACCTTCTCTTTAAAATTTCCAATAATGGAGATTTCACAACTTCCCAGGCAACTTATTCCAGTGGTTAATCACCCTGAGAGTTGGGATTTTTTTCCTAATATCCAACCTCCCTTGCTGTAATTTAAGCCCATTGCTTCTTGTCTTCTCATCAGCAGTTAAGGAGAATATTTTTTATCCCTTCTCCTCCTCCTCCTAAGAACTTTTTAGATACTTGAAAACTGTTATCATGTCCCCTCTTAGTCTCTTCTTTTCCAGACTAAACAAACCCAGTTTTTTCTATCTTCCATTGTTGGTCAAGTGTTTTAATTCTTTAATTTTTGTTGCTTTTTTCTGGACTTTCTCCTGTTTGTCCACATCTTCCCTGAAATGAGGTGCTCAGAATTGCACACAATACTCCAGTTGAGGCCTAATCAGGGCCAAGTAGCATGGGGGAGAATTACTTCTTGTGTCTTACTTACAATACTCCTGTTAATACATCCCACAATGATGTCTGTTTTTTCTTGCAACGGTGTTACACTGTTGACCCACTGACTGATAAACAAGCAAAAAAACCCCCAAAACCTGGTAGTCTGGGATTGTTTACCAAGATCTGTGATAAGTATCATAAGGTAAAGGGATTTTGTAGCCTTAAATGTGGAAGAAGTCAGGCTAAGATGTCACAAGAACTAAGGCACAATTTTAAATTGTAAAACTTTCCATATGGCACTTTTCTTTCCTTTTTTTTCCCCCTTTTATCCTTCTTGTTTGTTGCCAGTGCAGTGTGGCATGGCCTGGTTTTACACCATCATAGTTTAATGCAAATGAGGCAATACAATGATACATGGACAAGAGAATGAGTAAGAAAGACAGGTGGATAGTTTGGAGGAGGTTATAGGCATATTGCAAGTGGAAGCAGAGTGGCAGAATGGAAAGATTGCTAGGGATGTCATTCTTTCAATACTTTCTGGGAGTAAAATACAATCACCACCACACCAAACACACCCCAGTCTGCCCTTAGCACATGAGGAAAAAAATAACAGTTGAGCTTCCCAAAAAAACAAGCCATAGAGGATAACCATTGGACCTTTCAGCAGTGGTAAGCTTTGAACTGAATGGAAGGCTTTATAAGAAGAGCAACTGTTAGGTTTCTTATTTTTCAGTTTAGTTTGAATTTTCCAGTATCACATTTTCTCTCAGGAGGAACCTAAAGAAGTCAAGAATATAGCAGAAATCAACTGATATTGAGGGAAAAAAAACTGAATTATTTACAAGTGTCAGGATCAGAGAGTTTAAAAAAAGCACATTACATGATTCATACCAATTGCTCAGTAATAATGCTTTGAACTTCTGTAATCATCCTTAGATGTCACAGTGAATTAAAATATGCCTTACATCACAATATCTCAATGAAGCAAGTAATTGTTATCCCTATGTTTATGGATGGAAAAGCTAAACTGTAGTCAGGTTAAGGTTCTTGCTCAGGGACTATGGTACATCATGGGAGTTGCATGGCTATGATGTAGCATAGAAGATGGAGTTCATCCAGGGAGACACACAACCAAGAGAGAAGTGTGCGGTATCTGAACTACACCTTCCATGAGACAGTGCAGCAGCATTTCTGAATTGAACATTTCAGTTTTCAGATACAAGGTTTTCTTCTTCAGTTCTTTTAATGTAAAGTCAAAAGTTTCCACAGACCACAGACGCTTTTTTGCTAGGGGGAGGGAGGAGATCAAAAAGCCAATTTTCTGTTAAAAAAGCAGTTTCAATGGAAAATTTTGGACAACTCTGTATGGTACTACATAGGATAGGGTCATTACTGTGACTTTCAGTAAAGAGCAGCACCACACATTTGTTTTAAGTTGTTTGATGACAAATTACCTGGATGCCTCTGGTGCCATCCGTGCCTATGGATTAAATTTCATTAAAATGCCCTTCCAGGCTTCCAAGGCACGAGAGTCACGGGGCCTCACTGAAAATCATTCAGCTCACTATTTCAAGATCAATGACTTAGCTTACTTTTCTGCAGAATGTTTTAACTTTTTAAAGCAGATGTCTATCTTGAGCAGCATGGTAGCCTTGCTTTTGCAGTCATAAAATGTTACAGGCATCAAATCATTCAAAACTCAAAGCGATTATTTTAGCTGAATTAGCCTTTTCTTCTATTCACTGTCATCTTGTTGCTCACCGGCAGTGGCTTATTTTCATGCTTACAGCCATTTGCTAAATATGACACTGCATAGTCTTTTAACTTTTTAGTCGTCATTTTTTTTATCATCATCTGGCTTCATAACAACAATGCATGTTAGATCTCTAATTGCACTTGCTTTGTTAATAGGCCTACTTAGCCATTTTCTGCTTTCAGAGGCACGTGTTTCCCACTGAATACAGGTGACCTCGAGTTTCCACTGCACTACTTCAGCTTTATAAACAGCTAGAGGACTACAGAAATCAAACAGGCCCAATGGGAGTTATGCATTGGTGCTTCACAGTGCAAAATTTGGCTCATTGTGTATAATGGCATGTCTACAATGCAGGAAGTTTTAGGTGTACTACATTAGGGAGGTGGGTGAACTAGCATGTGAGTAGCGGAAATGCGTTCTCTAATGGATATTGAATTTTAAAATGGCTGGTGGTCCCTACTAATTGTGCCATGGTCATGACACTTGTAGCATGTAGAAGATAAATTGCACTGGAGCCTTGCTAGTTCTGATATAAGTATGCTATTTATTACATAACGAGTCCTCTGGCAAATTTGGTCCTGTCTATACTGGGGGGGTGGAATTGCAATTTTGATTTTAGGGTGTCAGATTACAAAAGATGAAGGCAAGTGATCAGAGCAAATTAATTGCTTGGTGTCTCATGTCCCCACTATTTATGTTACTTCCTGAAAAGCATTGCTCTGTGGGTAGTAGGCGCAGGAGCTTATTGATAGGCAGTCATCCTCTGCTTGTTCACCCTCCACTTTTCTCTGTGTAAGCATGTTTAGTTTAACTTCCTGGTCACCAGAAACATGACACCCCAACTCAGCATTTCCCTCCACTGTGCTGGCTCACAAACTCCTAGGAAGTGTTGACCGTGCCAGTTACACAAACTATGACAAGTACTGTACCAATGTACCTTACTCTTACCAAGAAGAATCCTTGCTATTCCAGTCATTGGATTTGCTTGAGCAAAGAGAAAGTGTCAGTTTCCCATACAGTGCAATGCTTTATGCTGGGGTTTTAGACTGAGATCACAGATCACCCATTCATGATTTCAGTCTCAGATTTCCAGAGGAAAAATGACTTTTACATTTATAAACTTTTTACCCGTGCTATTCCCCATCACACCCTCACTGCCCACATGTCATTAAATGAGTATTTTATTGGTCATTTTAGATGCAAAAATCAGATTTTTGATGGCTAAAAGATTCCTGTATAAGAGAAGCAAAAGGTGAAAGCATACAAACATATTCAAAGATGTTTGTTTTAGCTATGTCATGACCATAACCCCAACTATTTATCCTTGAACATTGGAAAGCCAAGAAGTAGCTTAGAGCTAAAAACTATCTGCACTAGATAAAAATATCACAATTTTTTTATACTTACATGTATTGAAGACTCCAGCAAAGACCCAGCACTGACCATATCGCACAGGCATATTGGAACTATGATATTCCAAGAGAATGTCTACACTTCCAGTCCAGACTGACGGAGCTACTCCATAAGCATAAATATTGTCCCAACAGCCAGCAACTACTCCATCATCATCTTTAGCATTGATCTAATGGGGAAAAGAAGCTGTAAATTTCCCTATACATAAAGTATGTCAAAAAATTAACTTGAGTACAACTAGATTCTGTGGTTGGAAGCTAGCCAAATTCAGACTGAAAATAGGGTGTGCATTTTCAGCTGCGAGGGTAATTAACCATTGGAACAACTTACCAATGGCTATAGAAGATTCTTCATCACTGGAAATGTTTATATCAAGATTGCATGGTTTCCTAACAGCTAAGCTTGAGTTTAAACAGGAATTAATCCAGGGACATCCTCAATGTTAATTTGTTGATTCGATGTTATCATGGAGGTCAATCGAAACAGTCAGTGTCTTTCTCTTATAATTTAGGACTACCATATAAGCGTTTTCAAAATATTTTCCCATTGTTCACAGAGAAGGAAATCATTGGATTTTGGTAGTGGCCTGCTATATGGACAGTGTGGCAGAGGGCAATGGAAAAAAGGTTTAAAAGATATAGAATGGTATAAAAATGTAGAAAAAAGTTACACAATCTCTTTTGTACATGCTTTATATAACTACTTTTGTTGTGGGCTTTTTATACGGTGTTTTACAAATTCTGTAATCCTCTCCGATGTTATATTGCTTCTTCAGTTGAGGTGCTTTTCTTAATATCCAAGAATTTCAAAATGCTTTATCATCTTCAGAAGAACAGAAAGGCTAATTGACTCGTCCAAGGTAATGCAATAAATCAGTGTCTAAGCTTGGACTATGACTCAGAATTCCAGGTTTCTAGTTCTCTGCTTTAACCATTTGGACAAATAGTTATATATTTTTAAGTCACTTTGGGCCAGTTTTTCATAGGAATTTAAGTCAATTGAAATCAATGGACATTAGATGCCTATTCTTTTCTGGCACTTTGAAAACATCTCACTGTTGGTCAAATGTTAAATGGTCATTTGACCAAATGACTGAAAGTTTCAATTATGTCATGAAATGACTGATTTGGAGGAAACGTTTTGACACACACATCCTAAGTGTGTGTGGTGGAATATTCATTTAATGTAGCATATTTTCTAGTGGCAGTTTAACATTTCATGAAAGTGTCACACTTGAAGCAGGACCTGAAGATGTACTATCCTCCAAGGGATTGCAGGGAAAGGAAGTAAGTCTAGGACACATGATTCTTCACTAGAAAAGGGTCGGGGGGTGGGGGGTGAGTCAAGTCAAAATGCAACATATGTAGTTTGGCAGTTTTCAATGATCTACTGTGAATAAACATGCTCCCCTGGGAAGTGAATAGAGACCAGTGGTCCTCAACCCACAGCCCGTGGGCTGCTTGCCGCCCAATCAACACACAGTTGCAGCCATAACTGCAACAGGGTGGATAAAGCATGCAGTGGAGTCGCCCCACCCCTCCCACCTGGCAGGACTGGCTCTAGCAGTATCAACAGGAGTCCAGGATGCTCAGGATCCTGGCTCCAGTGACTCTGGATGAAACAAGCTCCCTAACACTAGGACTGCAGCAGTAGGCAGTCTGCATGGCTGAGCTATGTGAAGCAGAGCTAGGAGACCAGTGGGCAAGGGGAGGGAGCGCAGGGTGCCTGTGGGACAATCTCTCAGTGAGAGGACTGTTGGCTGGGGGCAGTCCTTGGATGGAGGGCTAGATATTGGGGCACAGTCCCTGGGTGGGTGGGTTGAGTTTTGGGGGCAGTCCTTAGGGGTCCTGGGAGCTGTTGATATGAGTGTTAGAGGGTACAACCTAGGTGGGGGCAGGGGGTGTGTGTGTGTGAGGCAATCCCTGATGGATCCTGGACAGATGGAGCAGTCCCTGGTGGGGGCCATTCTGCCCTGGACAGCCACGTGTGCCAGTCCAGTGTTGGTGGGAATGTCTCAAAGGTGGCAGGGACTGCTTTTAGCAAGAGGTTGGACTAGATGACCTCATGAGGTCCCTTCCAACCCTATGATTCTATGAGGGTGCCCCACACTGGACAGTGCTCCCCATCTTTGCAGGTAGGCTCCACAGCCATGCTCTCCAGGCACTCAGCCCAACCATACGACCACCAGCAGTGCAGAAGCGAAGATGGAAATACACCAGGGCATGCCACCCTTATAGTAAATGAATTAATTTTAGCATTTAATATTTTGATGTACTTTGCTAATTTAAAATGCCCTTGGTAGACATTTACCAATGTTGAAATGAAAGGAACTATATCAGCTGGACTCATATTGCTGTCTTATAACAAATATTAAACTTTTTTTTTGGTAGCTGTCCAGATAGCATATATGTTGTGTGGATATGGCCCACATAACAGACAGAGCTCCATATGTGGCCCTCAATGGGAAACAGGTTAAAACCCACTGATACAGACAAATATGTAACCCTGAACCTGACTGAGAAACATTGGGCTTGATTCTCCTATCACTTATACAACAATGTAAATCCAGTGACTTCAGCAGAATTACTCTTGTCTAACATAGGTGTGAAAGGAGTCCACCACTATTTTTAGGGTTGAATGTAACAGAAAGATTTTGGTATGTAAGTTTTCTCTTAGTAAGACTGTACAAACAATGGAATTCTGCTGACTAATGACTGAATTGATAGCCATTAACGAGCAATACATTTCTTAGCAGCAATCTGATCCAAATCATTTGAGGCTGTGTAAAAAAAATCTCATTCACTATGTACCTTTTAATTCTGTTAAAGCATAGCGGCTACACTCTTGCCAAATAAATCACAATTCTCATTTAAAAGCATTTGGTTGGATTAACTACTGTTTTTTAATTAGAAAATCAACTTCCTGTGAACCCTGAGATGCAACAAGATAAGTATTCAGTGAGAAAAACCAAAGGATATGAGGGTTTGTATCCCTCTAGCTATCATGGGAGACATGCCAAAGGAGGTGTATTTCAAGGGCAGTACAGTAGCTTGATTTTTAATCTGTGCTATACCCAGTCATTAAAGGCTATGTTGTGGCTATTAAGATGTAGCTATGGGGACAATGGCTGGGTGATGGAAATAAGAAAGAGGGATGTTGTAGAGTTGACCGGCACAAGGAAGACCCCTGAGAAGCCTTGGGCATGCCTACCGTAACAGGGGCAGCATTATCCCCGTAATGAGGAGCCAGCATGTGCTACTCCACAAACAGGCTCAGGACTACTGAATGGCAAAAGAGCTCCAGGGCTGTGATTCTCACCCTTTGGGGTGCCTTGCACTGCTGGCTGCCCTGATTTGTCCTTGATTTATCTAGTTATAACAAATAATAATTATTATCCACATTTTGCAGATAAAGAAACTGAGGCCCAGTGAGGTGGCTTTCAAGAAGCCAAACACCAAATCTAGTCAGAACTGTCAGCCACACCTCCTGGGTCCCAGCCCTCAGTTCTAACCACCATGTTGTCTGACCCGCTCTGGGAATACTGGATTTATCAATTTATTTGACCTGCTAGATACTGAAATGGTGCCACATAGAGTTCCACTTAAAGACTAACAAATTTATTTGGTCTTTAAGTGCCACAGCACTCCTTGTTTGTTTTACTGAACTAGACTAACACAGCTGCCCTTTTGGAACATGTAGGAAAGGGACATTTCTATTGGTGTGGTCCTAAGTTCAGAAAGACATGACTGGTAGATAGTGAGATCATCCCTCCTGCAGTGAAACATTATTCATGGTAGTCTCTAGAACTCAGCATGCACGTGGACAGACTAAATCTGGTCTGGCCTTTAAGTCTGATTGTACAATACAGTGGAGCCAGGAAGGTAAGATTCTACCTATTCAAAGCGGTCATTCAAGAGCAGCTTCAAAACAAAAACAAACAAACAAATAAAATACACAAAACCCAAGTAACTTCCAGTGCATTTCAGATCTTTATCATTATTGCATACCACTGCAGATCCAATGCGACTGATTTTGATTGGGTTCCCCCGCCCAGAGAGATCAAGTTTTGCTCTGTCCATTAGGTGTAGGCAAGCATCCAGAATGCCCTCTTCAAACTAAATAAATTTAAAAAAAAAAAAAAAAGAGGAGAAAAAGAAAGAGACTGTTTCAGTTCTTACTCTGAAAAGCAAATAAGAAGCTAATATTCTTGGCCTTAAAATAAGTTGATCAATGTTATGTTTTAGTTCAGTGTTCAGAAATACAGTCATTCTTGTTTACTAATTATCCACGTTTAGCAAGAAGTGTTCCAACTGAGAAAAATGTAGTCTTGCTTTCAAGTCAGCTGTTCTGATCTAGGCAGCTAAAGGTTATGGTAAGACAGTCATTTTACAGTGCACAACATTTTAAATGGCTACTGAAAACGAAATATAACAAGAAGAAGAATGCTGATCTATTCAGCGGGAACGCTGTGTCCTTCACAGAACCTAGAGTTGTTGATTATGCCTTTCTGACAGGGTTATTGTAGTGCCCATAGCTGAACCAAAAACAGTTTACCAAAGTTAGGGCAAAGTCTCTGTATTTTAAAAAGTAATATGCTTGTTCCTATGTTTAAAATTAGCTAGCTGTTAAGTACATTATATTAATTAGTTCTGGCTTATGCAGTTTGGACTGAAAAAAATGACCAGGGATCTAAAGCAGTCTTCTTTAAAAACATAGTCGAAAGACTCCAACATTTGAAATCCAGTAATAACAAGCACAAGAATGAATAGGGGGCAGAGGTGCCTAAACAGACCAGAATCCATCATCAGATAACTTGCCCTCTGATGTAGTTCAATTTGCTTAGGAGAAATTGGATAGCTGCAGAAAATACCACTGTCCCCCAGAAGAAAATAGGGGACAGAGAAATGCACATTAAGAAAATGATCATCATCTTATGTTCATTGAAAACACATTCAACAAAGATATTTCTATTCCAGGTTGTGACATACATTAAAAATATACAAACTACAGAGCTCTTCCTCACTCATTTAATTCCAGATGAACAATAGGATGCACATACACAGTATGCATACATTTCTTAAAGAAACAAATATGCTATATTTTGTTTTCTAATTGATCTAAAGTAGAAAAAATGAACAGATCAGAGGTACCAATATATTGCTGAATTCTCTAACACAGTACCAACCGGGAAAGTCAATGCATATTTATCATCCATCAACTCCATGGTTCTACTAACCACCATTACACTCATTTGGGTTCTCTGGAATTTAATAGAAACTCATTATTAAATAATCAGTTCTAATCTTAGAGTGCAGAACTGAATTCGGTGGAGGCCAACTTTTCCCCACCAAAAAAGATAATGACAGAGTCATATCATCCACACAATACTGAGTGTTTCCACTGGGATAATCTCACTGGGTGTGTTCACACAGCAGTCTTATTTCAAAACAACAGACGTTTCGAAATAAGGAAGGCCATGTTCACATGACGCACCGTTGTTTCGAAACAACTTAAACCCCATGTGGGGACGAAACAACGTTGTTTCAAAATGATTATTTTGAAACAGTGCTGTCCGACCTTGTTGTTTTGAAACAACGGTGATTCATTTCAAAATAACTGTTGTCTGAACATGCTATTTCGATTCCTGCTTTTTTCCTTAATTCGAATTAACAAACTGTTCATTTGAATTAATTTATTTTGAAATAAGGTGTTATTTCGATACAACTTGTATCAAAACAACTTGTATCGAAATAACCCCCTCTGTGTGAACATAGCGATTGGTGTGTGTTGAAAGTAATCCTGGACCAAGGATAGATCTGTAAAGACACCTCTGGCTAAACATCATCCTCACAACAGAGGATGTAAATCTTCTGGCTTTTGTCTGCTGGCACCAGCCCTGTCTGCTACACCTCACTCTGCTCTTGGCTTGAGACAATGATATGTCACTCTCACCAATGTAAAGAACTGTTTTCTTCATGTTTAGTCATCACCAGTGTCAAAGACTGAAGTATATTCTTCATTAAACCCTTACCATCTACAATTTATTGAGCATTAATTTAACTGTTCCTGCCTGTAAAGATATCAATCTCACTGGCATAAACAGACACCAAGACAGGGAGAAAGTAGGGGGTTGTGGTGTAAGGAACATAGGAATTGCTATCATCACGGTAGTTCCTTCTGCCTTAAATATCTATGAATTGCCATAGTATGTGTTTAGAGAGAGAAGATAGGTGAGCTAATGTCTTCTATTGATCCAATAAAAGATATTAGCTCACCCATCTAGTCTATTATCTGGGACCAATGTGGCTATAGTACTACATCTTCAAAGCATCTGAGGAAGTGGGATCTTCTCCCACGAAAGCTCATGCAAAAAATAAATCTGTTAGTCTTAAAGTGCGACACAACTGCTTGTTGTTTTTTTATAGTACTACAAACAACAAGAGTAAATGTATGTAAAATAACTGGGTTAAAAGGGCAAGAGAAGAACTAGATGGCTACTAGTATACTCTGGTGTCTTTACATCACTGAAGCAGCACAAAGCAGCCATATAAAGCAGGTTAAACTTGTATCTATATTGCTCCACCTTCTGTGCTAGTTATTTTGCAAAAATTACCTCAAACTCAATGCCATGTCTTCACCTCATGCATTCAACTGCTGTCTAGTGAAAAATGGGCCTGAAAAATTACAGAAGATCTCCAAAATTTAGGAAGTCAGTAGTGTCTTTTGCATGGCCACAGCGGCAAGTACCCAGAGAATGCCTCTGAATGTGGTCCATACATCATAAAGGATTTATTCTCTGGTGGAGATTGTCAAGCACAAAAAATAATTAAAATCTGGATTCAAGACTGAGGTGTTCTGGCAGGGCTATTTGGAGAAACTGCTGCATTGAATTCAACTGCTGTATGGATAGCAAGCCTGGGGAGGAATATATAGACACAAAAGTCCTGGCTTCATACAAATGGGCACTGGTTTAGTTAAATCAGTTTAATTAAACTGGGACAAATCCTGGTGTGGACTCTTATTTCATTTTACGTTAAACCTGTTACTAATTGACATACGCAAAACTGAAATAAAAGTTGATTTATAAAAGTTTCCATAAGCCTTTTATGCCATAGTTTCCCCACACCCTTTTGTTTCCAGTGTCTGATTCCCTCTATTAGTCCTCCTCAGACAGCTTTTCTTGCCCCACCCAGTGATCAAGGTTGTCACGTGTCCAGTTTTTGCAACTAGGGTGTAATCTCAATCTATCGTCATCTCCTTCTCCTCCCCCTTCATGGCCCTATCTGTGCATGGGGCATGCCTATGCTTTAATTCATTTCCATCAGTGTTCTTTACTCCTAACATCTATGATTTCTAAACTGAACACAGATTGAGAAATTCACATTTTTCAAAGTGATTGAATATTGTGTGATACCCAAACAAAAGTAAATTGTGGAAGTTCAGAAATGAGGAACATTGCATTTGGTTAAAAATTTTGAACCCATCCATATAGTTTTCAGGTCTGATTTTCTGTTGCTGGACACCTTGCTCAGTTTATTACACCTGTATAACTTGAATGATCAAAATCAGGATTCTCCACTCACTTTCACTCATGTTTCACTCACTTTACACAAGGGAAAAGGACAACAAATGGTACAAAGCAGTGGAAAAAGTTGGAGCTCCAGGTTTAAGTGAAAAATGAAAGTGTATGACACAGGTACATGCCAATAGGAACAAGCACCATGTCTGTGAACAAAGAGCAAGGTGTTTGTGGGACAGGATTGGAATAGAAAAATCAACCCATGTAATTTCTTACAGAGAAACCAATGTTTAAGTTAGGGCAGTTCCATGCTTCAGAATCATTTAAAAAAAAATTCCAACAAATCTTGTAACTGCAAACGTTCTAGGAACCCTCAAAGTCTGTGTCAGGATAACACATGAGAAGATACTTATCTCTACTGCGCTGTTAGAACTAAAGAGAAAAGGAGCAAAAGGAACAAACTATGCCCAGAATTGTATTGCAGCATTTGAGGGTTGTCTAATTTTTTTTAAAAAGAAAACTTTTAAAATCACTGTCCCCCTTTTCTCTTGAGCCAACTGGCTTGACCCTGGAAAGGCAATAATGCAGCAAAAGAAATATTGGTGCATTTCAGAAATGTCAGCTGATGACTTTAATTCTCAGTGGACAACCTTGCAATATCTGAAATATGCCCCTAAAATGGGCCCTTTAAATATTAGATATTATGAAATTAGATGTCTGGATTAGGTATATATCCATTTCATGCAATATTAAAATTATGTCCTCTGTGTTTCTCAGAAATTGTGATAATGCACTTGAGAGGCTACAACCTTAACCACAGTCTGGTATCAATTGAACTATCTTGCAGCACTACTGGGACCAGCCAGAGAAATTCTAAATGGCTCACCTGACCATAATTCCAGCTTCTTGTTTTTATATTGTTGATGTCTCCATGGAAAATAACACCAAGGTCATTCAGGACATATTCTTCCCTTTCCTTCTCATCATCCAGAAAAACAGAATCTTCTGTATCAGAATTTACACATAATAACCATCAATACAGCCATTTGGTTTTTATAGTGGACAGATTTTAAAGATTTTATAGTGGACAGATTACTTTATTATAGGTATCTTAAATGAGAAGTGACTTTTGTTCACCAAGCATAATATTATTTCTTCACACACAATACAAATAATAATAATGATAGCAACCACCATTAAAAATAAGACGTACAAGTTCAAGTATGAAAGATGCAATATGCTGACAACTTCTGACTATTTTCAGCAGGATCTGTAAAGCATGATTAAAATGTCACATCTTATGAACCATTTTATGATTACTGTGCATCACTAATTTAAAAGACTGAGCGCCGTAAAGCACATCTGCAGCTGCAAAACAGATCAAAGACTAACAATTTCAAACCTATTAATGTTAATGGAAAATAGCTCAGTGTCAAGCGATTTAAAGAAAAATCTCTGTTGCATTAAAAATGATTACAGAACTTGGATTGCCAGTTTTCCTCACATTAGCTAAAGGGGTTGGATTCTTTTTTCCTGTAAATATAGATGGTATTATGCATTTGGACCCCTTAGCATAACTGCCCATCTCACAAAGTCAGGAAATACTCGCCTTTTGAAGTGGAAAACAAGAAGAAGAGTTCTTTGGCAAAAAAACATTTTAAGAAATGTTCTCTAGATTGATCTCATTTCAGTCAAGACCACATACATCCTGAACCTGCAAGCAATATCTCCCAAGTTTAAAAGACATGAAATAATCCAACTGAAGTCAATAGGACTCTCTTGTGCTTAAAAATTAGTATGAGCAGATCAGTGTAAATTGACTAAGTTCTGTTGACTTCACAGCTGAGTATTGGCCTCCATCTGTAAGGGCTGTAATGGCAACAGAAACACAATTGTGTGTCATATGCAGTGAAGTTAAAGCACAGCCAATGATATCAAAATAAATGGAAATAATGGCTTGTGATATTGTGATATGAGGTAAGTATGAAACTGCCATGTCACCACTGTACCAGTAGTTCTCCCTTGTTCCATCAAAAACTAATAATGGGGTAGAGTAAACAATGCAGTTTTACTATAAATAATCTACAGTTTTGAATCCATTCAAATAGAATATGTATCCCCATTTTAATTTTTTTTTTAAGTTTCTTACCTTGTCCCTAATAACAGAGTAGTTTAGGTTGAAACTTGGGATGAAATCTTGGCTCAGTTAGAATCAATGGCAAAGCCACCTTTGATATGAAGGGAGCCAGGGTTTCACTGCTGTATTCAGTCTTAGCACATCTCAGTATAAATATATTTTTGCAAAGAGAAAAATTGGTTTGTTTAATTATTAGCTCAGAAGTGGCTTTAGGTTGACTAATAGTTTTAACTCATACTATGCTGTGTTCTTGGTGATCACAACTATTGTGACTTGCTATCATATTTTCCACGTTGGGAAAGCTGACAAAAATATGAAGCTTTGTCAGATTTGCAAGTGAGCACAAATTTTTTGCACAGCTTTAGCCTGATCTTTCTAGGCATTTTTCCAGCCAGTAGTCTGAGTTGAATGGAGTTGTAGTGCTGTGTAGGAGACCTTCCAGTGCATCTGGTCCAGCTGGCAAACTCAATAAACTTTTTTTAAACCAATGTTTCCATGTAAGCATCCTACAGGCTAATTTAATGCTTCACAATTTTATCACTCCCATCTTAGTCCCCAGCTAGAAAGACACCACAGGAGATTGAAGGACCTACAAATAAGCAAAGTCAACTTGAAGAAGAGCTCTGGGTAGCCTCCAAAACTTGCCTTTCTCACCAACAGTAGTTGGTCCAGTGAAAGATATTACCTCCCACCTTCTGTCTCGAAGTAGGACAGGCAGGGAACAGGGAACGTGCTGACATTTGCACTTCTGTGACATTTTTGCGGAATGTTTTTGGCTGCAAAAACTTCAAAAACTTCTGTGTAGCTTTAGGGGCTTCCTCACTACTCATGCAGTATTGGATCAGGAGCCTTCCAAATCACCACCAGATTCAGAGTAAAGAAAGAACAGCAAGTAGTTTTTATTCTTTCTCCCTGCACTTCCAAATTTTGACACTCTCCCCTCGATAGCCATGTGTACATGCAACATGAAATTACACAGTGTTACACTCTGTTGCACATCATGGCTGGGCTGCAGACAGGTTTACAAACCTCCTGGCTATGAGCTGACAGTATGTCTTCACTGCAGGTAAAGGTGTCACAGCAGATCTGGTAGGCATACCCATGCTAGCTTTAATCTAGTGAGCATGCCTTAAAAAGAGATGTGAAGATAGGGCTGCACAGGCTTCAGTGCAGCCTCGCAACACGTGTGCTTACATAGGGGACTAAGCAGGCTTGTTTGGTCATGCTAAAGCCCACAAAGCCTTGTCTTCACAGCTGTTTTTAGCATGCTGGCTACATTAAAGCTAGCACAATTGTGCCTGCCTGAACTGCAAATCACATCTTTCAATAGTGTGTAGACATACTCTAATGCAGAGTTCCTCAACCTTTTCGATATCAGGGAGCTAGCTGCATTCTGCCTTTCTAATCCCTATGAGCTCCCTGCCAGAGTTTGACACTGGTCCACAGACTGGTTGTTGAGAAAAAAATGCTCTAACAGACCTCACAAGTAGAGTTCAAGCAGTAGAGGATCAGGTTTTTTAATTCAGAGGTCCCGGGTCATCTATACAGATTTAGAAGTTCAGGCGGGATCCTCAAGTGGCATAAACCAAAATAATTCCATTGATTTCTACCAGCTGAGAATCTGAACGTAAGGAAGTAGCTTTTCAAGTGAATTTTCCCAGTTTCTGATTCCTAGCTCTGCATAGCACTTTTCCAATAATATTATACACTTCAAAGATCATAAGGTTTCTATAGCCAAGTGGTTCCCAACCAGTGTGCCAGGGCACATTGGTGTGCCGTGGGCAACACCCAAAGTGTGCCACGAGCACCCTGAGAGCTGGAGTTAAAGTTCCCTCCCTGCTCAGCCCAGCCACGTGGGCTGTGCAGGGCTGGGAAAAGGCAGAGGTCAAAGTAAGGGGAAAGGCACTGGAACACAGTTCTGGGACCCCCTATTTTTAGGCAGGCAGCATTCCAGAGCCCCTAAAAATATAGGATGGCACCAGAACGTGGAGTTCCCCCTAAAAATAGCACAAGCAGCTGGAAAGCAGTGTTTCGGTGGCTCCACCTTAAACCCCGCTCCACCTTAAGCCCAGCCAGCAGAGAGCTGCGGGAGGCTGGGAGTGTGTAAATCTCCCCCTGCAGGGCAGAGCAGCTTGTGTAGCTGGGGTTGGGGTGGCTGTTTGGTTGGGGTGTGTAGCTGGGGGGTGGGGTGGCTGTGTGGGGGGTGTAGCTGGGGGCTAGAGGTCTCATTCTGGCCCATGCAGCAATGGGAGGGTCCATCACAGGCAGCAGCAGGCTGGGGGAGGGGAGGATGGGACCCACAGGGGTGGGAGGGAGCAGCAGTGGGGTGAGGATTTGCCCTAGGTGGCAGGGAGCCTTTGTGGAGAAGGGGGAAGTGGGTGCTGTGCCGTGCTCCCCTGCCCTACCTTCCCACTCCTCAGGTTCCCCCTGTTCCCCCACAAAGCCACTCTTGTTCTCCCTTCCCCTCACCTCTCTTGCCACCCTTGTGCTGTTCCCCACATGGCTGCCCTTGTCCTCTTTTGCCACCCCTGCCCTGCTCTGCTCTCCACACTCACTCCTGCCACTGCATACAACTCCTGACCTCCCGTTTTGCCACGCCTGCCGTGCTACCCCTACTACTCCACATAGCAGCATTTCCAAAACACTGTGTCATGGTTCATAAATATTCATAATTAATTTAAGTTAATTTGAATATTCATAAGTTTTTTTTAATGGTGATGTGCCTCAAAAAATTTGACGGTATCAAGGTGTGCCATGGCAGAGAAAAGGTTGGGAACCACTGCTATAGCCCATGTGATTGGTGTTGAATTGCATACTTTGCAAATTAAGTTACTGTATATATTTATTTTTATTAAAATACCTTTGCAAAATTGGGTGTGGAAAGAGAATTTAAGGGGATGGAAATTGCATCTTCCTCTACCTATATTGACAATTTACCCATTCAGTAGAGATTGCCTTTGATTTTGTGAGAGCAGATATTCCATTTCACAAACTAAAAATCTCCACTGATCTTGCAGCTATCAATTCAACTGCCTATGCAATCTACAAATAACAAAATAATTGCAAAATCAGATGAAGATTAATTAAATCCTTTGCCACTTGTTTCTGTTTGAAAATATTTGTATTTTACTAAAGCAAGAGAAGAGAAAAGGCTCTCTGCTTTCACTGAAAAGTGGAAACAAGCTCTAGAAACCAATTCCTTTGATTTCTGACAGCTTTCAATACCACTGGCACTGTTTAGAAGAAAACATGAAACATTTGTGAACTTCTTTGATTCCAAGCACTCTGCAGGTAGTACAATCCCCAAATTATGTTGTGCTGATGGAGCTACAGATCTTATGAACAGGAGGATTCCAGGAATTCTACTAATTAGGTTTAGCCTTAGAAATAAATAAAATTCTAGCAATTCTACAGGAGAAAAAAAGTTCTATTTTTAATTGCCTGTATTTTACCAGTATGAAGATTAGTAGAGGGAGAACTACACTTGGCCTGAATAAAGTAATGCAGATAAAGGGCCTGTTGTAGGTTGGCTCCTTTTGTAGGAGTGAGCAAGGGAAACCCACAGGAAGGCCTCCCCTTTTGTTCCCTTAGTACAGGGGCCAGTCATAGTAGCATGCACTGTATCCACTTGAGCAGCGGAAATACTCTTTCTAACACCTCCTCAGAGGGTATAGTCTTTCCCAAGAGGGCAGGGAGGAGGTGAGAGTCATGTTTGCCTTCCTTGGAGCTGGCTGACTGCACAACTGAAAGTCCACACTGCCTCTTTTTAAAGGTGCATGAACAATCATTCTCCATGAGCACTAGGGAGCTTGAACACCATGATGACTCTCTGTAATCAAATAGCCCCCAGAGGTCACAGTAGGACAGCAGTTCTCAACCACTGTGTTGGGACACAGTAATGTATCACGGAAAGCAAAGTTGATGGCTGGATTTGGGCTGAGGGTGGGTGGGGTGGGTGGGCTGGTGTGTCCTGTAGGGCAGCATATTGCAACCAAGTGTATTGCAACCTGCAAAAGGTTGAGAACCACTGCAGTAGGAAACTGGGACTGTACAGCTCATTGTGTCTCTTAAAGCCATAACAGGGCCCAGAGTATACAAGGGCTAGTATGCATGTGTGGAAAATCTACCCACACACATTCAAGTGCAGTGTACATCCCCGCCCCCCAGGGCTGCTACTCTCTCCTATGAGCTGACATAGCAGTCAGAACCCATCTACACTCTTGGGGTGGTGAGCTATGGACTTTGGGTGAATGGCACCTCTCATACCTCTAAGTGCTGTTGATATGTCTATACTACAAGTGTGTAGCTACGCTTCAGTGAATGGCTCTGGCGGGGGGAGCCTGGGGGGAGCTGCTGGAGTCTTTCCTTACAGCCAGAGCTTTCATTGAGCCCTGGTCTACACCGACAGTGAAGTTTGACATAATACTGCTTACTGTGACATTCTGCAGCCTGAGGATCTGCTGTCAGAGCAGTACATTTGGGGGAAAAAAATGGAGCTGTAATTCGACCTGCTAACACCACCCCTGCAAGTGGTGTAGCACCAAGGTTGGAATCTACAATTGAAATTTAAGTCCAAGCAGGCAGAGGGTAGCTCTAATCTTGCTTTACCAGTTTCCCCAGTCTCCTCCCCTGCCTGCAGCCCTGGAAAGTTTTCAATTAATTCCTCCCTCTGCATGCAGCACTGTACTTCTCTGTTGTGCCTGTGGCAGAAAAGCATCAAGGAAAACTTTTCTTTTTTTTTTCTTTGGGGGGGAGTGAGCAGAGGATGACTGCCTCTCCACAAGCGCTTGTGCCTACTACCCATAGTACAATACATTCAGGAAGTAATGTGAGCAGCGGGGACAGGAGACCCCCAGCAAGCAATATGCTGTGATCACTCACCTTCACCTTCTGTAATTTGACTGCCTAAAATCAAATTACAATCCCACCCCCAGTATAGACATGCCCTCTGATAGGGAAAGGCTCTGGCAGTGGGGAAAAGGAAAGACACTATTTTGCTAAAAATAGCAGTGTAGAAGAAGGCAGGCACTGCTTGGTGAGAGAGAGAGCAGTGTAGGGTATCTACCTTAAGTTTATGGCACGTCTGTACATCTAAGCAGTGCCTTACCCTCTACACTAGTGGTTCTCAATCTTTTGTTGCAGCGACACACTTAGCGGCATATCACAGCCCTACAGGATGCACCAGCCCACCTTCCCCACCAGACCAAATCCAGCCATCTCTGTGGTTCTTTGCAACACACTTACTACTTTGTGATGACACAGTAACGTGCCCCACCACAGTGGTTAAGAACCACTGATATTCTACACTGCTATTTAGATCTGTGCGGGAGGGGTAAAGGGAGGGGATGTGGCAGAGCGAGGGCATGCAGACTATGTACTGTACATGCCACTGTGAGGAGTGTGCAGGGTAGACATAACCACAGTAGTTCAAATATGACCCTTAATTTCAAATCTACGGAAATTGTTCTATGGCACAAAATTGGATTCACAAGCAGTTCAGGGCTGTCCATTCATACATAATCCTCAGATTATATACTGTCTATACAAGGATGATCAGAAGAAATTTGTAATTAGAATGGCAAAAATATGTATAACCCAAACAGTTTATATACAATGCTCACTTAATAAAAGGCTGTAATGAGTGAAATGTATGACTTCAGCCAGTGGCGCTTCACTCAATAAAAGGCATAGGCCTATACAGAGACTGTCTAAAAATGCATCAATATAATGCCAGAACCTGAGAGCTTCTGAGCTCTCATAGCTAACTTAGGCCAAGAGAAGTTATGAGAGCTCAGTGTCTCCTGAAATCAGGCTCATGGTATCCCTATCTAAGGTCATTAAAGGTGTATGGTTGACCTAGATATGCAAAAATCTCTTAATTCTGTAGTGTGCTGAGAGCTTGAGTTGAGGCATTTATCATATTTCAGGCCTTCAAGTAATGTCACTGAATTAGTAAATTCTGGTGATTACTCATATATGCAGCTAAACTGGGAAAGTCATATGTGAGAATTCAATGACTTTTAAAGCAAGCAGCTCCAGACTCTTTCTCTAGCTTGATCGGTTAAGTATATCCTGAAACTGCCGAATATGCAAACTTCATCAGAAAAGTATATTAAAACTGAACTCTTGTAACAAAAGGTGCCGTACAGGAGAACACAAATATTTCACTTTTGTCATTGAGGGGATCTCATTTAGATAAATGGATGTTTTTTCCACACAATGAGCCAAAAAGCACTAAGTGAAAGACAAAACTTGTCCTTTAATGTAAAAACATTCCCATTTATTCAGGGCATTTGTTTCTCTTTTTAAATGGTTTATTTCACCTAAAGGTTATGTATTAACCTGGCAAGTGAACCTATAAGATTTTCATACTACTCCTTTCTATGTTAATCAAAGATTGTACTTAAGCTGCTGAGTCTTTACAGACTTTGGCCTATCCATTTAACAAGTTTCTTTGGTCAGGGAGCAAGGTGAAGAGGAGCAATCTACTGCATGCATTCACAGAAGGAGGCTGGTGAGAAATAAGTGTTGTAGCCAAAACTACTTAGAAACAGGTGAAAAGAAACAAATATAGATCAAAATGAAATCATGCCCTTGGATGTGCAGAAAATTAAACTTGTCACAGTCATCAAGGGCTGTGACTTGAAAACATACAAAGTGATATCCCAACAGGCGAAAAAGGGTCAGTGTCCACGTATCGAGAGTAGTGGGCTGCTCCACACAAGACTTTAGGAGACCCTGGGGTAAACTGCTTCCTACTTTTCTACATAATAGATCTGTGAACATGCATGGCTGTAACAGTTTTGCTACCTGATGGCAGAGCCTTATGTAATCTTGCCCATGTATATTTATAGCTTTTAAGGTCAGAAGGGCCCATTGTCATTATCTAGGCTGGGGGTTTTCAACCTTTCCTCATTAGCATACCCCTACAAAATTTCAGATGGAGGTACAGACCCCTTTGGAATTCTTAGATGTAGTCTGTGGATCCCCAGGGGTCTGCAGGCAACAGGTAGAAAACCATTGATCTAGACTGACCTTCTGGGTAAAGATTGTCAGTGATGGAGCATGCCTCCCAACCTTGGGAAAGTTGTTCCAATGGTTAATTAGTCTCACTGTTAAAAATTTACTTATTGTTACTAGTCAATTAGTCCCACTTCAGTTTCCAGCCACTGGACCTTGTAATACCTTTCTCTGCTAAACTGAAGAGCCATTATTAATCTTTTTCCCTATGTAGTTACTTTTATACTGCAATACAATCTCCCCTTAACCTTTTCTTTGTTAAGCTAATTAGATTCAAATCCCTGAATCCACCACTTTAAAGGCAATTTTTCTAATCCTTTAAGAATTCTCACAGCTCTTCTCTGAACCCCCTCCCAATTATCAACATCCTTCTTGTGTCAACACTGTAAGAACTGGATACCAGTTTCCAGAAACAATCACACCAGTCCCAAATGCAGATGTAAAACACTCCTCCTCTGCTCTTATTTGAGATTCCCCAGTGTATGCATTCAAAGACTGCATTAGTCCCGTTGGCCATTACATAGCACCTGGACTTTCATAGAATCATAAAACATTAGGGCTGGAAGGGACCTCATGAGGTCATCTATTTCAACCCCCTGCTAAAAGCAGGGCTACTCCCACTAAATTATTCCAGCCAGTACTTTGTCCAACCAAGTCTTCAAAGTCTCCAAAGATGGAGATTTCACCACCTCTCTAGGAAATCCATTCCAGTGCTTCACCAACCTCCTAGTAGGAAAGTTTTTCCTAATATCCAGCCTCGACCTTCCCAGCTGCAACTTGAAACCATTGCTCCTTGTTCTGTCCTCTTTCACCACTGAGAATAGCCTAGTTCCCTCCTCTTTGGAGCATCCCTTCAAGTAATTGAAGGTTACTATCAAATGTTATGTTCCCCTGATTACCAACCACAACCCCAAGATCTTTTTCCAGAGCTACTGTTACCCAAGATGGAGTCCCTCATTGTGTGAGTATGGCCTAGGTCAGTGATAGTCAGAGTGAACCTTGTAAGCTGCAAATGGCTCTGTAAGGAGTCTCCTGTATCACTTTGCAGCACATGATATTATAACACTATGTGATTTAATTATTAACCAATCTAAGGCCAGGCTTACCCTGGCTGCAGAATTCAGCATCAGTTGAAGGGGGATACACAAGCTATGTAAAATCACTTGCATATCTCCTTTCAATTTCCTAATACCTACTTACTGCAGCGTCTCCACTGTGCATTCAATTCGGTGCTACTCTTCTTGAGGGGGGCGGACTTACTGCATCAACTTATGGATTGATTGAGCGGGTCTTCATTGACAGCCCAATCAAGCTGGAAAGATTGAACTGGCATAGCAAATTTGCCACCGTCAGTGCAGACTTGACCTAAGCTATTACCTAATCAGGATGCTTTTACTATGTTATTAACCCATTGTACTTAATAAAATAATAATACATGGTTAGTCATTTTGCTGTGAGAATATATTTGTGTGTGCACGCGTGCACAAGCACACACATACATACAAAACAATGAATTCACACTACTGTGTCCGTTTTGGGAAATGTGGATCACTAATTTGGCTCCTGAGTATCACTGAGCATCACTGAACTAGATTCTTTGTCCCTAGATGGACACGTTGACATTTAACTAGATTTAAGAACATATTATCTTCTTGCATCCAGCCTACCAAGAGATCCAGGTTATTTTGTATCAGTGACCTGTCCTCTTCATTATTTACTACTCCCTGAATGCTGATGACTGATTTGGAAGGGAACAGCTTCAGCACTTCACTGCAGTATGTAGAATGTCCTACTGGTTTCCTCCACTGATCTATTTTTATCTGATTTTTCATTGATTTGTCAAATTCAACAGATGTGCATAGCATGATAGCAGTGAATTCCTATAAAGGTTAGCTAGGCATGTGATGTATGGAATGATTTTTCATGAGGATCTCCTAGATGACTTGAGCTTCTTAGGAAAATTTTGCATTGGGTTTGGCTCATAATGATTGGGGATGGTTGTCATCATGGTCAACACACTGGGAACTGAAACAGAGATGCCCAAAACTAAAAGCATAAGCAGCTACATCTTGAGCTAAAGCTCATTGATTGGGGTTGTCATAGTCTCATGACATCTGCAAATCACCCCTGGAGGGAATCTGTAACATCCATGCAGCAGAGTTATATTTGCATGCCTGCATGTGATTATGACTCCTCCCACTCGTCTGCTGACTACACGCCTAACTGCTTACAGAGTATCCTCTTATTGTGTTGTTTTAAGAAACCCAACTCTGTAAACTGTCTTTCAGTGCAGGTCATGATGGTGTTCTATCTTGTCTTGCTTCCTTCTCTTCCTCACTTTTTAGTCCTATTTCCACTTAACTAATGCCATTTTACTCAGACTTAATCATCCATCTTCCTAAACAATACAAAAATGAATCATTGCCTATGTTCTCCTGGACCAGCAGCAGGTAATAAAGTTGGGCCAAAGCACTCCATGTAACAAACAAAGTGCTGCAGAATAGTGTACTCTATTAATAACGCCAAACTCATTTATCACAAAATATGAGGCTAGTTATTTGGCACTAAAGAAGCTTATATAATGTTATGAGAAAGAGATTGTATCTATGAAGAAGGAAGAGCTCCAGGAGTGCATTAAAGCTAGTTGGAGTCTATATATATACTAAGCATTTAAAGCCATTCTAGATTCTGGATCTGTCCGTATTCCAAATTTTATTGTGTTGAGGTACTGTGCTCCCAAACTATTTTCAAAAGTTGCTGATCAGAACTTGCAATTCATTTGTACTCACTTCAAAAATGCCTTCCAAATAGAATTCACTTTGTAAAATGCACATAGGTGAGAACAAATGCTGATTGGCTTTATAAGCGCATATGGAACACAGAGGTTTAAAAATTTAGTTCTTTGCACCAGCTTGGTGGGAGAGGAATCACTTGAAAATATTGTATCCCTCACAGAAGACAGGTTTGATTGAAACAAACATGGTTTCATTGAGTTACATCAATTTTACGTGCATGCGCGCGCACACACACATACCAGGAACCAATGCCCACTGACATCAGTGGAAAGACTCACTGACTTCAGTGGTCTTTGAATCAGTCACAGAGAGAGCAATCAAGTAGTTATTCTGGCCTCTAGGTATTTTACCTAAAGTTAAAGTAAAACCAGAAGCTACTGTCCACTCACAAACCAGAAAATAACCAATAATGCACAAAAAAAAAAAAAATCTAGCCCAGACAATAACTCCCCCCATCACAAATTTTATCACATCCTTGCCCCACCAAAAGCTTGGGGAAGCAGACAGGCCTTGCTGCACAAGACTAAACATCTGAATATTGCACACCCCTCACCTGGGCACCATGGATTAAAGAGTATGTAGGTGTCAGTCTCTGGGTTTCTCTTGGTCCGCAGAATGCCAAAGGGAGTCAGGACAGCAACATAGAAGCGGAATTTCCCCACAATACAGGTCGCAGCGGACATGATGGCCAGCCTAATGGAACTGCCTTCTTTCCAGGTAATCTTGGCTCCCCATGTCCCATTTTGCAGTTCTTCAACCAAAGGGATTGGAATGTAAGTACCTTTGTTTTGCTGTGGATAACGACCTGCAGCAACAGAAAGAAAAAATGATCTGTCTGTGAACGCATTTGACAGCTTTGTAAATGCCTCAGTTTAACTCTCCTTATTTCCTTGTGCTCCCCTTGTCCATTTGGTGCATCTAATAGTTGGCTCATCTTCAGTTTATATGGGACTGCCTTTGTTATACATTTGTAGAGTCCTTAGCCCAGCAGGACCCTAGCCAATAGGCATTACTGCCATATGAATAATAGACAAGTTCACATCTCAGTATTGTTTAGCTATTGCAGCAAATGTCTCCTGAACTCCAAATTGCTTGCATTCCCTAATAAATCGTAAGTCAGATCTCAGCAAGCTCTTATACAGATGAATGGAAAGAAAAAGCACAGGGACAGACAAATCTAATAATAGTAGACTGAAAATATAGCACTGATGTACTTTGAAGTGGAGTATGCAGGGTGTGTAACCAATTTTTTTTCCTGTTTATTTTTATAATGCTGACGTAGAGATAGTCCCAGATCTGAACACCCTGTCCCAGATCTGAACATCTCCAGCTCCAGATCTGAACTTTGTAAATTGGCCCAGCCTCTGCGTTTCTAACATCTGGGTCTACTGTGCTTCCATCTGATGGATTGTTCAGGACTGCATACATAGCACTTTTTGCCCTGGAGGCCAAGGATGCAGCAATCCAGAAAGCTTACATATTCTGTTTATTGAGGCATGCAACAGAAGTAAGAGACCTACAAAAGAAAAAGGAATTAGAGAGAAAAAACAAAAATCAATAGCATACACAGGAAAAGGCCATTAAAAGAAGTAGCCCATAAAGGGACAAGACTAATGAGATAAGAGTCTTGTGGCGATGACACAGTTGGGCTCAGAGTAAAGGACTGTTCTTTAAACCAGTACTGGATTTAACCCTGCTTCCATCTGCCACAGTTATTTTGCTTTCAAGTTTGATGTACAGTAATTATGTAAATGAACAACAGCAGAGCCAATCAACTAGCTGAACCTATACACTTGAAACAAATATACATGTTTTGCTTTTGAAAATATCTTTCTGATTTTTTTGTGGTGGTTGGTCTGAACATTAGTGCACATTAGATTTAGAAAACAATTCTGCCATCCCCTGTACACCAGTGTTTTATCATATAGAAGCTGAACAGGATCCACAATGAGGCTCAGGAGATTCCCACCAGCAGAGAAGCAGAATCCGTAAGCCACCTTTGTCTCCTGGGCTACACCTCTCATGAGGCGTAGTGCAGATTCTAGCTGCCCTTAGCTTCAGATGATTAATAGCAATTCACTAGGTGCCTGAGAAGAGAGAGACTCAAAAATCTAGACAAATCTTCTGATCTGTTGCTGCAGTACAAACTGTACCTACTGGTATGAAGATTATATTTGTTAAAGTGATAATGGCTAGACACTTGCTGCATTTGAATGGCTATATTTTAGAAGAGCTACCGTCAGGCACTTAAGAATATGTTCAATTTGAAGTACACGTGTAATTTGACTGAAGTCAATGGGACAGCTCGTTTGCTTAAATGCTTTGCCAAACTGGGTCCTCTGTGGATAAGATTCCATTTATACATTAGAACTCAAAAGGGAAATAGTTACCTGTCACCCACTACAGCAAAATTACAAAGCTATTAAGAATCAGATATTGCCCTGGACTCTATAAAGTGAATTGATTGAATAACTGAGTTCAAATGAAGTTCAGAGTCAAGGTCTCAGAACCAAGTGTTATTGCAGAAATTCTTATAAACAAGTTGCTCAGTAGATACCCGAAGAACTACAGAGCATTCTAATCCCAAAGAGCAGGATAAACCTCTTGGTTTATTAAATTAAAAAGATAAGAGGAGAGTCTGAATTTTGTGCTGCTAAAGGTGCCCTGATCATCTGGTCTGTCCTGGGGGAGGGGGTCAGGGGCGAGCAGGGCACCGTCTAGGGCCCTGTGGTTCTGCAGGTCCCCCACTGTCATGCTGCCCCTCGCCCCACCACCTTTGGCTGCCAGCCAAAGGGAAGGCAGGGGTGGGGTGGGAGCATGGATCCCGGCCTCTGGGCTGCCCCAGCCCACCCCTGGGGACAGAACAGCTGGCCCAAAGGAGAGGGGAAACACAGGGCCTGCCTGCTCCATGGAGGGCCCTGCTGATGACAGCCTGCTAAACAAAGGGCAGACTTTTAAAGGTGTTTAGGTACCAGGTGCTTTTAAAGATTTCACCAGGTGCCTTAACTGTATGTTTAGACACTGGGATCCCTTGAAAAAAATCTGGCTCGAGTCTTCAGTTTACTTCAGGCTGGATGTAGCAGTACAACCTTCCTTACAGCACCCTGAGATGTGCCTCATCTTTGACCTAAAGCAGTAGTTCCCAACCTTTTTGAGTATGAGGGCCCCTTTTTAATGTCTAAAACTTTTGTGGACCCCCCAAATGATTACAGTTATTATCAGGGAGTGATGGCAGGCAGCAGTGCTGCAGATGGGCAGTGGAGGACTTGGCCCCTGCCTGCTCCCAAATGGTGGGGACCTATCCAGGGTGTGGCTGCTCACAGCAGGCAAACACAATTCATTTAGAGCAGAGGTGTCAAACTCATTGACCATGGGAGGGCCACACTGGAAGGCAGAACACCTGTTGCAGCCCATGTGACCACAGGGGCTCCTCAACCCTTTCCCCCTCCATGTTCAGAGTAACATGGGCTCCCCCTCCCACTCCCCAACCTTGCCTGCTCTCCCATACCTTCCCTTTTCTCTGCCCTCTGGGCCCCCATTCCCCACGCTGGCTCCCTGACACTCACTGTTTCCCTTCCCTTTCCACTTCCCCTACCTCCTGGGGGAGGGCAAAAAAGTCAGTCTCAGTCACAGGCAGGCTGGGCTCCTGCTTCTCCCCATCCCAGCCCACTCAATGTCAGTCATTCAGAATGCTGGCCTTTGATTGGCTCATTCCTGGCTGGCCTTTGACTGGCTTCTTCCCATGTGGGCCCCAGCCACTTTTTCCTTTTTTATTTGTGATTTGTACAATGTGATGTCAATCAGATTAGCATTCTGACTGACAATGAATAGTTGCGGTGGGGGGCAGTGTAGTGGCTCTCTGGAGCCCGGCTCACCTGCTGTGACTGAGACACTGATTGGTTGGCAGACCACAGCAGAGCAGAGCCAGGACTGGCTGGAGTGCTTCCTTTGTTCCCTTGTGCTATGACTCGGATCATGTGAGTGAGTCCGAAGCATGCCTAGCCTTGCTGTGCCAGGAGCCTATCTTTGCAGTCTGCTGCCACAGATAGCTTCTAGGCACAGCCCAGGCAGCAGCTCTGCGGCCTTGGTGGGCTGGATCCACCCCTATGGGCCATAAGTTTGACACCCCTGATATAGAGCCCTCTCCAACACGGATCACTGGCCAGCAGCGGCTGGGGCCAGATGTCTTCATGGACTTCTTGCAATATCTCCACAGACCCCCAGGGGTCCCTGGACCACAGGGTGGGAACCATTGATCTAAAGGATTCTCTAGAGATGGGAATAAACTTCAGTCCCTGGACCCTCTGAGATTTCCAAAAAGTTGTGATGATATTTTTATGAGGAGGTGCATGGTCACTTGAAGCATATAAATAGGGAACCAAACCATCATCAGAAGACAACGCCTTTGTTCACAGATCAAATTCAAATCAGTGATCTAACATGGACCTGCAGCTGGCCCATGCCAGCTGACTGGGAACTGTGGGGTTTGGGCTAAGGGCACATTTAATTGTACTGTAGATGTTCAGCCTCAAGCTGGACCGGGCTCTAGGACCTTGTGGTGGTGGGACAATCCCAAAGCTTGGGCTCCATCCGGAACATCTACACCTAAGTTAAACAGCCCTTTAATCTGAGCTCCATGTGAGCGAGTCAGCTGTCACCGGCCACCGAAGGGTGTCTGTCCGCAGTGCAGATATACCTTTACCCACCCCATACCTGGCAGCACATTGCTTTATTAAATACAAACAAGTAGAAATAAGAATTGCTTGCTAAACCTTGCATTCCTCTGCTCATTTTTAAATCACATCTTTTGTCATTATCTTTTATCTCTGGAAGGTTTCCTTCCCAACTTTATGTCCTTTCTGGCACTAGATGTTTTTAATCTGTGGTTGTGTATAGTGGCATCAAACACTGTCTGCCAGTCTAATAAAAGAACTGATGAACTGTAGTCACATCTGGTTGTAAAGCATGTCTTTGATGTCTCCACTTCAACACAATCAGGAGAGCTCTTGAGAACAAGCAATGGCTCTAGGAAAAGGGCAATCCTATTCATCAGCTTCCAAGTTAAGTAGAGTTTATGCAGAAGCATTTGCACATGGTCTCCCCTCCCATTAAATAATATATGTGAATGTATATGAGAGTAAGAGATATTGTGGGCATGGGGAAAAAACAAGTACAAATGTAAAGTGATTAATGTAGTGGTTCCCAACCTAGTGGCCTGCAAAGGCTTTCAAAGTAGCCCACAGCTCCTCCCCTGCTGGCTACAGAAGAGAGCTGCTGCCTAAGGACTCAGGCAGAGTCCAATTCCACAACACTAAGGCTGTATTCACACACAGATGGTTATTTCGAAACAAGTTGT
>ML682060.1:5432372-5454422 GCA_007922195.1 Podocnemis expansa | reverse complement strand
GTTTCGAAACAAGGGCTTCCCCTTGTTTCGAAACAACTGTGCGTCGTGTGAACATGTTTGTTTTTTTTTGTTTCGAAACAACGAGGTTGTTTCGAAACAAAAGTGCTGTGTGAATACAGCCTAAAAGACCAGTGCAGCCTTCTGGCTGGAGCCAAGGAGATGAAAGATCAGCACTCCTCTCCCCTGGCTCCAGCAAAGAGCAAAGCGCCCTAGGCACTGAGCTTCCTATTGGAGCCCAGAGAGAGGGAAGCACTGATCTTCCAACCCCCTGACTGCAGAAGGGAGTCGCTCCTTAAGGATCCTGGTGACGCACACGGGGCTACAAGATGCATGTGGTTTCCCTGCTGCAGCCAAGGAGATGGGAGATCAGTGGGGATGCAGCTTCCTCACTAAACCCTGTCCATCTGTCTGCCATGGAAGGAGGCATCTGATAGTAGAGACTGGTGACCCCTCCAGGTTGTAAAATTGGTACCTGTGGCACTCTAACCAAAAAGGTTAGGAACCACTGGATTAATAAATTCACTTTCACATTGTTTAAGGTTTCTTTGGTCAGATAAAGGCCTAATTTTAAATGTGAATTGATATAGTAATACAAGGTTGCAGGACAGAACTCAGTGACACTTATTAGGTATGATTTTCTTGCTTCCTTTCTTTTTTTGCTAACATAGCTAAGGTAAGTATATCACCATCCTATCTGAGCATCTCATAATCCTTGTATCCCATTGGCAATGTTTTAGCCCTTAAAAATGTAGCCTATTGTAATTTGTAGGTGGAGAAACTGGATACATTCGATGGTCAGAGGAGAAATTTGTTTGGGGTGGGTCAGGAGTTCCAAATGGTTTAAGCAGGTACGAAGAAGGGCCAGGCACGAGTATGTATGTGTGAGATCTGAGAACAAGAGAGGTCCAGAAAAACAGCCGGCATTGAACTGGACTGGATGGATGTAGTAAATGGACCCTTTTGCTGGGAGTCAGTCAAAATTTGTTAGGGAAAAAGCAAGAAGAATTAGGAATAGAAGAGACATCAAAGACTGAAAAATAAGGGATAGTGGGAAAATTCTGGGGTTGGGAGCAGTTAGGGTGCCTGTCCTGGGTGAAAAATATGGGACTGGTTTGTCATCATTTGCAATGAGGTTGTGGGAGCTGACAGAATGGTAGTGATGGTTTATGCAACATGTATTATGCATGATGACCAAGTCTTCAATATGCATTTACATACTATTTTTTCCACAGAACCTTGGCCCTTTCAGTTCACAAGATAGAGGTGCTCACTCATGGGCATTTTACTTTCTCTTCATTATACAATGCATGACTACAGACCATATTTATGTCACATTGCCCAAACTCTGCACTGAAGACAAAATTATTAATTTCTATAGCACTCATTACTGTAGTATCTGAGTGCTTCACAAATATTAATGAATGTTCACAAGAACATTGTGAGAGTGAGGGTTGTTACCCCCATTTTACAGGAGATCTGAGACATGGAGATTAAGGTAAAAGTATCAGCTAATTTTGGGTGACCACCCTGAGGTGCCTAGGGTCTAATTTTTCAGAGAATTTAGCATTATATATGATTTTCAATGTTCAAGGCAAAACTTCTTTTGACTGCAGTTCTGAGTACCCAGCATTTCAACAAACTAGTTTCAGGTTCCAAAAGAACGAAGAACACCCAATTAGTGGGCACTTGCGGAAAGTTCAATTTAAGTGACCTGTTTGATGGCAGAGGGCCTGGAACCCAATTCTCTAGGGTAGCAGGCAACTGCCTTAACCAAGGCACCATCCTTATTCTTCCTCTCAGTCCCTCACTCATTCAGTATGCACCTTCCAACCTCTGCAACAAACAGAGGATGAAGGAAGGCAGCCTATATGGTTATGTGATTAAAGACCATATTATAATACAGATGTACAAGGACGCCAAAGCATTGGCAACCTTAGCTCTGTCATTTTGTTTTCAGTGCTAGATTTTGTAACTTTAACAGTCTTTTAACATATTTTGTATGTAAATTCTTTGGATTTTCTTTTTAAACCTAACAAACAGACATCACATTTTAAAATTCTGTCATATTGACACTCTCTTTGGTCATTAGCAGGATTCAAGCTTTACAGTCACCTGAGCTAGTGGAGTAACTGATTGTGGCTGTAACATAGATGAATCAGTACTGCAAGTCAGTGAACCTTTGGCAGTGGATGTCACATTTATTTGCTAACTGCAGGGAATAATGAAACTCCAGGATCTCAAGGGGAGTTTGTTCCAAAGAGAATCTTCTGTCCACAAACTATTCTACCCACAACAAGTAAATGTGACCCTCTTCTGCCTCATCTCTTCAGTCTGACCTTATCTTAGTCTCGTCTCTTTCTCTCCTATAATTTCGTATCTCAAACTCCTTGTTCAGCTATTCCTAGGCCTGCCCTCCTCCTCAACCTCTGTTCCCTACCACTATGGTTTTCAAGTCCCAGTCTTACACATTGTCCAGTTTCCACATCCCCCAGCATAATTTACACCCCTGAGACAGCCATGAGGAGGTGCTGTGCTGGTGAAGAAGGAATTGCTCTGGTGGACACTGCACCCCCTCTGGTGGTACATCACCCATTCTCTGTTCCCAGATCCACATTTCCCTGCATCCACTTCACAGCACAGCCCTCCCACTCAGGCCCTCCAATGTGGAGTGGGGAGCTTCAGCAGTTCTTAGCCATTTGTTTCAGTGGCCACAGCAATGCAAAGTCAGGTCCCTACTTCAGGACTCAGGCACCTCCTGTCTGGAGTCAGCCCTGCCTCCTCTGTCTGGGCTTACTCCTGGAGCCAGCCACTGCTCTATCCTGGGGAGCTGGCCTCAATCTGCAGGCTGGCCAGCCTTCTCCCTCTCCACCCTTAAAGCTGACTATTCTCTCCTTTGAAATCTGGCTTGCAGCTCTTTTATATGGGCCTGCCTGGCCCTGATAGGCTGCTTTCCTTTATGTCCTTCTGATTGGCTGCTGCCTCTGCAGCCTCTCCAGGCTTCCATTAACCCCTTCTTTGCAGGGGTGGGCTACCTGCCGCAGCACACCGACTCCTGACTCTCTGCTCAGACAGTTCTGGTCTTCTCATCTGTTTGCGGTTCCCAGCCCCACCCCCTCACATATACTCATTTTCTTTCCTGATTCCCAGACCCAGTGACCTTGCCTGACTAGGCCCAATGTCATCTCCCCACAGGCTCCTTGTTCCAATCTATTCCCCACCTGATCTTGCAGATCAAGCCATTGTTCCATCCCTACTCAAATCAGGCAGCTTTACACACAGCAAAGAGCACAGGAGACACACAGATTGAGAGCACAGGAGACACACCCCAGCTCTCAGTTTAAATACCCGCAACAGTACAGCGCTGCAATTGGAGGGAAAGTCCTGCTCAGTCCCAGGCTAGAGCATACCAGTGGGGTAAAATCTTCTAGAAATTAAGCTACCAAAATCTAAGAAGTCTCAACTGAGTATGTGTAAAGGCCTAAAACTTGGGCAACTTTGGCAAAAAGCACATCCCTGACAAATTTCAAGCCCCTTCTCCAAAGCATAGGGGCAGTAGAGCTTCACAAAGAAAGATCACCAGACTCTTTTGTACATTGACAAAAATTTCTCCCTAGCCTCAGTCTCAGACATGGCCAAACCCATGCTGGCTGAAATTTTCCCAAACAAATCAGCCGGAGGTAGACTCTCAGCATGCAATATTTCCACCCAAATGGTTTAAATTTGCAATGTTGTAAGCAAGTAATCAAAAGGTCTTCTAATGGGAAGTGTCAGGCAACCTTAATAATAAGTGGTGCTCTTAGCTCCACCTCTAATAAAATATTTTTCCCTTAATATTTTAAAAAAGGTCAGTCTGAGGGTTTGTGAAAGGCCAGACTGAGCAAACTAGAAGCTAACACACAAAAGAACCTATGGTACTAATTCCATCATCACACAATCCCACTGACAAGTCTCTTAGCCCCAGAGGTGATTTTAAGGCAACCGGAGTTCATTCTGTCCTTTTTCTTTCTGTGGCTTACAACTGACCACACAAGTCTCAGGGATGACACCTTTTATGATGCAAACATTTGCCCACAAAGGAGTGGTCTGAAGCCATCAACACATTTAGCACCAAAGGGACACCAGACAGCAATAAATTTTGGTCACTATTGATCTGGTTTCAATTTAAACCTGATGGCTAAACATGAAAGGCTCATGAAGTGGGATGGGGTGAGGAGAAAGGCATCATTTGGCACTCCTCGGGTATGTCCATACAGGCTTTTTATTGCGAAACAACAGAGGTTGTTTCGAAATAAGAAGCGGCATGTCCACACAATGCACCATTATTTCGAAACAACGGGACCCATTGTTTTGAAATAATGGCCGTTATTTCAAAACCATTAAACCTTGCATCTAATCAAAATAGCTGTTGTTTCAAAATGGTTGTTTCGAAACAACACCATTGTTTCGAAACAACTGTTTCAAAACAACATGTCTGAACGGCCTTGTTTCAAAATAACCATTTTGAAACAACGGCTATTTCGAAAGCAGGCTTTCCCTTAATTCGAATTAACTGTTAATTTGAATGAACTTATTTCGAAATAGGCACCTTACATAGCCCTACATAATAGGGTAAGTGGTGCAGGTGATGTGGTCGTGGCTCTGCACGGTGTTCTCACCCCGTTCAGATGCATTAGTCTCTCTGCTCTGCACTCCCCAGTACTGGGAAACTTATTGTGCATCTCCATCTCCTGGCTGCAGTGACACAGGGCCCCTTAAACCTTCTCCCCAGTCTAACTTATTTACTTGAGGGACACGTGAATTTGGCCCAGGGTTTATTGTGCCTCAGTATCCCAGAATTGCCTAAATTATTTGGAACTAAACACACTTAAAGTAAAATCCTTCCCCCTCTGAAGACTGTGTGAAATCCTAACCCCTTTGAAGTTTTGCCATTCAGTATGGCTGGGATTTCTTACTGCTGGCTTGGGGCTTTCTCCCATTGTTGTACAGTATCTTATTTATTAGCAGAATGTGTATTAAGGGACTCCAAAAATACGAGGAAAGATACATACAAAAACCAGAGCCAGCCTTTTGTAGGGGGGAGAAATGCTGAGCGTCCATCATCATATCAACAACTGCTATCATCATATTGATTTAGAAATAAAAGGATAAACAAGTTAAATTAAAACAAAGACCTGTGGTCACTATTCATCTAACCCACATAGACATTTGTTCTGTTCAGAGTATGCCTTGGTTGTTTGGAATATCAGTATTACCTTGAGGTCCTGTGAGTTACTATGCTATGTTCAGTTGGGATATAGTTATATCATAAGCATGGGTGGATTTTGAAGCTTCCCCTCGGGAAGCCAAACTCCCTGCCCCCTGGCCCTCTAGGCCCCGCCTCCAGAACTACCCAAAGTCCCAACCCAGGCCTCTTCCCCTACCCCTCACCACCGTCACTGCATAGATCTCTGGTTGACTTCCTCCTCTCCTCTCCTTCCTTCACCCTTACCTACACTCCCCTCCCAGCATGAAAGGCAGCTGCCTAAGTGCTCCTGCAAAGGCAGAAACTGGGTCAGTATGGGATTGAGGCTGCTGTAGGATGACTCACACACTAGCCTGTTCCTCTCTCTTTGGCTGACTGGGGCAGTGACAGACCCAAGTGTTGGGGGTTACTTTAAACAGACTCCCCAACAGGAAGATGCGACAGGGGACATAATCATCAGGGGAAAATAGGGCAAATCAGCCCAGTATCTTAGGTGCCTGTACACAAATGCAAGGAGCCTGGGAAACAAGCAGGAAGAATTGGTAATACTGGCACAGACAAGGAACTATGATGTAATTGGAATAACAGAGACATGGTGGAATAGTTTGCATGACTGGAGCACTGCCATTGATGGGTATAAATTGTTCAGGAAGGACAGAAAGGGAAGAGGAGTTGGAAGATAGCACTATATGTAAAACAGCTTTATGACTGCTTGGAGCTCCACTATGAAAGTGGAGACAAGCCTGTTGAAAGTCTTTGCGTAACGTTTAGAGGAGAGAGCAACAAGGGTGATGTTGTGGTGGGTGCTATAGACAACCAGATCAGAAGAAGGAGGTGGATGAGGCTTTCTATGGACAACTAGCAGAAGTTTCCAGATCATGGGCCCTGGTTCTCACGGCAGACTTCAATTACCCTGACATCTGCTGGGAGGGCAATACAGCAGTGCACAGACAATCCAGGAAATTTTTGGAGAGCGTTGAGGACAACTTCCTGGTACAAATGCTGGAGGAACCAACTAGGGGCCTTGCACCTCTTGATCTGTTGCTCACAAACAGAGAAAAATTGATTGGGAAAGTAGATGTGAACAGCAACTTGGGCATTGGTGACCATGAGATGGTAGAGTTAAGGATTCTGATCAAAGGAAGAAAGGAAGGAAGCAGAACACAAGCCCTAGACTTCAGGAAAGCAGATTTTGGCTCCCTTAGGGAACTGATGGGCAGGGCCCCTTGGGAGACAAATCCAAAGGGGAAAAGCATCCAAGAGAGCTGGCTGTATTTTAAAGAAACTCTACTAAGGGCACAGAAAAATACCATTCTGATGTGCAGAAAGAACCACAAATATGGAAGGTGCCTAGCATGGCTTAGCAGAGAACTCTATGGTGAGCTGAAACACACAAGGGAAGCTTACAAGAAGTGGAAGTTTGGACAGATGACTAGGGAGGCCACAGTAATAAAGTCAGAAAGGCCAAAGCGGAATTGGCGTTGCAGCTGGCAAGGGATGTGAAGGATAATAGGAAGGGGTTCTACAAGTATGTCAGTGTAAAGAGGAGACAAGATGGCCGCCTCCAGAACAGGCAAGATGGTGGCCGCCGGAGGAGACAAGAAGGCCACCTCCAGAAGAGGCAAGATGGCAGCCACAGAGCTGTCTGGCAAGCCAGAAGGTAAGGGATGAGACAGGAAGTATAAAACCCAGGCCAGGGAGCTTACTTCAGCCCTGGCCGCCAGAGGAGAAGGATGACTCCCTCCAGGCTCCTCAGTCCCAGCCTTTTCCCCAGCTGAGGAGACCTGGGCCTACCCGCCGGCCTCCAGCCCTATACCAGGATGGCTGGCTTGGGCCTCCCATGGCCAGTGCCCCGTGGGAGGAGCCCCCGCTGCGTGGGGTGGACAGGCCGTGGGGACAGCCAGAACCCCAGCATGACCCTGGTTTCCATGAGGGCCCTGAGTACAGGGAACAGACCCCACCACCTGCAGAAGAAGACCAGGAGGAACTGCCCCTTGCTCCACCCGACGCTGACCCCTCTGCAGGAGAGGACCTGGAGGAACTGCTGCTCGCCCCCGACCATGTGGAGTTGCTGGAGCTGCCCCCAGAGGAGATGGAGGTTGCCCCAGAACTTCCAGACCTGCCACCACCAGACACCTTGGAGGGCTTCTACTCCGTGCCTCTCAGCGAGTACCCTCAGGACACTGATGAGCGGGTAGACCAGGTACTAATGGGAGAGGGGGAGGGCAGTAGCCCAGGGGAGTTACACCCCATCCCAGGGTCAGCGTGTTGCAGTTGGATCCCCGCTGACTCCCTGATCACATGTCCGGCCACTGTTAGGGCCCTGGGCTGGGACACAGTGGAGTAGAGTGGGCCTGTGTCCTCCCTCCTCCTCTCCCCTTCCCTGAGATGTTGACCCCAAATGCTACCTGAACTTGTTTGACTCCAACCACAAAGAGACTTGTTGACTGAACGCCCTGTTAAGGGCACGGGACCACGGGTGAACTGTCCTACCTGTCCCCTAGACTGATAGTTACCCCCTCGTGGGGCTAAGACAAACTGTCCACTACCCTTCCCCTGGGGGAAGGGCTGAACAGTGGGACCGCTTGAGCAAAAATTCCCCAAACTGCCCACCAGGGGGCGGCCTCCCGGTGGGTCAGACGGAGGTCCCACTTACAGTCAGTAACAAAAAGAGAATCAGGGATGGTCTAGGTCCCTTACTGAATGGGGCAGTATCCTCATGGCAGATGATGAGGAAAAGGCTGAAGTACTCTATGCTTTTTTTTACCTCACTCTTCACATGCAGGGTCAGCTCTCAGGCTACTACACTGGGTAACACAGAATGGAGAGAAGGAGAGCAGCCCTCAGTGATGGAAGATCAGGTTAGGGACTACTTAGAGTAGTTGGATGTGAACAAGCCTATGGGTCCAGATGAACTGCACTTGAGGGAGCTGAGGGAGTTGGCTGATGTGATTGCATAGCTGCTAACCATTATCTTTGAAAACTCATGACAAACGGGGGCAGTCCTGGGTGAGTGGGAAAGGCAAATATAGTGTTTATCTTCAAGAAAGGGAAAAAGTTGAACCGGGGGAACTACAGACCAATCAGCCTCACCTCAATCCTGGAAAAATCATGGAGCAGGTCCTCAAAAATCCATTCTAAAACACTTGGAGGAAAATAGAGTGATCAGGGACATTCAGCATGGATTCACCAAGGGCAAATCGTGCCTGACTAACCTGATCACCTTTTGTAATAAGATGATGGGGATATGTAGATATGGAAATAGCTGTTAATGTGATATACCCTGACTTTAGTAAAGCTTTTGATATGGTTTCCCACAGCATTCTTGTCAGCAAGTTAAGGAAGTATGGTTTGGATGAATGGACTGTAAGGTGGATATAAAGTTGACTAGATCATCGGGCTCAGTTGGTAGGAATCAATGCTTCAATGTCTAGTTGGCAACCAATAACTAGTGGTGTGCCCCAGGGATCTGTCCTGGGGCCAGTTCTGTTCAACATTCAATTAATGATCTGGATGATGGGATAGATTGCATGTTCAGTAACTTCACAGATGACACCAAGCTGGGGGAATGGTAAACACACTGGAGGGCAGAAATAGGATTCAGGGAAACCTAGACAAGTTGGAGCTTTGAGTCAAACAAAATCTAATGAGGTTCAACAAGGAGAAGTGCAAAGTCCTCCACTTAGGACAGAAAAATCCCATGTACTACTACAGGCTGGGGACTGATCAGCTAAATAGCAGCACTGTAGAAAAGGACCTGGGGGTTATGGTGGATGGGAATCTGGATGAATGTCAACAATGTGCTCTTGTTGCCAAAAAGGCCAATGGCATATTGGTCTGCATCAGGAGGAGTGTTGTCAGCAGATTAAGGGATGTGATTATTCCCCTGTATTTGGCACTGGTGAGGCCGCATCTGGAATACTGTGTCCAGTTTTGGGCTCCACACTACAGAAAGGAGGTGGACAAATTAGAAAGAGTCTGGCTGTCGGCAATGAAAATGATTAGGGGGTTGGGGCACATGACTTACAAGGAGAGACTGAAGGAACTAGGTTTATTTAGTCTGCAGAAGAGAAGACTGAGGGCAGATTTGATAGTAACCTTCAATTACTTGACAGGTGCTCCAAAAAGAGGAGGGATCTAGGCTGTTCTCAGTGGTAATAGAGGATAGAACATGGAGCAATGGTTTCAAGTTGCAGCTGGAGCAGTCTAGTTTGGATATTGGGAAAAACTCTCTCACAAGGAAGCTGGTGAAGCATTGGAATGGGCTGCCTAGGGAGGTGGTGGAATCTCCATCTTTGGAAACATTTAGGGCCTGGTTAGACAAAACCCTGGCTGAGATGATTTAGTGGGAATGGTCCTGCTTTTAGTAGGGGGTTGGACTAAATGACCTCATGAGGTCCCTTCCAACCCTGTGATTCTATGAAGCTTGGGACAGATACAGAAAGTTTGGGCAGGGTGTGGGAGGGGTGCAAACAGCATCAGTGAGAGGAGGAGTCCCATAAAATCCCAGTCCCATGTGATCCAGGAGGAGGGCATATGAATGAAGGATTAACTGTGGAAACACTTAGCACTTTAAAGCACTTGCCTGATGACCTCAAGACACCTACGCAAAAACAATCAAGTAAGACACAATATACACAATACTCTGAGACAGGCAAGTATTATCCCTTTTTTTTTTAATGTGTTAGTCTAGTTCAGCAAAACAAAAGAGGAGTCTTGTGGCATTTTAAAAACTAACAAAAATAAATTTGTTAGTCTTTGAAGTGCCACAAGACTACTCTTTTGTTTTTGTTTAGAAACTTGAGGCTTGACTGGAGAAGACTCTTTTTTTGTTTTGCTAAGAAGGTTGATGGCATGCTGAACTTCATATGCTCCATGCAAGTAGATTCCCAGGCAGCTGGGAGATCCAGGCTTCATGGAGCATAAAAGCTTTTGTCTTCCCAGCCTCAAGGGCAGGTGGCAGAGAAAAAGGTGGGACCACCACAGCCAGTCAGGAAAAGCCTTGCCTCCCTGTGCCTTCAATAAACTCCACCCAGAAGGGAGGAATTTACAGTGATCATAGGAGAGAGGGAAGAAAGGATTGCAGAATAGGTTCAGTCAGCAAAACAAGCGCAATCCTTCTCCAATTAACAAGCACTTTAACGGAAACACTGCCAAATAGATAGCAATGGTACTGTTTTCAATTTAACAAATTTCAGGCTCCAGTGCTTATTCAGGGAAAACTCTTATGGGCTTTCCTCCTTCAACTCCCTGGTTCTAATCAAGATTGACGCTAACATATCATTTTGGTTTAATTCACTGCACATGCACCAAGGTACATGGACATGCACATGCACACTCATGCAAGTTAACTACTGCTACAGAGCCAGCAGAGGGGGTGCAAAATGATTTTGGATTGGTTCCACAAATCAGTGACTGCGTTTTTTGGGGATACTTTCATTGGTAAACTAAAGAGACTGGACTTTTTTAAAAAAGATGTATTTGGAATTCACAGGGCAACCCCCACCAGATTGTGTTAGTTTTAAGATACATCAAAAATGGGGGGGGCAAGCTATTTCACAATATATCTTTCAACCACACTGTCATTACAAGATACTTAAAAATAAATAAATAAGTGAGTGAGTGAATAAAAAGAGGCCAGGAATCTGTCTTCTTTTGGGAGACATATTATATACACAGCGAGGTTAATATTTTTCCTCTTTGGCTCATTCATTTTACGCAGGTAGACCCTCCATGCACAATATAAAGAATCCATTTCCAACCAAGTCCTGGAAGTATAATAATTGTGACAGGATGATAAATAAGTTGGAGCTGAGAGCCAGAGTAGAGTAGCCTTGTAACAGAGTTAAGCCTTATTATAACAAACAGCCTAAGGATGGTAGGTGGGTGCACGGGGATCACGATTAGCTAACACTCATGAATAACTTCTATAAACACCCAGCTGTCAAAAATAACCCTAACAACAAACACAAAAACAACTAACCAATCTCTCAGCCCCAAATGATCACAGCCAGTAAAAGGAACAAATTTTTGAAGATACTAAAACAAACAAGGAGTCCTGTGGCACTCTTTGTTTGTTTTGCTGAACAAGACTAACATGGCTATCCCTCTGGAATCTGAAGATGCTAGTTTCTCTAAGATGCTGTTCAGCATTCCCTCCTACCTGCAAAGAGCATCTCCTTTATCAGCCCTGGAAACATTTGGGGGTGGAAGGGAATACACCCCTCTCCACATAGCTTTACCCAGAGCTCCAATCTGGAACCTTTAACATCTGATCACATTCCCTAGGCTGGCTGAAACCTAATAAACACCCACTGAAGTTATTAACTCTTGGTTATTGATGGCATTTTTTAAAAAAAGGTGGGAGAAAAAAAGAAGCTATGTTTCAAAAGTCTCTGGAGTTGCCTAAATGCAATTGCACAATAGGACCTGGGCCCTTTTGCATTAAAAAAAATCCCAATTTCATAAAAGGTCCCAGAGAAAGAAAATTCCTTTTCCTATGCCTTTCTAACTGTTTGCAAAGTACACCAGGGTGGAAAAAATATATACCCTGGTATAATCATACAGAAAAACAGATTTGTTGTTCTTAGCTAGCAGCTGGCATGCAGCTGTTTTTATGTGCCTGACCAAGCTTAGGAAGTGTGTTCCAATAGTCATAAATAATTCTTGCTCCAAAGAGTAGGAACGCGTTTAGAAAATGGAAACAATATGGGCCACAACACGAAATCTTTGCTCAGCCCATCTTGAGTTCCTGTATGGTTATGAGAATCCATTCTTTTTGAAGAGTAACATATTTATTAAACACTGAGCTTTGCCACAA
Source organism: Podocnemis expansa (assembly GCA_007922195.1). Classification (NCBI taxonomy): domain Eukaryota; kingdom Metazoa; phylum Chordata; order Testudines; family Podocnemididae; genus Podocnemis; species Podocnemis expansa. Next base: position 5,442,360 of record ML682060.1, on the reverse strand, counting down.
TGTCACAGTGACCGAGACAGTCTGAGTTTGCATATTGCCATGATAACAGAGACAATGTGAGTTACCACAAATGCCACTAAGAAATAAGACCATCCCTGGCAACATTCTCAAACAGTCAGAATTTTTTTCTGAATCGTGCGGGTAAAAGCAACTCCTCAGTGACATTAGTCTCCACACAGACAGCAAGAGATTTACTGCTTCTTTCACAAACGGGGAGGGGGGGGGAGTTCTGATCAATTAAGAGTCAGATTTTTTCCTTTAAAAGTAGAGCAAGGACTTGGGCTCTGATCCAGCCTTTTGGGATCAATGGAAAGACTCCCATTGACTTCTCAGGGCTTTAGACTAGGCCCCTAAACTTGTAGCCCTTACTCAGGCAAATACCCTCTTGATTTTCCTGGGAGTTTGGTTTCGACAAAGCATAAAGGATCATGCCTAAAAATTCTTTACTCTTGACTGATTTCATATGAGAAGCCATCCCTCTCAGCATTGCCCTATAAGGCTACAGTAAAGAGAAAAGGCATTTTCTGCTCTAGTCTCAGGACAACATTCCAGGATTTATAGATGTTTGGGAGGTGGGGTGTGAGATTAGCCCAGAGGTCTGGAATTCATGACCATTTCTGAAGTATATTGATAAATAAGAGGTTTCTGATAGTATTTAGAGGCAGACCAATATCTATGGATTTATGAAGCCATTTAGGGAAGATGTGACTAGTTCTAAGATTTACAACAATTCACAGAAATCTTATTAGGATAAGGATGCACCATATAAACTCATCAACAGCTTTGGTCGTGTACAGGAAACTACTATGAAGGCTGTATTAGCAGACCTAATCATACAATTGGTTTTGAAATCATTGGTAGGACTAACAATTCTAATAAAATGCTTGCACTGGAGTTTTCACAACACCTTTGCCAGCCTGGTTATCTGTAATGGTATGCCCAGATGGACAGAGGCACCACTGGAGCCCCCCTGCCTTCTCCCCAGCTGTGAAAAATCTGCATTATCAAAACACAGGCATTCTCTACTTTACCAGGAGGCCTCTAGAAAGTCAACACAAGCCCAAAATGACTGGTAGTGAAAAGTACAGAGTGTCTAGTCAGTAGGTTCATTGACTCAGTGCCTCCACCAGCAGAGCTCCCTTGGAGCTCCTAGAGAGGAGTTAAGTCATTCTTCCTCTGGACAACCTATTCAATGAGGTAGTAAGTGTGAAACTTAATTACAACCTGTCTAAAACATTAACATTTAAATTACTTTACTACTTATTATCTTAACAGAAACATTCCACTAATTTGCAGAGAACTGCATTTACTAGGCAGCTATGTGGTATGGTGTCATGAAGTGACATTTTTAAATGGAGCTGAACAAACTATTTGTAATGATCAATTTATTCAGTGAATTTCATTCTGTGTATGAATTGTCAGGAATCAGACTGAGTTTTTGCAAATTTTTATTCACTGAATTTTCCTTCAGAACAAATTTCAGGCCATTTGATGGTAGCAAGGAGAGCTTAGCCCGTGTATTCTTGATTCACTACCAACTAAAAGGTTCTGTGATCCAAATCTAGCTTAGTTACAGTCCTGTTAGCAGTGCACAAGCCAGAATGCAAACCAGCACACTCTTCCATAGTGGTATTAGCTCTGCAACATTAATAGGACTTCAGAGTAGTAATAATTTATTTTAACAAGGAAAGTAAACAGCCATTCCTCTGAATATATGCAGGGGCCAGTTCTCTTGAGTATGTAATTGCCACTGTTACATAATCGTTTTTAAGAAGAGAACAGGTCTTTAATCTATTAGAGCTCAGTGCTGAATTACTGTCAGCAAGAATAATCTATACTAAACACATATATACGATGCTGGTATCTATACAGCACTCACTAATGGTATGTCTTCACTTAGAACTGAATTTGAATTGAGGACAATCAATTCAAATTCAATTAAGTGCATGGACACACGCTTTCCTCAATTCGAACTGAGGAGTTCCTCAGTTCGAATTGATGAAAGCTGACTTTGAATTCATCAGTCCTCATTTGACTTCAAAGTTGGGGTCAATTTGAACCCAGTAGTTCAAATTGACCCAGTGTAGCCAAGTCAGTTCGAATTCGCTAAGTTCTAATTGAAATGTGTTGACCTTCCTCCCAGGGTTCATGGCACTCTGGAAGGAAGACCAGCCCTCCAGCACCTGGGGCTAGCAGCCCCAAAGGTGCCTCCATCCCCCAGCCAGATCAGGCTGGGGGGGGGACGACAATGGGGCTCCTATCCCCTGGCTGGGGCCAGGGACCCCAGCCCCCACTCCAGCCCCACTTGCTGGCTGGGGAAGGCACCCCCCTGAGTGGCTCCTGCCCTGCTGGCCGCATGTGGAGAAGGCAGCCCCGTGCAGCTCCTGCCCCACTGGCTACGTGCAGGAAAGGCACCCCTCTGCGTGGCTTCTGCCCGGCTGGCTGCGCTCAGGGAAGGCATCTCCGTGTGGGTCAGCAGTGATGCAGCTGTGCACGTGGGTGCCTTCCCCACGCGTGGCCAGCAGGGATGCCGCCACACATTGGGTGCCTTCCCCAGCTCTTGCCTTGCGCTGGGGACCCTGCCCCATGTGCGGCCAGCAGGGGATCTTGCTGCACGTGGGGATCCTTTCTCCCCTATCCCCACTGCGCTGTGTGTGGTGTAGTGCCCTGGCCCCAGGGAGCCCTGGCAGGGGATAAAACACCTGCCTTCTGAGCCTGGCATGGGGAAAAACACCCCCTGCCCAGCTCTACCTGTACCGTGGCTCATAATGCTGGAGCCTGGCAGAGGATTGGGTGGTGGCATGGCCCTTTTAGGGGGCCATGTTGCCACACCTCCCATGGTGCCCTTCCTCCAATTCGAATTAGCAAGTCCAGTTCATGGACATGCTAATTCAAATTGGAGTTTCTTGTGTGGCCATGTTAATTTGAATTGACTGAATTTGCATTAATAATTATTAGTTCAAATTGACTAGTTTGAATTCAGTAATTCGAATTGACTCTCTAAGTGTAGATATAGCCTAAGTACTTGATCTCGCAAGGAGACCATCCCACAACTTGTAAGGTGCTGAGTATCCTCAACTCACCAAATTCATACAAAGCAGAGGGCATCAGCCCCTACTGAGATACTCAGCACCTCACAGGATTGATCCTTAAATGCCATAAGTCCCATCCCAACATGCATTGAAACTGCTGTAAAACCTGGGATGGGATGGATACTTTTATGACGGTCTCTTCTTTGATTATTTTAAATTCTATGTTCAGGAATAGAAGAGGAAATGTTTCCAGGTCATTACAATCATTTGTAAAGCTGCTAAATATCCATTAACTTAAAAACTTCCAAAGCCTCAGCATTCCTCTCACTACGTATTTTCATGTAAGTGAAAATTTTGCATTCTTACCTACCAAAGCTCTGGCTTGGGTTGCAGCAATTTGCTGCTGCTCTCTGCCAAATTTCTTTGTGAGTACTGCTTACATTTGATAAGGCAGGTGCCTTCTTCCTTAGGAACATGGCATTAAATGCAGATAGAGTGAGTTTCCTCATGGCAAACGCAATGCTGAATCTCTCAGCAGTCTCTGTTTGTTCCTAAGTACTGCAGAGAAACTTCCTCCCCATCTCCTCAAGATCATTAAATATTGAACCTTCTACTAAAAGGAAGTAGCAAGAGGCAAACAGACTGCCAATAAGAAATGTCAGCTTAGTTCTCCTAAATGACTTCCTGCATGAGTTCTCCCATGAGCAGTGGTTTCTCGCTGCTGCCCACACAAAAACAGCCTTCCCCCATGTGTTTATGGAGAAACATTTATCAAAATACAGAGTATTAAGCAGTGCTTTGGGTTTCAGCTTGCTCATTGCTGACAGTGAGTTGACTACAGCTGGAAACTTCTCATGGGATAGTTTCCAAAAAGCAAGCAATGGGCTGTTACTCTACTCTTGCACTGAGATCAGAAAATGTACTGCAAATCTGACTGCTGTCCTACTGAAACAAGCATTAAACTGTGCACTGCCACTACGTATTTTGCTAAACAAGGGATGCTAACTGCTACAAGTATGGTGAAATGCTTGCTGTCGTCTCCTCAGGGAAAGACATCCTGCAGAAAGAATGTTGACTCTGAAACAGTATGCTTGGACTTACTGGGAGAAGGGCAGCTGAGGGCTGGGCTACACTGTCAGCAGCACCTCCGACGGCATAGCATCGATTGTGCAAGTTTGACTGAGTACCTTTAAAGACACACTCAAACCCAGAATTAGATGGAGGTCCATTTGTTAAGACCTACCCAGCAAGCAGCATAGTTCTGATTTGACAAGAAGGCATTTCCTATTAACTCAGCACTGGGGGGACCCTGCAATGAGTAGGCTACTTATTTTAAATAACTTGTGTATCTTCCTTTGCCTGCTGCCAAAATCCAGCCGCAATGTAGATCAGCCCTAAGTCTTCCTTGATAAAAGCTAGTTCCTTGTTCTCCTGCTTACCAAAGCTTGACCTTGCAAAAAGCTGAGTGCTTCCTATGAGGTGCTCAAATGCCTTCATTTTCCATTGGAACCTATAAGCATGAGACAGCAAATCCACACAGAAGATGGTCAGCCACTTGGAGGCTCATGCAAGAAAGCAAGAAATAGCAGGATAGCTGAATATGGATTTAGCTTTGTGGAAATAATTTGCCCCTCACCAATGGAGCTGGTTCAAGAAACTATATGGTTCTTACTGGCAGAATGTAGGTCTTTGTCTCATTCGACCAGGTGGACAATGTATGGAGACTAGAATGTGCTGCTGCCTCTCAGCGGAAGACCTAAGTCCATTAGCTCATCCCTTTATATGTCTGAGTTCACTACCATTTTCCATTGGGCTCCTGTCTAATGAAAAGGTTTGCTGTAGCTATTCACTGGTGACTTCTCTTTGGCCTGATCCCCTGAAGGGACTGACTGGGGTCAGGAGGAGAGGGGACAATGACTGGAAGCTGGAAAAGGCAATGTTTGCATCTGAATTACAAAGAACATGGTGTAGAGTTGAGCCCAACAAATGGATCTGGATTTCAAACTCTCCAAAGCTTTAAAAAAAGAAAAAAGTGGCTCTCGGGTTTTGGTTTGATCCAGCATAAAGTTGGTTGCAAAGTTAAGACATGGAAGTGGGTGTGTATTGCAAGCCTCCCCACAGTGTTCAGATACATCTCTAATGTGAACTAGGGTAATGTCTTTTCACTCACTTCAGAGAGCATTGGATCATAGGTTCTGCTGCACCCACTGAAATATTAGGCACTGCCCCTTGCTTACCACTGCACTATGTATTCCCTGGAAGTCACGGGATGAAAACTGAGAGGATGCATACGGACACAGGCTTACTGTATCATGTGACATATAAGAAATGAATCAAACAAGTTTTGGAATTCCTCATTAAGAAATAAAACAAATATCACTTCATTAAAGAGCTCTGGAATGTGTGTGATTAATCTACATCAATAACAAACAAATCTTCCATTTTCCACTTCTTCTACCAACAGTAGTTTTAAAGATAGAAAGATTAATGGAAAAGCCTTGAGTGTAATTAAATCCTCAAAGGACTAATAATCATTGTGCCTATTATATTTTAAGGCACTTATGGATGTTCAGCCAATCAGATCATTAGAACATCACAGTGTGCCTCCAAATCCTAACTGAAACCAGAGCAGTGGGGGGAAACTGCAGACAGCAACTTCTTCATCGTGTGTATGTTTAAAAGATGAAGCATGTCTGTCTTAAAAAACATAACAAATCTGGTAAGTGTATACATGATCACAATCCAAGAGCAGGAGAAACAAAATCAATAATACAAGTTTCAAATGTGCAGCGCTTGGGAAGATATATGAAATATCAATTCAAACCAGTTTATACCCAGTTTCTAAAAGGAAGGACCAGAGATGTTTTAAAAAAAATTCAGAGATAACTCAGGGTGACCTTGTGACTTTCCCAGAAGACTTGTGTATGGGACAGTACATAGCTGTGCTGTCCCAGGAGCAGACTAAGAAGCAGATTGTGACTCCATCACTATCTGCCTGCTGGCTTTCCCTCTTCTTTACGGAGGACATATCCTGTAGCCCATCCCCTGTCTGCACTGCCTGGTGTATTGGGGGCAGAGGTTACCTCCTCACCCTGTGATGCAAGTATGTGGTGCAAAGGGTCACCATATGCCCCCCCCCCATTCATCCTGTGAGGATGACTCACAATCTGGTCTTTATGACTGCAATAGCTGTCTGGCTCCAGGGTTGTAATTTTTTCCTTGCCTAACAATTTTCCAGTTTAAGTATACTGAACTGTAAGTACACATTATGGAACTATGAGTTTCTATTGTTTTCTGGATGGTCTTACCCCTCATGCACTGAACTACTTTTTATATTGATGCACACATTTCTACCATTTGTCCTGACTACAATCTCGTTCTTTTCTCTAGATTCTCCTGAACTGAGAATAACAAAGTATTCTAATCTGCCCACCACCTCAAACATTTTGCCTGTAAACATAAACCAGCAATAAGATTGGCAATCCAATACAGTAAAGTACAGCTTGTGAATATACATCAAGAGATCACTTCTCCTATATGAGTAGTTCCATTGACTTCAATGAATGCCAGTAGGATGCAGGCCCCAATCCAGCAAAGCACTTAACACATATATTTTAGCTTTATGCATGTACTAAAGTCACACTGACTTTAACAGATGATCAGGCACTTAGCTTCTACATGATTTAGGATTGATGGAGATATTCTAGAAACTTGACTTCACTAATTCCACATAACTCCTGTCTGGCACTTACCTATAACATATTCCAGCCAGAACTGGTCCTTTTCTGGATTGTAAGGACGGTTGAAGTCAATTTGGATATGGAAAGTCTGTCCCCGACGTACAATCAATTTAGGGTGGTAGTACTTGTCAGTATGGTGATTCTGTTTGTTAACTTCCTGGACACCCTTGAACATGTGAACTTCATTAACTTCCAAAAAATCTGCAGACACAGAAAGGGGGAGGGGGGATCAATTTCTTTGTTTCACACTGAGACCATTTAGCTTAAGAGCTCTTATTCTGTTCACTTAGTTATACTGAATTAATACCATACCTTGTAATAGCCCCCTTTAAGTCTAGAGGAAAATTATTAACCAATTGGCTTTCATACCTGCTTGGCACCTGTATAAATATCTTTGTAGAGTTCAAGACAGAGGAGACTCAGACCTGTCATATGAAGCAAATTCTATAATATGCCAGTGGTCGGGGGATGAATCAAGACTGTGTAATGAGTGAGACTGTTGTCCGTATAAGTTTCCTGCTTCATTGGTTGGAAAATCTGTAAGGCGCATAGTGAAGGAGGCAGGGGACTGGAGGAAGAGAAAGTGTGGGGGTGGCTCATGGTGCAGGCAGTTTGCCATCCTGGAGAAATCGATTTGTGCCTTTTCTCATCCCAGAGTTCCTGTATGATGCTAGGCAAGTCACTGAAACTGGGATTTTTCACAGGTGGTCTGTCATGGTGTCTTCCCTGTTCTCTGGATGCCCAACATGGGACACCTGGGGACAGATTTGCAGAAGTGCTGAGTACTCACAACTGCAACTGAAGACAGTCGGACAAGTGCATTGAACACAAATTGCTATAAAAATATTAAGTACTCTGAAAAATCTTGCCCAAGGTCTTTCAAGCTGTACACAGAAATTATCTGACACTTGAAAAGTATGATGTCAATGGCTCTGTACCTCAGTTTTTCCACCTGTAAAATGGAATAATAGCCCCTACCTCACAAAGATATTGTGAAGATTGATTCATTAATGTTTGTAAAGCACTAAGCTACTACAGTGATGAGTGCCACAATAAAGCCCAGGAAGAAATTAATAGTTCTGTCTTCAGAGCAGGGCAGAATGCAGTGAATGAGGGCTGGAGGCACATGAGAAATGAGAGTAAAAGCCTTATTGAATAACTACCCAATCACTGAATGAGGCAGAGGTCCTGTGAGGAAAAAATAATATCTGATCATGTGATTAACGACTGTGTGCGTATTATGACAGAAGGTGATGAATAAGTTTACATAGGCAATCTTCATTCTGATATTCCCTAACTTTTGAGTGCTTGACTTTGTAACCTTAATTTAGCATTTTATACAGGCCAATCATCCACTCCATCTTCAAGAATACATATTGTTTTATTTGTTCAAATCATTTCTCTTTGTTGAGATACACATCACTCACCTACTGTGTTTGGGGTATTTGCATGGATGCTGCAAGTTCATCAAGTATGAAGCAATTGCCTGCCTTTCAGAATCTGGTTTCGCTGATCATTAACATTTCATTAGGTTTCAGACAAAATCCACAATTTATTCCTAGTTTGTTTTTTGCTCTCATGGGGCCTGTTCCAATGTCCCTGGAAGTCACTAGATTCCTGTTGGTTCAATTGCTATTGTATCAAGCCTTTCTTCAGAATTGTGTCTATGTAGTAGCTGGTATTTAAAAAGCTTCAATTTCTGATTATGACTCTTAGTTTTTCAGTCCAACAGAGAGAATGCTAAATCTCCTATAAAAAAAAAAACCCAAGTCCTGTGTCACCGTAAAGACTAACAACTTTCTTCAAGCATAAGCTTTCATGGGCTCCAATCCACTTCGTCAGATGCACTGTAATTTTAAAAATCCTCCCTGAATATTAAAACCTCAGATGAGACTTCACTATTATGTATTCAATGTTCATATAAGCTGCAATAAGTAAACCATTTATTTACAGACCATCACGAGAGAATAATAATTTTTAGTTAACTCTTGATGTTCCAGCTGGGATTTTCAGATGAGCAAGTACCTCTGAGCTTGAAGAATTTGAAGTTGTTAAAATATGGGTTTCCAGCCATAAAGCTTTTGGAACGGCACTGTGATATAATCGGGGCTTAACAGCGACCCAAGTACCTCTTGGTACCAATGGCAGAGGACAACAGTTGTGCAGTGTTAGACACTTTGTAATGAATTGTGTTAGCCAAAATATATAGTAAATAATGTTAGACAAATTACATAGGCTGTGTTCACACAGCACTCTTATTTTGAAACAACAGAGGTTGTTTTGAAATAAGAAATACCCTGTTCACACGATGCATGGTTGTTTTGAAACTTCCTGTTGTTTCAAAACAACGGCATTGTTTCAAAACAAGTTAAACCCCATGAGGGGACGAAACAACGTTGTTTCGAAATGATTGTTTCAAAACAATGCCGTACAAACAGTGACTTGTTTCGAAATAACTGTTGCCTGAACCTGCTAGTTCACTTTGAGCTTTTTTCCTTAATTTGAATTAACAAACTGTTAATTCGAATTAAGTTATTTCGAAATAAGGTGTTATTTCGATACAAGTTGTTTCGAAACAACCGTATCGAAATAACCCCCTGTGTGTGAACACAGCCCTAGTGTATTATCAGAAAATATAAAGGAATTCTTGCTTTTGCATATGTTTGTCTCTGCTGATGCACTGTTTCAGAAAATTTAGCTGAAAAAGCTTCCAGATAGTTTAAACATGAAACCTGGATTGTACATCTTATTTGTAAAAGCCTTGATCTCTATAAATACCTGGGTGTCAAGAAAGAATTATTAGCTCTTGGTGCCCTCCTACTTACCCACACAAGACAAGCTAACAAGTAATAGCCAAAACCACACAAATAGACCACTAAGGAGAATAACAAGTACTATAAGATAAAAATTGCACAGCAACAGTTGAGTGGCAAAAAATGTATTACTGTAGGTGAGTTATTGTGATTTATGTATGATAATGTTTTAGCTGAGGGCTAGAATAGACACATAGGCTGTATTCACACACAGATGGTTATTTCGAAACAAGTTGTGTCGAAACAACTTGTTTCGAAATAACACCTTATTTCGAAATAACAATTCAAATTAACAGTTTGTTAATTTGAATTAAGGAAAAACGCGGGAAATGAAATAGCAAGTTCGCATGGCGAACTTGCTATTTCGTTTCCTGCTGCAGGGGGCTGCAGCCCCCTGGGGGTG
>ML682060.1:5364836-5431972 GCA_007922195.1 Podocnemis expansa | reverse complement strand
GCCCTCAGCACCCTGGCCAGGGTCCTAAGGGTTCCCTGGCCAGGGTGCTGAGGATCCAATGTTGTTTCGGAACACTTTGTTCCAAAACAACATGTTCACACGCCTTGTTTCAAAACAAGGGTTTCGAAACAACGTTGTTTCGCCTAGAAACCAGGTTTAAGTTGTTTTGAAACAACTGTGCGTCATGTGATCATGGTTTTTTTTTGTTTCAAAACAACGAGGTTGATTATTCACAAAAAGACCAGAGAAGACAGAGGGAAAGAGCACAGCAGAGATCAAAAATATGAAAAAGTTTCCCTGTTCCCAGTAGTGGTAACTCAAATCAATTATCTCTCTTACCATATTTGTTTTTGCATGGACACACATGCAGGCGTGTGCGCGCGCGCACACACACACACACACACACACACACACACACACACACACACACACACACAGAGTTCATAGATGATGGCAATAGTCTCTTAAAACACACAGAAGAAACTGTTTAGGTCTAAATTGGAGTTGATCTCATTTTCCACCCAACAGGGTTTTACAGTGATCGCTTGAGTCGGATAGGTACCTTATAGTTCACTGCAGGATGGCTTGGGAGGTCTCCACTGTTAGGCAACAGCTCGCAAGTTGACCGTTACTGTGAAATGCACATATGGATACTATTTATGGAATTATGTAGCTATACTAAATATTATGTCCATTGGGCTGTTGGAGTTAAGGTAGATCACCAGAAGGTGACATGCCTCAGGTGTGTTCTTTTCAGGCAAGTGGTAACAGATACTTATTTCACCATCTTCTTGTTTGGGTATCGTATGCCTCATAATATACACCTATTTGCATGTGGAGCCAGAGATGAGTTAAGGGTTGTAAAAGCTACAAGAGAGAAACAAATGGGCTGTGTGTGTGCCCTGTTTCAGAATAAAGCACAAAGAATTGGTATGGTATAGCTTGGCCTGGAAGGAAACATGGGATTCCTCATCTAAAAGGCAAACTGACAGCATGCATAGCTCATGAAAGGAGAGTTGCAGCTAGCTTGGCTGCAACTTTCTGCAAGGATATTGGGTTGTTAACTAAGTTCTGGCTCGAGAATGTGCATTATGATTTTATATGTATAAGGCAGGCTTAGAAGCTGTGCCTAACTGCTTCTGAAGGGAGGCTTCTAATCTGCATAGGCTCATGAGAACAAAAGAGCACAATTAGGTATTAGCATACTGGGTGCAGAGCATAGTGGGTAATAGTATTTGGGGTTAATCTGCTCATAAATCTGTCAATATCTGTAACTGTACTGAAGGGAAATATAAAATGCTGTCTTTTTGTGAATTGCTACTCTCTGTTTGAAATCTGTCTGGATTAGTTAAAGGGTAAAAACTACCCTTAGTTAAAAAGAGGCTTGTAAAAAAGGTGACTGCATATTTCAGTCTGAAAAGTGTTTTGCATTAGCTATTTTTGGAGCAAAATGCTGGAGACATGCTTGTCTCACTTCAACTCCTCTGTCAAATGATAGATCTGACTGGGCTTTTTTCAGGCCCCTTTGTTATGTTAAGGATGATAGGTGTTTGTACGCTACTTGATGTTTAAGAGCTGCTATGACTAGAGACAGGCAGACTCTCTGAGCTGAAATTACTGAAGAGATGAAGAAAGCAGCCAGTGGCAAGCTGGGCAGTGCGAGTAACCAGAGGGTGGAGCCGGTGGACAGCAGGCACAGCCAGAGGATGGTGAGAGCAGCCAGCGGTGAGCTGGGCAGCATGAATGACCAGAGGGTGGAGCCGACAGATTGTGAGAGCGGCCAGCGGCAAGCTGGGCAGTGCAAGTGATCAGAGGGTAGAGCCAGCGGACAGCGTGTGCAGCCAGCAGATGGTGAGAGCAGCCAGCAGTGAGCTGGGTGGTGCGAGTGACCAGAGGGCAGAGCTGGCAGACAGCAGGCAGAGCCAAGGAGCAGTTCTAGAGGATGGAGTGAGTGACCAGCAGATGGCATCGGGGGACAGCTGGTGTGAAAGACACTCCCTATGTACCTTAGGGTTGGTTGGGAGCCTAGTTAGCACTGATTTTCCATATCAGTGCCAGTTTTGCCATTAAGTTTGTATGTTCTGTTGTGTGGTGTGGGTTGTTGGGAACTTCGCTTTATACTAATGTTTCTAGACTAGTTCTGGTCTCTGTTATTTGTCCTTTTGCATTTTGTTTTACTACTATTAAAAGTTCTGTATACTATACTCAGACTCGTGCTTGTGAGTGGGGAAGCCTTACCCCTTTGGGGTGCCCAGGGAACAGTGCAGGATTCCCCAGAAAGCTGGGTGGGAGCTCGAGCCGGCTGGTGGTGTTACACTATTGGGAAACCCCTAAGTATAGAATGCAGCCCTTATCCTGCCAGCCCACCCTGGCAGAAAAATTACATAGGTAATGATTTGATTCTAATACTTCTACTTGCTATCACTTGAATCTCTAGCCTTTGGTAAACAAATGTAACTGTGTTCATAATAAAATCAGGTGCAAGTGCTGTGAGTTAAGCAGGGCAGTCAACTGAGGTGGAGCTGATAGCCAAGATGAACTGTTTCTGAGGAAGCAGTGAATCTGTGGCTGCTCCATGTGGCCAATGGACAAAGGGCTGGATATTTGAGGGAGAACCTCAGAGGTCTTGGGATATGCCAACTGCTAGCTGTCTTAAGAATAACAGCAAGGTCTGTGAGGCCTATAGAGCAGCACTTATGTTGCCTGCGGTTGGGAACTAGGGAACTCATCCACAGCAGGCACAGATAAAGGCTTACTCATGCTAAAGGAAGGCAGTAGTGAGGTGCCTCACAACCACTGGTACCTTTTGGAAGCATAAAAAAATACCAGCTCAAAAGAGCCATCCTCCAGAGTTTGGGGAAGGAGAAGGCTGGTTACATGAGGAAGCAGACCTCCCCTTCCTCCTGGTGCTCAAAGGTATGAGCAACTGGGTACTAGGCTCTTCTGCACAAATTTCACACCACCACAAACTAAATATCAAATCACAACCTAAGCTTATCCAACCTGAGCTGGCTGAAAGTCAAGCTCATTTCCCAAATAGAAACAAGAATGGTCCAAGTGGGTTAGGAATTCAACCTGAGCCAGTCACACTCAAATTATTTACTAATGAGCAGAGAGTTAGTTCTTAGCACTGAGGTAGGATCATCTCTGCTTAATTTAAGTCCAACATGTTTCAGAAGTAGCCTCAGATTTTGGATGCCCAGCTTGAGACACCTTGGTCCAGCTAAAGACAAGGGTGTTTCATGTGTTCCACAGCTCTGAAAAGCAGGCCCAACATGGGGGCTCCAAAGACATGCAGTCAGAATCAGTGGCCACAACTGAAATTTTTAGTCCTGCTTCTTTTGACTCCACTTGCTTTATTCATACTGCGAATGTTCACTATAAATTATACTCATTTAATTACATCTTCTAGTCAGATTACTATATCACACCTATCGCCAGGATTTCTGGGCTCCTTGCAGAAAATCGTCATGCTATTATCTCAAATTGGCTCACAGAAGTAGTTTGTTCCTCAAACGAGCCCAGCATTAGAGCAGCAGCAGCACTTATAGCTACATGACTATTTACGCCAAACTACTGGCAATCCAGGAGATTATGAGAATCCATCTGAGTGGCGACACTCTTGGCACAGTACATTAGAATTTCCCACACCTAGGTGAAATCCCGTCTGCTGAAGTTAAAGAGACTTAAAGAAGAACTCATGAATGATGCAGATACATAATGCATGCTGGATGCAGTCCTATTGCCGCCAAATTAAAATTTAATTAAGCAACACAGTGGAAAAAAAATCTCTTGCTTCATATGTATCCTACTGGCCTATTATGGGAACACTTTAATAAGTATATCTCTGAATGCACCAGAGTAGAACAATACTGGTAGCAGTCAGAGGGTTAATCCTGCTTGTAACCGGGCACCGTGGCCTCCCTCAGAACCAGGGCTGGAGAAAAGACCTGAACGCCCCCCCCCCCCCCCCGTCAGACTGGGGTACTGCAGACTCCAGGGCCTGGAGGTGGAAGGGCGGGGCCAAGCCAGGAAGTATAAAAACCCCAGCTAGCAGCTCAGTAGGGGCTGAGCTGCTGAAGGACAAGAAAGTGTCTCCAGGGAGGCCACTGGCTGGCAAACGCCTGGCCCGGGTCAGGCAGCAAACCTGGTCCACCCTCGCAGAACAATCCTATAGCTCATCCAGTCTTCCTGGACCTAGTGACTGGGAGGGGAACCCTGAGGCTGCCAACTGGGGAGGACACCCCAGGACCCATCAGAGCCCGGACCAGCTGCCCAGTGATGAGGCTGACCCCCGCCTAGAAGAAGAGATGGAGGTAGACCCCTAAAACCCCTGTGACCTAGAGGAGTTCCCATTGGCAGGGGAGGAGCCACCGGTGGTGTATGGACCTTGCAACCTAGAGGAGTTACCCCTTGCTTATGGGCCAGAGAAGTTCCTGGATCTACCACCCATGGATGCAGAGGGTTTCACAGGGATTCCTTGAGTCACCTACAAAGGCAACCCCAAGGGCAGCTACCTTCGGTGGACTTAGGTACTCAGGCTGTGGTGAGAAGAAGTAGCCCAGGGAGAGTGAAGTGCCTGTGACGAAGTAAGAAAACCTCTTGGGTTACTGTGGTTCTTCTTTTCTGTTCCTGTTCTTTGGTGATGGTATTCTGGTGATGGGACACAGGGGTATGATAACTATAGGTACCACTAGGGGGGAAGAGGCTTTAGTTCGACCCTACCTGGACCCCCTGGGGGTGACAAGGTGTGGCCGGTTTAGACCAGGGGCAGGGCAGCTGCATAGAGAGGAGAACAAAGGGGAGAGAGGGGAAGACGTAAGATGGAGGTCAGAGGGGCAGGACCTCCGGGGCTCATCCTGGGGGTTTACTGTCTGCCCTCCTGGTTGATCTGAGAGCCAACTGTCCTAGCTGCTGTGCAAAGTGGATTGCTAATAGACCCTCTGACTGCTACACTGGCTGAGTGTCACTGCTGATTGGGACGGCTGGGACCCTCGTGGAGGGAGGAACCACCCCAAAGGAGACCAGACAGAGCAAGGGTCAGACCCTCTGGGCCTGGATTTGGGAGCTGGCTACAGATAGCGTGGAGAACCGCATGTTGGGATGGGAGAAGGCTCCACCGTAGCAGAGTCCTGGTGGGCTGTGAACAGAGGGGATCCAAGAGGCTTTTCTGGGTTCTCTGTGACAGTGCCAAACACTGGCTAGTGTCAGTGCGTTTCGGTTGGAGACCCACTGCCCCAGTGGTGGAGTGCTCTGCCACTGGACAGGGCCCTGGGCTGGGACACTGTGGAGCGGGTGGGCCTCCATCCCCCTCCTTACCCTCTCTCTTCTCACCCAAACCACCCGAGTGACTAACCGCCATGCCGGAGCCAATCTAGGGCTGCTGCAGTGTCTTTGTGTTTGCCTGCCCCGCCTGGGGGCCAGAGCTATAAGTGATAACTGGGTGCCAGAAGGGGCACCACCCAAGGCTAATTCCCCCTGAGTGCCAGTAGGAGGCACCCTCCTGGCCTGCCAGAGACCCCCAACCGCTTACACTGCTGTTATAGAAAAACTGTCACGAAGTGTTTTCCATCTTCATTTCTACCATGCTTCACACGTATCCCCCACTGAGCACTTCCATTCAGTTATGCTGTGATCTGACCTTGCATCATTCTGTTGCCAATTGTATGAGTCAACTTTTCAAGAGTTCCTTCTGTTCTGTCTAAAGCACCACTGTAAGAGGGGGCTTACTGGGACTTTATGACATAGTTATCCACATAAATACCTATTTAAGCTCCCTTGAAACTAGTATTTTTTCTATCTCATTTGCCTTCTATGACTTGCATATGCAGTCAAAATTCCTGCCAAGAGAATCCTCTGTCTTTTCCTTAGAAAGCAGATGTTGTAAGAATTTTGCCATGTTATACACTCAATATTTTCCTTTAACATGGTTAGTGCCCTGCAAGAGCTTTAAGATTCATTCCTGTGTCTACATTGCCTACTGCAGGCACAGGCGTAGGCACAGAGTGTCAGTAGCAGAATGGCTGATAGGAAAGGAAATTTCAGCTGGTAAAATCAGTAGCAGCTCAGAGGGGAAGATGAGGGGGCCGGCTCAGCTTGACTAGTAAACAGTTGTAGTTAGGGAGTAGGTGTAGCTACGGCAGCTGGAGGATATGCTGATAAGCCTATCTCTGCTGTATCTTCTGCATTTGGAGCCTCTGTGGAATTTAAAGTTCCCCCCACCAACCCCTCTGGGGTCCTTTCCCTGCCCTATCTTCCCTCAAGGACAGCTCCACAGCAAGGATGAATTAAGCTAGTGTAGGTGGCCTAGGTAGTCATTTATTGGTAGAACAGAGTGCATTTTTGATTGCCCATGTATATGATAACAGGTTAACTATCACTGTTTGACTGTCTCATGACAAGACAGAAAGATTAAGGTTTTACTGGTGTTATCTTGTGACTTTTGCTCAACTTCCAATCATGAAAGTGATTCCTTCCAGGAAAAACTGTTTGTTACCAAGCCAATCCGAAAGCTGTGTGTAAATTGACGGAGCTGTAGCTCAAAGTTCAAGTTCAGCTTGCAGCAGCGTCTGGTTCCAAGTCTTGCCCCCTTCTGAAAGTAGGGAGGAGTCATTGCCCAGTCACTAGAGTACTTGGCTAGGAGTCTATAGATCTATGTTCTGTTTTCGAGTGCCACTAATTTGCTGGTTCACTCCTCTTTCTCAGTTTCCTCTTCTGAAAAATAGGATTAATCCCACCTACACTGTAGCGTGATTTGAGATGTGTGGATGAGAGGCACTACATAAAAGATGTGATTTTTGCTTTAAAAAAAAATCAAGCTTACCCTACCCCTGAAGGTCAATTCAATGGTTTTTCTACAGCAGACATCCCATAACACAGAATGTCAACATTAAATGTTTCCAGTTAACACGTCTTATCTTAAATATGGCTTTTTGGGGGGAGGAGGGCTGATTCACCTCACCAGCATTGCCTCCATATCAGGATGTTTTGGCTTTTGGCTTTCCATTCTGGACTGTTAAAAGTGAATGGAACAGATTCTCAATTGGGATAAATAGATATAGCTTAAACATGGCTGCAGCAATGCCAATTTACATCAGCTTCAACAGAGTTATGCCAGTTCACGCTAGTTGAGTTTCTGGCCCTCTTCTTTCATAGAGCATTAACAAAGACGGGGAGGTGGAACTGAGGTTCATGTGCAAGTGGCTTGTGGAAGGTCAGCCAGCAAGTAAGAGAGTCAGGACTTAGGCTTTAATGAAGCAATGTACACTTCCAATATCTGAGTATCTGGACCAGAATTTTCTTAAGCTTTTCGGGAGTGTTTTTGAACCTGCAGTAGCAGAACTGAACCTTAGACAGAAAATAGACCCATTGATATTAATGGAATAACACACTGGATATATTTGGCCTCATGCTTCATTATCATTCCATGAAATAATTGGCAACAGGCACAGTCTTCCCTGTATCATCTTTTTTAAACTAAAGAAAACAAGCCTTAGAATTACAATAAATATTCTTCAGGGGAGATCAGGAATATCATACAGACCCAGTCTGAGAAATAACAGAGATACTTGTGGTCAAAGCTAGACAATGACTATGCACAAATGGCACCTTCTCATTCCAACATATATACAGGGAGCAAATTTAAATTATATCCACTAACCTGTGACAAAACTATTTCCGTCCCCCACCCCCACTTCTGTGGGCACCATTGAAGCTATGAAAGAATGAGCTGAATTCTATTCCATGCTATACAGCCTGCGTCAAAAGGTCAAGGTAATTCTGCCTGCAGGATATTTGTTACTGGTCATGATGGGACACCTTGATTATTGGCACTTGAGTTTCCAGTGCTGCATTAGAAAAGAAAAAAACACCAAAAGCCACCCTTCATCTTAGGAATTTGTTAGCTAATGCTTGCACTTGCCACTGAGAACTACAGACTGGCATATGTATGTGTAGCGCTGTGCTAAACTGACTTGTGCTCCCATACAGTCATGGTGAATTTGGTTTGCAATGCATTATACAAGTTGTCAGGTATTATAGTTTGACAGTGGCATTGCTGGCACCTGGCACAGGAGCCACATGCCCCGAGTCCCAGCACAAGTGCTCCATGGCAGTGGCGGCCCATCCGGCCCCATCCCTGGCCAGGGATCCAGGGCCCAGCTGCTGGCTGGTGGTTGCAGGAGCCCAACTGGGGCCCTGCCCAGGGCCCTAGGACCGAATTGGGACTGGACACCGAATTGGGTCCAGAGTCCAGGGCCCAGGCTTAGGCCCCAGGTCCTCTTCTGGGGCAGCATCACTCCCGTAGTTTGATGGGCAAATGCGATGTGTAAGTAATTAAGGATTAGAACAGACCACTAGACACAGTTCAAGTAAATTTGCTTTGCACAGAGATTCTTCTCGGACGCAGGGAGACACAGAAGTCAACCTGTTCCTTGCTTCACACAGTTTCTGTGTTTCCCTCTGTGAGTGAAGCAGTTGTGGTCAGAGATCTGTAAGGTAGCAGATTCAGAGTTCACACACTCATCTCTCACTCATCTTGCCCCAAGCCTCCCTATCCTATTCTGGCATAAAGGTGGTGAGAGAGGAAGGCAAGTGCAGTGAACATTCATGACCTTCTACACCCTAGGAACCCTACTATAAGCTATTAACCTCTGTCATTGATCCTCCTTTGCATAGGCCACTGGAAAAAAAAATATGCATTGGACCTCACAGCTACATTAATGAAGGCCATGTACCTGATTTACTCCTTTTATAACATTATTATTTACCAGGCACTGATTGATGGAGCTGTTTAAGTGTAGCTAAGGACTCACAAGTAAATCAGAATTGTAACACTACTGGAGTAGAATGGGCCTCAAACAGTTGTCTAGTCCAGATCCTCCACTGAGGTATGACTAAGTATACCTAAGACTGTTCTATGCAGGTGTTGGTCCAATTTGTTCTTAAAAACGTCCAAAGACAAGGACTCCATAGTCTCCCTTGGAAGCCTGCTCCCAATCAGGAATAGTTCAAAGGAATCTAAAAGTGATTAAAGTTCTGCAGAAGTCTATACAATTGAACAGAAAATAGTAACCTTGCTATAGAGGTTTTTAAACTTGCTGATTAATCTATTAGGGAGTGGTGTCCTTTCTATGGGTGGGGTTATGACAGATTTGGGGGATTAAAATTGTATATTAAGAAAATTTATCATAACCCCATCCATACAAAGGATGCACAATAAGCTTACTTTATGTGACCAAGATCCAAAGGGGCAGCTGTGTAAGTTCCCTCATCTTCAGAGCATCTGACAAAGTGGGATTTTCTCCCACGAAAGCTCATGCAATAAATAAATTTTGTCAGTCTTTAAGTGCCACAGGACTCCTTGCTTATTTGTTTTACTCTATGTAGAATTTTAAACCCTGCCCACAGACAGAATACAATTCACGATTAGCTTGATCGGTGGGTTTAAAAACTCTATAGCAAGATTACTATTCTCTGTTTAATTCTATGGGACTTTTCCTATTGGGAATCCAGAGTTCCTCTTTTTCACTCTACTTTGCTCAGATCATATTCTTACAAGGCAGAGGCATACAGCCAGGGGTGAGCTAATGAAAAAGAGCAAGAACAGAGCCCTGGTGTGCAAGGTCAATATTTTGTCAGTGCCAAAGCACTTTTTTTTTCTGAATTTCTGGGACATCTGCTCATCT
The DNA here is from genome assembly GCA_007922195.1 of Podocnemis expansa. Lineage (NCBI taxonomy): Eukaryota > Metazoa > Chordata > Testudines > Podocnemididae > Podocnemis > Podocnemis expansa. The sequence continues at coordinate 5,422,286 of ML682060.1, read as the reverse complement.
ATTCCCTCAGACTTAGCAACACTCTCTTTATAACAAGACTGACAAGGTCATTAGCTTATCAGAGGAAATTTCATGCTTTGCCCCACAGAATGATGTTATGCAAAGCTTCTCTTACGTGGCAACTCCTCAATTCCCTCCCAATGCAGGAACACGCCATATAAAAGCTGCAGTGCCCCTTACAAACAGAAATTACACACAGGACTTCTATGGAGTTGGAGGAATATGATGCATCTTTGTCTCAGCTCTTTGATCCATCTGACAAAATCTGGAACAATTCAGTGGGGAGTTTTACTCCTGTTTTCATCCTGCTTTCAAAAATAAAACGAGTTACCTGGCCTCTCATTTTTAGACCAGCACCTTCAAGAAACTAAAAAGGAAATTCAGCCTATAGCTCTGGTATCTGTTTGCTTCATCTCAGTTTTATACAAAGCTTGTGTCAAAGTGAAGGCATTAATGTCTGTTTTCTCCAGTTTCAGTAACAAAAAAATATTTAAAATTAACAGCTATACATTGACCACAGGCAGCTGACCTATAGTTTTACAGCAAAAGTAGTTGATGTGTTAATTGCAATAGCCAAAATAGCTGCAAGGCTCTCAGGAATTGTTTTCTTTAGACATAACCATTAATGGAATATAAAAATAAGAAATGGATACAATAAAAAAGGACAGGGATGTTTTGCACTTTCTTCAGCCCTCCTGAACAGTGTTCACAAACAGGTAGCAAGCAATAGAGGGCCAGCTTTGAAGTGAAATCCTCTTGACTGAAAGACATCAGGGTTGAAGCAGACTTTCAGAGCAAGTTTGCTTGATGTGCAAGAAGGAGCAATTTGATGACAAAACATTTATCAAGGAAAAATTTTAAACTTTCATGGCAACAAATTAGCACAAGTTAAGCTGCTTCATTAAACAAACAAAAACACCTTCAAACTTCATGACTTCCTAAAGAACAAGACAGAAATGGCTTCAAACTAGAATTGTGGGAACTTCGTGATGGAACTGCCAGCTGAGATTCAGTCCATTTCAATAAAAACCCTAGCATCATAAGTGCTGGGCACACCCTCCACAACTGTGCAGTATTAAGTTTCAAGACCTCCAGACATGTTCTGCTGAGCTAACTTGGGTAAAAAAAAAAAAAAAAAAAAAAGACATTTTTTGGATGAAGAATCAGTGTGTCTGGGGAGATCTGTGATGCAGTCTGCTTCTAGCACATTGACTGATGCAGGACTCAGCTTCCCGGGACTTCTTGTCCTAATGGCAAATTCTTACCATGTGCTTGTCTGCGCAGTGTTGCCAACTCCAAAATGCAATAGTTAGCCATAGGGCAAGTCTTCAGTGACAATGGGAAATTCACCACCATCAGTTCAAACTTCCTGATTGGGTCTATGAAGACCTGCTCAGCTGATCAGGAAGTTGATCCTGCAACACCCCAGCAACCAGGTAGCGCTGATATGAAGGGAGGCCCCACCACCCTTCAAACCAGTGCAGCAAAACAAGCCAGGAGTCCTGTGGCACTTAAAGACTAACAAATTTATTTATCGCATGAGCTTTCATGGGAGAAAAATCCCACTTCGTCAGATGCTTTGAAGATGGAGGAACTTACCGAATGGGATGAAAATAAATGCAGGGGAGTGTAAATCATGGGATTAGGTCACATTGTAACAGCAAATCAAAGCACTTGTTAAGATTCAAACACCGGCAAACAGCACATAGAGGGAAATAAAGTGAAATCACTTGTTTTTGTGGGAAAAGAATCCATGGTCACGATTTAATCCTGCTTTCGCACAATGGAATCTGCATATCAGTTCTAGAAGTGGGATTTTTCCCATGAAAGCTCATGCGATAAATGAATTTGTTAGTCTTTAAGTGCCACAGGACTCCTGGCTTGTTTTGCTGAACTAGACTAACACAGCTGCCCCTTTGGAAGTTGGCAAGTTATTTTAGGTAACTTGAGTATCTATGTTTGACTGCTGCTGAAAAGAGCAGGCAATGTAGACCTGCCCAGAGTTGTGTGTACGACAAGCTGGTCTTAAAAAATACGAAGTCATACCATTCCTTCTGTTATTTCTGAAAAGGAGTGAAAACAGCAGCAATCCCCTTGCCTCCCCCCCCCCAAACACACCCAGGGCCATCACTGCCCAGAAAAAAAGGTCAGAGCCCGGGCCCAAGCATAATTCAACCCTTGGGCCTGATGTGGGAGCTAGATTGGGCTCCTTCTGCTGGCAGTGTAGCTCAGATCCAGCCTCTACTGCTGCCAGCCAGCAGCAGGCAACCCCAGCCCAGATCCAGCCTCTGCAGGCCAGTGGCAGGCAGCACAGGCTCAGTCCAGCCAGGGCAGGGCTGGAGATGGGCAGGGCTGGAATGACATTCTTAAGGGATAGGGTGTGAGACAAATGAGTACCCTCATGAATCCATGAATCTCTCCTGGTAAATTCTCCCCTTTAGCACATTATGATACAGAAAAGCTGCTGTTTATCTATTTAGAGCTGTATCTCTCAACCAGATGTACTCCTAGGAGCATGCAGAGGTCTTCCAGAAGTACATCAACTCATCTAGATATTCGCCTAGTTTTATAGGCTATATAAAAAAGCACTGGCAGTCAGTACAAATTAAAGTTTCATACAGAATATGACTTATTTATACTGCTCTGTATACTATACACTGAAATGTAAGTTATATTCCTATTAATTCATGTAATAATTCTATGGTAAAAATGAGGAAGTCAGCCATTTTACAATAAGTGTGCTGTGACATATTTTTTATGTCTGATTTTGTAAGCAAATAGTTTTTAAGTGAAGATAAGTCAGCCTCCTGAAAGAGGTACAGTAGGCTGGAAAGGGTGAGAGCCACTGGCTTAGAGGTACAGTTCTAGGCAATTAGCTTCCTTCCCTTGTACCTTATTTTATCTTTGCCTACCCATGAGGCAGAAGGAGGCTTTTTCAGACTTCTCAGACCTTTTACTTGCTCTGCAAGCTTTAAATTTGTTTGTGAAAAATCCTACAATAATGTCTCCAACTCCATCCTTACATGTGGATTCTGATCCAAAGCTAATGAAAAAAAAAATCAGTGGGACTCTTTCCACTGACTTCAGTGGACTTTGGTTCAGGCCCACAACACTCCTCTAATCTTCTTCTCATCCTTCCAAAGCCCTTAGGCTTTGCCAGCTTTGCTGTTTGTCATTTGAGATTCCCAGGTATGCATGCCAAGTTCCAAAGTGACAGCTGTTAGTCTAGTTCAGCAAAAGAAGTGAGGAGTCCTGTGGCACTTAAAGACTAACAGATAAATAAATTTGTTAGTCTTTAAGTGCCACAAGACTCCACGTATTCATGGTAGCCTGAGTCAGACCTTCCTACATCATGTTGCACTACACTACATTATATCCAAACACAAGCCAGGACACAACAGCAAGGTTGTTTGAAAAACATAGCCCTCAGTTCCACTCTTAACATCACAGTTACTTGCCTGTTTTTAAAAGTGATATTTATTAAAGAAACAGGTATGTCGTACAAAGGGAAAAGTGCATAAAACTGTGGTTAAGGCTCAGGATTAGAGTTATGGAAATTAAGGCCACACAATCTTCCAATGTAACCTTGAGCAGATCACTCAAGTGCTCTGTGCCTCTACTTCTTTATCTATAAAATGGGTACATTATTCCTTACACACCTTTGTTAAGTACTTAGAGAGTCTTGGCTGAAAACTGCTGTTGGAGTTCTGTGTATTATTATATTATATTGCCCTGCTTCTTACACAGACTAGCTCATCTGTTAATTTCAAATAATATTTGTTATAAATGTAGCCTCCTAGGTGAATGAATCAGTCAAGCATCAATCCTGATTTGTTCAAATGTATGTTATTTATAAGCATTATTTTCATATTATTTTCAGCTGACATGTGACTTCTCTGTTCCAAAGACTTAGAATTATTACTCAGTGTTGTTTGAATAGCCATGCAAGTCACATGATTCCAATTCTGATACCTGATTGATTGACTGAAGCTTCATAATCAGGAAAATAGCATGCAATTTTTGGTAATCTTAAGGATTTGCAAACATTTTCAAAAGTACCAAGCAATCATCTGAATGCTTCTGAAAAACAAATAGATTGATTGATTCCCACAAATCACAATAAACTGAATTTTTAGTATAATTACCAAAATATTCCTAAATCTTTCCCCTCTTCTTCCTTCTCCATTTGCCCTGGTGAACCTGGGGCAGTCCCCTTAATATCTCTGTACCTCAGCATTTCTGTTAAGGCCTTTGAAACCCTCAAGTGCAAAGAACTAAAGAAATACAACAGCTTATCATTATCCATCTTTGCTATAGTAAGTGTTTTTGTTTTACTTCACTGACATAAACAGACATAGATACTGGAAATATAGCAAAGATTGAACTCATATTTTGTATTGTACCTTTCAGGTTAGCTCCCCTAGGTACCAAACCAGTCATCTCCATGACAGGGACCTCATCTTCTTCAGCATTGGAGACATTTGGGGGGAGGGCTCTTCGGCCACTCATGGCAGGGGGAATTGGTTTTTTCTTCTCTTTGTCAGTGGGCGTTGGTTCAGACATTGTAACAGTGTTGCAATCCTCTAAAAAGAAAAAGGAGATCAAGAGAAAAGGAGAGTGAGTTAGAGTTTCACGTTTAAGAGAGGGAAACAAAGACCAGTGTGCAATGCCAATGAACTACCCATTTTCAGTCTCACATAAAGAAAACAGGTAGAAAGCATCAGTGTAACTATGGATTACAACCCCTTTGGGCTTACAAGGTATTTTGGTGATTGCCAAAAAATGTGAATAGGAGAGGAAAGGAAAAAACCCCAAATACAAAAGGAACAGCAAGATTTCCAAACATTTGGGAGAGCCCATGGGCGAGGATTAAATAAATAAACGCATACCCTCTGAAAAGGCATCACTGTAGATTTAAGTGGTTAATATCTCTGATGAGTGAAGCTCATGAATTCTCTACCTGAATTGAAAAACCACTTGTGCACAGCCCATTATACTGTAATTATGAGTCCAAATTACTACACAGTATTTAATAGGATTTTATGCTACTTTGTATAGGTGCTTCTACATATTCATACACACACACACACACACACACACACACACACACACACAAAATATCTGAAGACCTTGACCTTGACAAACACCCAAATAATAAAATCAACTCCCACACTCTTCAAGCTTCAAAGAAAAAGGGGGACAAAAACTTTTCCTCCACTTTCTCCTCCAGAGTAAATCAGTTAACAGGAAATTGCAGATATTGGCTGATAAGAGATTCCCGTTCGAGTTAGCTTAAAACTGATTTTGTATCGGGGGGGGGGGCAATAAAAGAGATCCTGCTCAGAAAAATATAGTCAGTGCTGAGAGCTCCACTTTTTCCAAATACTCATTCAAGCAATGTTGCAAACCATGGCAATTATTTAAAAGCATTCATCTTTTAAAGAAAGTATTTAGCTAGCCAGGGTACCTCCTTTTCAGCTGTTCTCTTTCCTGCTCCTTGAAGAAGTTCTCCAGTGCAGTGAAGTCTAGCAACAGCTGGGGGCTCTTAAATAACTTCAGTATATTCCTCCCTCCCCCCCCATAGGGCAGAGCTGGTAAACTTCCCTTCCTGTCAAGTCCTCCCCACACCATCTCCAGGCAGCAGCAACAGCTGCTGGAGACTTGGGTGCCTGCTTTCCTGCCCCACCCCCACATGCATATCTCAGGAAGATTTTAATATCCAGTTTTCCGTGTGTATGGTAAAAAGTTTTGCTAGGCTGCTGCTCTACACAGGGGTCTTACTCCTTACCTGTGGCTAAGCAAAGGTCAGCAGTAGTTCAAGGACTGGGAGCAACAATAGCTATCAGCTGCTTTTATTGGTCCCAGTCCTGGGGCTCATCCTGGAACATCACACGGCTGCTCCAAGTTGTGCCAGATGCACAGTCTCAAAGGGCTGTTATGCCATCTGAGGCTTGCCAGATTATAAAGGGGCATGCCCCGTTCCCTTAATCATGCCCTTGGAATTTCCCTATGCCAGGGGCTGTGAAGAGTCACACAGAGTAGCTGGCTCTATGCTGCTTGGTCTTTCCACACCAGTGAATTTAAGCCAGCAGGTTAAACTTGCTGCTTTGCATTGCTAGAGTGATGCACAGGGAGGCTTATTTACAGTGTGGATCTGGCCCAAAGCTGGATTATTTTCTTTTGCCCCCCATTCATAAATATAGGCCTGATCCTTAGATGATGCAAATCCATAGAGATGCATTGAAGTCAATTTACATCATTTGAGGATCTGGCCCAGTGTCTCTCATTGTGCATGGAAAAAAAAATCCACATATATTGAGGTTTTATGCATACAAATCTATACCTCCCAATCAATGTTCCCTCTAAGCTACGCAGCCACATGGCCACGCAGCTCCCAGGGCTGCCTGGCGCAGGGAAGGCTGCCGGCCACACATGGTCAGCAGCTGCAGTCCCTGCCCAGGCAGTGATTCTGAGCTGGGAGTTTTTGAAACTCCCGCTCAGAGTCAGCTTTCACTGAGCCTGTGCAGACTCTCTCCAGCCAGAGGAGTGGCTGGGGGCCTGGCAGTGCCGCTCTGGCAGCCAGGGGAAGGGGGCCCTAACCCCCCCCTTTGAACCCCCAAGGGGGGCTACTGGGGCTGGAGGCTGCTCCACCCACCTGCCCGCCCGGCCTCACCCCAGCAGGGTGGAGCAGCCAACCTGGCCTGCCCCCAGCCGGCCATGCCTCCCCGGCATTGGAGGGGCCAGCGCTGAGCTGCAGTGTGCGGGGTCATGGCGCTGGAGCAGCCTGCCCCACTCCCAAAGAGTTTCGGCCACTTCGCCCCTCCCCCCACTCCTCCAATAGGCCTGCTCCATGGCCTCAGGGGGGGGCCAGGGGCGAAGTGGCTGAAACTGTTTGGGAGCAGGGTGGGCCGTTCCAGAGCCCCAAGCCCACACACCGGAGCTCAATGCCGGCCCCCTCCGCCCCCCAGGCAGGCATGGCCAGCCGGGGCCAGGCCGAGCTCTGCTGTGCTACACTGGGGTGAGGCCGGGCAGGCAGCAGAGCTGGGGGGGGCAGGATCGGGCCCGCGTGGGGGGGGCGTACAACGAGCAGCATATGCTGCTCAGCTGCGTCGGACCCTTAGAGGGAACTTTGCTCCCAATTAAAAGTTACATTTATCAGTCCAGGGTTGCCCACCTGCAGTTAAAGAACCAGAGCCTAGGGAATAAAACCATGCATCTGGCTGAACATATAATAACTACTCTTTTACAAATCAGTCCTAATGCCACTGCAATGTGGTTTGAGCTGTTTTTCCGTGTGCCGATTGATTTTGTGCATTAGACCAGTAGTTCTCAGCCACTGTGTTGTGATGCAAAGCTGTGTGGCAAAGCACCAGGACGTGTGACACAAAATTGGCAGACTGTCTTAGAGCTCTTGCTGCCCACAGCGACCCACTCCTGCCCCACAACACAGGCAGTAGCCAGGGCCAGATGAGTAAAGGGGCTTTGGGGCTGCAGCTCAGAGCCCTGGGGTAAGGAGGGGCACTGCCCACTCATCCGCACCACAAAAATAAACCCAGCCCCACCAAGCTGGAGTGCCAGGGATCAGCCCACACTGGCTGGCCTCTGCACCCACCCAGGTCCCTGAGAGCTGCAGCCTCTGGAGCACACCCAGACCAAGCACCACTGCTCCCAATTCCAGTGTGTCACACAGGGGAACATCATCCATTAAGGGTGTCACAGTGGAAAGGAGGTTGAAAAGCACTGCACTAGACAACACTTTGTGAAATCATTTCCGTATTGCACCTCCCCCAGGGGGGTGTCTTTCACATAGCAATGAGAAAGGGGTGAGGGAGGAAAATATTTGAAAACCAAGGGCGGGCACAACACTTGCAATAACTTTTGCTTCTTTCAGCTGACAACGTTCAGACTGATGTTGGCCCTTTAATGGTCAATAGGAGTCAATTTGTAGAACAAACCACATGCCACTCTTCACTGAGCAGTAGCAAAATGTGCTTAGCATAACCTCCCCTTGCACCCCCTTCCCCCCCATAGTAAGAATTTGAGGGGAATTAAGGGGCAGAGAAAATGGATTAAGTGAAGAGCGGCTGTTGTCTGGTCAGTCCTCCTGCTGATCACAGGCATTTCAAGTTGACATGCCCCTGGAAGTTACTCCTGAATCAGCTGGAGCTCTCATGCCCCATGAGGGAAGTGCTAGTATAGCTCCGACAATGAAACATATCATGATGTTTGGAGAGCTGCTTACACCTAATGAGTTGTGTCTGGGTCCTGAGGCCAGTGGGGCCAAGTAGAACTCCACAAGTGGCAACTTTTAAAATTTTTGCAACATAGAAATCTAGAGCTTCTTTCCACAAAGTGGAAAACTGTGTCACCACCTTTGCCTAAGGAGCACAATAAAGCAAAGCAAATATTGAGGCAACAGATGCAGAGAAGAGCTATTAGTCTGATCCATAGAATGGAAAACCTGCCTCATGAAAGGAGACGCAAAGAGCTTGGCTTGTTTAGCCTAACCAATAGAAGACTGGGGAGATATTATGATTGCTCACTATAAATACACCAAAAGGATAAATACCAGAGCGGGAGAGGAATTATTTACAGTTCAATGCCACTGGACACAAGAACAAATGGATATAAACTGGCCCTCAGGAAGTTTAGACTTGAAATTAGATGTAGATTTCTAAACTGTCGGAGGAGTGAAGTTCTGGAATAGCCCTGTGAGGGGAACAGTAGGGACAAAAAAACTTGGCTGGCTTCAGAACTGAGCTGGATAAAATTATGGAGGGGATGGTATGATGGGGCAGCCTAGTTTGTCAATTAACTGATCTTTGACTACTCGTAGAAAATAAGCCAATGGCCTGTGCTGGGATGCTAGGGTGGGTTCTGAGTTGATGCAGAGAATTCTTTTTCGGGTGTCTGGCTGGTGAGTCTTGCGCACATGCTCACGGCTTAGTTTATTGCCATATTTGGGGTCAGGAGGAGATGTTCCCCCAAGGGAGATTGTCAAGAGCCCTGGAGTTCGCACCTCTGACCATCAGAAGCAGTAGTGTTGACAGAGTGAAACCAGCTTTGCATTTCTCTTTCCACCTCTTACTCATCAGCTCTGGCACAGCTGAGGATTAAACCAGGAAGCTCAATTATGATGTTTAATGTGAAGGGAGCAACAGGCCCAGTGTTCAGCGAGCGGCTGCTATTTGGCAGCAGACCAAGCCTGTCCCCAGGGGTGGGGGGCGGAGAATGAGTGGCATGACTGTCCTGCTGCAAGTAGGGCAGCACAAGACCTGCACCACTGCCTCCTACTCCTATGCTGGTCCCACCCCCTCCCCACTGCCTTTGGCTGGAAGCCAAAGGCAAGGGGCGACATGGGAGCACAGAACCCATCCTCCAGGCTGGCTCTTCCCGCCACCAGGTCTGTGCCCAGTGTTAAAAGAGCTGAAGCCCTAGGAAAGGATCCAAAGAATAAGAACAGAGAATTCTCCTTGGTGTCAGCCTCAGTATTAAGATCCAATCCGTGAGAAAAAAGAGTGCTTGGTTCAGTCTAATCTGACAATATCTAAGGAACTGGGGACTGGAAGGGACTCTTTGGCAAAAGTCAAGAGGTATATCTTGGGTCCAGTTGCTTTGGATCATAAGTTAATGGATCTGAAAGCTACATGTGAGGAGCCAACCTCCCAGCTTTAGAGGAAGGATCCACCTACCTCAGAGTTGCAGGTTAACTCCGTGCCACTTCTTCAACAGATAGTGATAACAGCTCAGGTCCATCACTCAGATCCATCTCCACCACCTCAAATCATGCAGACCACAATGTTTTTGCTGGTTGAGAAAGCCCAGCAAGATTGTATGGGTACATCAATACTGCAATAAAAGGCCCATGGCATGGCCATGGCACACCTGCGTTGTCAATTGTGGACTCGCAGGCTCAGACTGTGGAACTAAAAATTGCAACGTGGACATTCAGAGGTATTTTGTAGCTATAGCCCGATCTCTGAAACTTGGGAGGGAGATGGGTCTCAGAGCCAAGAATCCAGCCCAAACATGAACTATTTTTAGCCCTACTGCCCAATTCCCATATGCCAGAGTCAATAGACAGGCTCTGAGATTGGGTGCTGTTGGTTTTTTATTGCAATGTGGATGTACACTGAGAAAGAAGTCTCATGGATGCCCCAGAATGACAAACATTGGGTGAACTGTTTCCTAGGGACATTAAAAGTATGTTTAGTATTTGTGACATTCTGTCCACTAACTTATGGAATAGTGTCGCATCTTCTGCAATAGAAAAACCTGACATCACCCTGATAGATGTTATTTCTCTTTAGTCCAGATCTTACTCCTGAAGTGGCTGTATATGTTTCCTCCTCTCCCAGTAAAGAGCATTGCACAAGCATAAGAGACCAGTCTCTGTCTTCATGTTGTAGCACCAGATCAATTTCTTTAGATCTGTGGGCTAGAATCCTTCTTTGGTAAATGGGGGGAAAGGCGTCCTTAAATAAAAGGTACAGTCTTGGTTTTGCTCTGTGGAAGGCCAGTGCTGCCATTCGCCCATGGTGAAGCTTGCTCTTTGACCAAAATCTTATATTTAGCTTTGGTGTGTATGGATCTTGAGCACACCTTGTTTGGAAGAAAGTGTGTGCTGACGGTTTTAAAAACTCCCAGCTCCAGAGGAGCTCTCAGCTGGCCAGAAGACAGAGTCTTCTGGCTGGGTAGGGACTCTGGCTGCTGGCCATGCATGGCTGGCAGTGTCCCCCGTGTGGGCAGCAGCAGGGGGCTGTGCAGCCGTGTGGCTGAGCGCTTATAGGGAACACTGCTATGGACTCCATCTCATTCCTGTAAACTTCCAGAAGCATCATGGCAAAGGCCCAGGGATATAAAATGCGGCTGCATCAAATCCATTGTGTCTTCAGTCATCACCTACCACCTCTGGATCTAGTCATCTATAACTGAAGCTGTGAAACAAAAGACTGAGACCCATCCAGGTTGTGGATATGCATTAGGGGAACTATACAAGCCTGCTCCAAACTCCAACTTCTACCAAGAACCTGATGTGTGTGAACTTCTTGATCACCTGTATGTAGCTGATTGCTTTAATCCTTTAATGGTCCTCTTATAGTTTGCTTCTTTCCTTTTTATAATAAACCTTTAATTTTAGTTACTAAAGGATTGGCTGCCAGAATGGTATGTTGGGTAAGATCCAAGCTTCTATTGATCAGGTAGTGCGTAAGATTACCAGCTGTCAGGCAAAAGGAGGACATGTCCTCCTTTTTACCTTCACATCCTCCATCTGGCAGGCATTTTAAAAATACATGATTTTGTCTGGCTTTTTATTTGCAGGGGTTAAAGTATACTGGAACACCCCAGAACACCCTATTTTTAGCAGGCAAGTGTTCTAGTGCCTTCTAAAAACAGAAGAATATTACATTAATTCTACATTTTCTCCATTTGTTCTCCAATGTCCTCCTTTTCTTACTTCCCCGTCCTGCTTTCCATGCTTTGGTATCTGATAACCCTAGTAATGTGGCTAATCCTTTGGGGTCAGGAGAACCCTTCCGGTAAATTGCATGGAGTTTTAAGTAACTTATCTTTTTATTAGATCCAGTAGCTGATTAGGAACCAGAGACTGAAATGTAGTAATTGGGGCTGAGTATATTTTTGTTTTAGCTTCTTGATAACCAGCATGGAGGATCAGAAGCATTATTTGTGACTGGTTGGGAAATCTGACTTCAGCATCACCCACTAGTACTGAGATAATCTTGTTCTTCATTTGCAGCCTGCCCTGACCTTGTCATTTTCAGGTGACTACTCTAGGCACAGATGGGTCACACTTCCTATCAAAGCCACCTACATTTCATGATGGGAAAAGACCACTTTCCATATAAGGTTCTCCTCTTTAGTCTTTCTACTGCCTTAAGGGTTTTTACAAAGTAGTTCTCTGCAGTTGCTGCACTTTGCAGGAAGCAAGGAATTTTTGTCTGTGTTTATCTACATGAATGACTAGTCAAGGTATCACTCAAAGACATTGTCATCAACATAATGCAGATAGTGCTCTTTCTTTGCGAGTCTGGGGTTGTGAATAATCTGGAAAAGTTGTTTCTGGAATCCACTCTAAGGATTGCATTCAGGGGGCTACACTGGTTATGAGAGAGATGTAAAAATAAAGTGGGTGATATCTGTACTTCAACACTCCCTGAAGCAGATAGTCATCTTCTGAGGAATAATGGGACTCATAGCCTCCCTCAGAGCCATAACTACCAAAGACAGTGCCCAGGGCAAGGAGCCCCGGATACGCCACCTCCAACCCCTGTGGCCCAATCCAGCTTCAGCAGCTAGGAGTCCCCCAGCAGGAACAGTCAATGCCAGATGGGAGGGTGCCTTTCCCCACCACCCAGCAAGCGCAGCCAGTGCCAGGTGGGAGGGTGCTTTCACTGGCCACACTTGCCGGGTGGCAAGGAGAGGCACCCTCTGGCCCGGTGCTGGCTGCACTTGCTGGGCTGTGGGGAAAGGCACCCTCTAGCCCAGCGTTGACTGTGCTTGCCGTGCAGCAGGGAGAGGCAACCTCCAGTCCGGTGCTGGCTGTACTTGCCAGGCAGCACGGTCAGAGTGACAGGAGTTCCCTTCCCTCACTGCAGCTAGAGCCAGGCAGGAGTTCCCTAAGGCACATTCCTCTTTGGAGCCAGGAAGGGTCTAGTGCCCTTTCAATTGCAGCCCAGGGCCTTGCCCCTTTCACCCCACTGTATTACGGCCCTGGCATACGTATATTTGTGGCTTCTTATGCTTGACTGCAAATGAGAATTCTACAGCAATGGATAGCAAGCAATTACAGACCCAGCAAAGACAGCATGCATCAAAAATCGGTGGTTCTCCAAGAAGCATTGTGAACACTAATGTGGCATACACATTGTCAGAATACTAGGATGGAGTTACTTTTCCATCCTCCAATATCTTCAATAAGAGTCATTTTGGGTGCCTCTAGTACAGGCTGTGGCATTCATGGGCAAATGGTAGTAACAGATAGCTCCCTATATGGCAGCTATTTCGTATATTTGCACCATCTTAAAATGTCTGAGTCAGTGACTGCAGTCTTCCATAACGAAAAAGTAGTGGTACATCCCCATCCTAAGTTCATACCTAAAGTAGTTTCTAATTCTATATTAATCAAAGAATTAATTTAAATGGTGTTCTTTCCTAAATCACATAAGCATATGGGTGAGACCCAAATACACATGCCTGATGCTGAAAGAACATTGCTCTATTATTTAGAGTAACCCAACAGTTTAGACCATCACCTAGCATTTTTACTTGAGGTACAGAGAGAAGAAAAGGTCTGGTTATTGCTACACAAAAACTGTCTAAATTATTTAGACTTTTGGATACAGGAGGCATATTAGTCTCTGCTGTGTTCCCTGAAAAACAAGAGATTTCATTCTGCTAGAGTGAAGGATGCCTGTATGGCCTTCAATAGACACATTCTGATAGTTAAGCAGCTGCATAGAGTTCCATTTGTACTTTTACCAGACACTGCTCTTGAGATTTAGAGTCTAGCTCAGAGGCACAATTTGATAAAGCAGTTCTCCAGTCTCTATCAAATTAGGACTTCCTAGGATAGGTGCATCGCAGCTAGCCAGTTGCTGCTGGAAGTGGCAATGTGAAGACCCCACTTGAAGAGGAAATGAAAATTACTTACCTGTAACCTGGAGTTCTTCAAGACAGACGCTGCATATTCACAGTCCCCATCCACCTTCCTCTCTTCCTTGGAGCCTAAGCACTACAAAGGCCTTGGGATCATGACGGCAGTGACTAAGGTGACCACAGTCCCATGCTTTATATCCAGCACTCAGAATTTTTGCAAATGTTGAGGGAAAAAGTGGGGTAGATGTTCCAAAAAGGACTGCTTAGGCTAAGGTTCTGACATCTAGCCCAATGGTTCTCAGTCTTTCTAGACTCCTATGCACCTTTCAGGAGGCTAATTTGCCTTGCGTACACTAAGTTTCACCTCACTTAAAAACTACTTGCTTCCTAAATCAGACATAAAAATGCAAAAGTGCCACCACGTGATTGCTAAAAAATAGCTTGCTTTCTCATTTTATCTGCCTCAAATTATAGTTTGCACTGTCTTTGTGAGTGCTTTTTACATAGTCTGCTATAAAACTGGGTGTATAACTACATAAGTTGATGTACCACCTGAAAGTCTTCTGCGTATTTCCATGGGTGCATACCCTTGTTTGAGAATCATTGATCTAGCCTGTACTGGTTGGAGGACCCCAGGAGTGTGGCTAGGCAGAACCCACCATGAAAAACTCTGGTTACAGGTAAGTAACCCTCATTTACTGGGCCACTTGCAAAAAATGGAAGCAAACACAACATCCAACCCTCATTTATCAACCTTGTTTGCTTATACCCTAACTTTTGTGTATTCTGAACTTCCTGCAAATGTTACTAAGTCTGGAATTAAAATACAGAGGTATGTGAAACAACTGAAGTGACCTTTATGAAAAGGTCAATGTTAAAAACAATAGAGGCGTGTCAGTTGCCTTTCCTACTTTGCTCACATCATTGCTACTATGATCTTTTCTTGATGACTTTCTGGTGTATTGTTGAAATCATAAAATGAAAACAATAACATTTTGGAAAAGAAATGTAAGGGTAGTCCTACGCATGTTGGACAAAATGGCTTAAATGAAAGTACTTAAAATAGCATTTAGGATAAATAATATCAGCAAAATTTCACAAAATTAATACTGAGCTTGCAGTCAAGAGGCAGATATTGTGCATGACGCTCTGTGTGAGGAGAGTCCTGCTGAAGTCAATGGGGGAATCCACATGAAGGTATGCATCCGTGCTGACAAATTCAATTTGCCATGCTAACTCTTTTGAATGATCATTGTAACAAAGAGTTGTGGGAGGGCAGTAAGGTACTAGATGCAGGTAACACAGAGACAGCCATTTAGATGAAGACATGGTATAGACACAGAGCTAAGTGGGTGAGGAAAAGCTTAGAAACCAGCAGTAGGAATAGAAATATACTTTTTTAACATCAAGGTATACAGCAGGCCAACCACAAGAGTAGGAGTAGGAGTGTTGCTGGCTAAGGGTCAGGGCCTGGGCCCACCCACCTCCTGCCCTGCAGGTCCAATCCTGCTCTGGCAGCAGCAGGGGCCAGATCCTTCTCTGGGTTGCTTGCCTGCAAATGGCAGGAGGCTAAAAGCCAGAGCCAGCCCCTTCTGCTGCGCTGCCGGCTAGGTGCAGCAGGTGGGAAATGGAGGACCTGTGCCTTGCTGGACCCAACACAGTGACGCCCTGAGTAGGCACGTAAACAAACAGCTTGGTGAAGGACTGAATTTCAGTTGTTCAAACAACAGACTCATTGCGACATCCTAAGCACATAAAGATTTGCATTCAGCTGTGTATTTTATCAATAAATCTGTGACAGCACTGTAGCAATGTTTGAGAGGTAGATGCATGAGGAGAGTTAATGATACATTTTTTAGATTTCCCTGTACAAACCACACTGCAAGAGGTTATGCTGGGAACACGAAAGAACTTGCTGAATTTGTAAAAATCAAAGCCTACAGCTCTCACACACCCACAATTATTAAATGATTTCTAAAAATGTGGATAATGATTCAAAAATTCATGGCTTTAAAGAAGTTACACAACAATGAAACAGTACCTCCTTTCAACTTCTTATGACCCTCTGGAACACCAGCCATCAACCAACCAACTAGCTGTGTTGTTACACTTTTTTCACAATTCACTCTTGCCCCTGTTTCTGAAACTGTACACTTCCTTTATGAATAAATTACTCATCTTATTTGTACAAAGCTAGGGTCAGTAATGGGCCAGAAAGCTGTTCAACACTCCACTTTGGTAACTGTCTTAAGGAGAAACCCAAGAAACAGTTTCACAAAAGACTTCTCTGCGCTAAAGAATAAATGGATACAAGTCTGACATCAATAGGGGAACATTTCAATCTTCCTGCTCACGCCATTGATGATTTGTTATTAGCTGTGCTCAAATAAATGGATAACAAATCGAAACTTCAAAGAGAAATTGCAGAGCTGTCATTTATATGCAGATTTGACACCACTGCTTCAGGGCTAAATAGCGATTACAGATTTTTTTTCTTATTACAACAGGTAATTTGACCTCATCTTTTGTTATATGCAGTTTGAATCTTAACAATCGCTTTGATTTGCTGTTGCAGTCTGATCTAATCCTATGATTTATACTTCCCTACATTTATTTTCCTCCCATTCTGTAAATTCCCCATTTTCAAAGCATTTGAGGAAGTGAGATTTTCTCCCATGAAAGCTCATGTGATAAATAAATTTGTTAGTCTTTAAAAGTGCCACAGGTCTCCTTGTTTGTTTTGCTTAACTAGGCTACCACGACTACCCTTTTGGAACTTTTATAATATAGTTGGAGTTTGCAGAGACTGCCACTGAGTCACTGGTTACCAACAGTTAACAGTGAAGTAGCAACTTCACAAACAAGAGTGCCCTCTCACCAGACTTTACAGTGCATCATTAATTACATTTAATGACTCTAAAGGAAAACCAGGGCTTTGTGTTCTCCATTTACCCTCTTGTTTCACCTCTGACGTCAATAGATTTGAGCCATCCAGCCGCTGCTCCACAGGAAGGTAGATTAAGGTCAATGCAGGCTAATAGGCAAGAGAGAGCCTTTCCTAGGAAGTCGCAGCAATGAGAAAACACCTGCCATCTGGAGCTGTCATACGCATGAATTTGCATCACTCCCCTCAAAATAAATGAATTTGCAATCTATAGAACATTATGCTCCCTGGATGCAAAGCCCCACTGCAGTTGCAAATGTGGTCTCTCCGCCTTCAGTGTCATTACTAGACTTCTGTGAGCTCCCCAGAGTCCTCCTGAAAAATGTGAATTGGCACTGCGGGGCATTGAAACCACAGGGTGTTTAAGCACTACGGGTTGAATATGATTGTGCCACTGCGTTCATTCAGTCACCCTCTGTCTCTGTGACTGAAAGCTTTCCTCCCAGCTCTGACAGCACTGCAGCCGCTTGGGGAAGCACATGACTTCCTCT
The DNA here is from genome assembly GCA_007922195.1 of Podocnemis expansa. Taxonomy (NCBI): domain Eukaryota; kingdom Metazoa; phylum Chordata; order Testudines; family Podocnemididae; genus Podocnemis; species Podocnemis expansa. The sequence goes on along the minus strand of ML682060.1, from coordinate 5,405,234 downwards.
GGGAGCTGAATTTTTTACTTGTGTTGCAGGCCTCTGCCAGATACAGCACAGAAGCAATATTTATATCAGTTTTTGTAATGTCACTGCAGCAGCCACAATTCAGGGAGCTGATAGGATGGATGATGAGCCATGGTACACAGAAATCATAAGACTAGAAAGAAATGCAACCATCCTCTGACAAGCTTCTGTCCTTCCAAGCTAATAGCAGAATGGACTGCGTTCCAATATTCTTACGATGTTGCCCATTATTCACGTAGGTTATGGCCACACATAGATGCTTATTTCGATTTATGTTAAAATAAAATCCTTAAATCGAATTAAGGAAAAACACCAAATCGAAATAGCAAGGCCAGACACAGGACTTGCTATTTCAATTCAGGAGAGGGGCACCATGGGAGGTATGGCAACATGGCCCCCTCACTGGCCATGCCCCCCCAGCCAATCCCATAAAAGCAGAAACTGACCTCACCCCCCGGGTTCATTCTGGCTAGCAGGAGATTGCGAGACACAGATCATGGATGCTCCCCGGCTTGTCAGCCATCGCCATGCTGTTGGTAGACACTCTGCTCACCTTCAGGGTGTCCACGTGCTATGGAACACTATGTTCTCAGACCCCAATTTTGCCCAGGCTGTGCCCTAGGCTATCATGTCACTCGGCCTCAGAGCAGTCCTAGTTCCCTTCCCCCTCTCCCCCTTCTGTGCCTTATCACATCTTGGCACTGGAGACCAGCACAGACTGATGGGAACGGGTAGTGCTCGGAATCTGGGACGATGAGCAGTGGTGGAGGTATCTCTGAATGAGCAGGGGGAGCTTCAAACACCTGGCTGCGGAACTTGCCCAGTTTCTGCACCGAAGGATCACCGTCATGAGAACAGCCATCCCTGTCAACAAGAAAGTGGCCATCACTCTCTGGAAGATGGCCACTCCTGAGTCGTACAGGTCCGTGGCACACCTCTTCGGCATAGGGAGGTCCACCATTGGCAACATGGTGCTACGGGTCACCAGCGCCATCAAGGAGAGCTGCAGGCCACCATTGCCGGCATGGCCACTCTTGGGTTTCCCAACTGCAGTGGGATACTGGATGCTACACACATCCCTGTGAGAGCCCCTGAGCAGCCGAGTACTGGACCTGGAAGGGATACCACTCAGTTATCCTACAGGCCCTTGTAGACCTCCAGGGCATCCTTCAAAACTGTTATCTGGGATGGCCAGGGAGGGCACATGATGCCAGTGTCTTCTGTGACTCTTCCCTGTACCAGGGAATGGAGATGGGCACCTTCTTCCCCCACCCCCCATAACATCACTGTCGGGGGAATAGAGGTGCCCGTCCTCATTGTCACTGACATGGCCTATCTCCCCGCTAAAGGCTTATGCACCCATATGCAGGGCCCCTCACTACCAGCCAACAGCTTTTCAACCACCGTGTGAGCCACTGCAACCAGGTGGTTAAGCGGGCATTTGGCTGGCTGAAGGCACAATGGAGGTGCCTTCTTACACGCCTCCACCTTGCAGAGGAGATGACCACAGAGGTCATCAGTGCTTGCGTGACCCTGCATAACTTTTGCGAACTGCAGGGTGAGACTGTTGCTGCCACCTGGGAGGCCGAGGCATTGTTCATCGGTGGCCAGTGCAAGCAACCCACACCCATGGCCCCAAGGGAATGAGCATCACAAAGGCCGATTACAGCTCGTGACGCACTCATGAACCTTTTTGCCAGTGAGGAACTGGCCTGCACCACCACACCCCCACTTTCCCCGTTCTGCCACAGCCAACCCCCACCCATCCACCTGTACTGTGAACCACACCCAATAAAAACACTGACATGCACTAATATGTTATCACAAACTGTTTATTTAACATAACTTGGGAGGTTGGGGCAAAGAAGGGCTGGGGAGGGTAAAGGGATGTGGAACTTTGGGGGGAGACATGGAGGAGGGCCTGAAACTGGGAGAAGGGCTTGGGGTATGGGAGACTTGGGAAGGGCCTCAAACAAAGACAGTATTGGGGTGGGAGACTGGGGATTTTGGCTGGGACGGGAGTCCCTATGGGGATGTGGGGGGCGGGTCCTGGGGTGGCATCCCACCCTCCTGCCCACAGCCACCCTGCATCCAGGGGCACCTGCGACAAGGGACATGAAGGTCCCTGCAGCTGGTGGGGGGAGTGTGTGCTCAGCAATTTGCCAGAGAATTGTGACAATGTCCTGCACCGCCGTGCTCAGGGCCTGGAGCGCAGTGCTCTGGCACTCCATCACCACAGTCTGCCGCTTGAGTGTGGCGACCACATGATCATCAACAGTGGCCACATGTTGCAGCAGACGGATGGTGGCATCCTGGTGATGGGCCTGCTGCTCTCTCCAGGCCTGGGCAGAGTCCTCCACTCGCTGGCCCAGGTCGAGGAGGCTGGCCAGGATTTCCTCCCATGTCCGGCGGCCTCTCCTTCTCCTCCATCTTGGGATGGCTGGCAGGATCCATGCAGGAGCATGGCCGGCAGCTGCACGAACTGCTGGAGAGAAGTGCAAAACAGGGTTGACCCCCGCTGCGTCCTGGCCTTACTTGTGTGCAGCCTGTCTGCAGCAGACACCTCTGCCCCGACTTTGTCAGCAGGGTTCTAGATCTGGGTCCTGTAGGTCATTGCCCCGGAGGCATGCATGGCCTAGCAGTGCCCACAATGGTGACCTGCAGTCACCCAAGACTTGCTCTGGGGAGTTTCCCCAGGCCACTTACCAGTGGCATGGCCTATGTGCTCTCTGCCCAAGATGCAGCTGCATCTTTATATTTCCACCCCCCTCTTGAGCAACCCCAGGCACGCATGGACCTGTGACCCTGGTGCCACATGTCCCTCGGGCACCTGTGCCCATGGGAGGGCCTCTGTACCTCCCCCAGCCTTGTGCCCTGCCTGTCCCTGTGCTGTGCCTCCTCAGTGCCCGTGACCTGGGCAGGCTCAGCCCTGCCTGAATGTAGAGGAGAGTAACACTCACCAACAGGTGATGTCCATCTGGCTGTCCCTTCCTCAGGCTCTGACTCCATGGGGGTTGGCATCTCTGTATGCTCCTCTTCCTCATCTTCGGTGGCAGTCCCCTCCTGCTGGACAGGGAAGAGCTCTGGACACCCCGGCGCAGCCTCTGGTGGTGGTGCTGTGACGGCAGGGTGGCTGGCGTCACCAACATCCAGGGACGCCTCTGTGTCACCATCACTTTCTTCAGGGCATGAGCCCGTGGCGGGGGGCTGACCAGAGTTGATGGCCTGAGCTGGGATGCCACTGGGCTCTGCCCCCAGGAACTCATGGAGCTTCTCATAGAATGGGCAGGTGGCACTGCTACCTGCCTCCTAGAGCTGGTGTGCTCCACGGTGTGGGCATGGTCCTGACAAAGGGCCTTGATCTTGGAGCGTACCTGCTCTGTTGTGCATGCGTGGCCTTGGGTGGACAGCCCTGCAGCTATGTCCATGTAGACATTCTGGTTCCTGTGCCTGGCATGTTACCGGGCAAGGACGTCCTGCCTCCTCCATATGTGGAGGAGACAGAGGCTCTCCTCATTTGTCCACACAGAGCTGCGGCGTCTCCCCTGTGTGGCATCTGGGCCACATGCTACCATGCTGCCTGCTGGCTCCAAGCACACTGCCTGGCAGGGGTGGGGGATGGCACTTCCTCCTTCCTAGTGCCTTGCAACTTGGGAGGAAGAAGGTTAAATTGCGTTATTTTGAAATAACATTTTTTTTAAATAACATGTCCGAACGGCGTTATTTGGAGATAACCATTTCACTTTAACAGCTGATTCGAATTAAAGTAGGGTTAAGCTACTTCGATTCAATGTCTCTTGAACCGAAATGATGGAGCTCATCATTTCAATTCAAAAGAATGTCATGTGGACCTAATATTTTTTAAATCAAAATCACGATGGTTATTTCGATTTAAAAGACACATGTGGACATACCCATAGGTAGAGAGAAAGGGGATTTTGCTGCAATGCAGAATAAAACTAAAAGACCCTTCCTTGGGCCTGATTGTATCCAGCCTGCTCTTCTGTTATGATTTGTTATCTGTGCAAAGTGGGCATAAAGCTGCCACACATGTAGAGACTTCTGACTTTTCGGCATTGTATACCCACACTGCATGAAGCATATATGATGACACAAGCAGGGAACTAGGAATTTCCATTTTCAGCTGAATATGTTGTTTATGTCAGTTCTTCACTATTAGCTACCTTAAGTTGTATTAAGAGTGAGGACAGGAGTATGACCAAATGCTCAACTGTTTTAACTCACAGCATGATGTCGGTGGAGTTATGCCACCAGAGGGTTTGATCCTTAGTTTAGGTTTTACTGGACTGTATGCAATTTTCTCTTTGTGTGCAGGGCAGGGGTCAGAAAGTCAGCGTCCCATGTCTTCAGATGTTAATCCACACTGCAGCATGTGTGGTCTGAGATGATTAAATGAAAATTTACATTGTGCAGTAAGTAAAGGAGAATCTTCCCCAGCCAGTTTGTGTGCAAGTATGATGATGGTTATTTGTACATTGCTGTGTCTGTTGCAGGGCTGTCCGGGGGACAGGAGGGCAGCTGGCTTTTTGGGGCCCCCTGGGCCACCACCCACGGGGGGGGGCGGGGCAGGCCGGCCCAGCCCAGAGACTGGGATCCGCTCTCCTCCCTCACCACTGAGCCAGCTGTTCCACCCTCACATTTAGCTTTCAGATCCATTAACTTATGATCCAAAACAACCGGACCCAAGATATACCTCTTGACTTTTGCCAAAGAGTCCCTTCCAGTCCCCAGTTCCTTAGATATTGTCAGGTCAGACTGATCCAAGCACTCTTTTTTTCTCATGGATTGGATCTTAATACTGAGGCTGACACCAAGGAGAATTCTCTGTCCTTATTCTTTGGATCCTTTCCTAGGGCTTCAGCTCTTTTAACACTGGGCACCAAAGCAGATTATTTCTGCAAAGTCCAAGGCTTATCTGCCAATGGACATGGGGCTGATGCTGGTCTGTAGACTGTCTGGGGGGCTCTGAATGCTCAGGGCCCATGAACTCTGCTGCCAGTTCCTCCTACAGTAAAATCAGTGAGGCTGTGTCTACACTTAGAAGGTTAGTTTGAATTAATTGAATTCAAGATAATTAATTCAAACTAATAATTATTAGCTTGAATTAAGTTAATTCGAGTTCACACAGCCACACTAGAAACCCTAATTCGAACTAGCATGTCCATGCACAGGACTTGCTAGATTGAATCAGGTATGGGGCACTATTGCATGGGAAAAATCAAGCTGTCATAACAGTTCTAATTAACACAGCTACATTGGGTTAATTTGAACTCACGAGTCTGAGTTAGCCATCACTTCGAACTTAAGGGAGGTTTTATAGATTCAAACTAGGCTTTACTTAGTTTGAACTAAGGGAACTCCTTAGTTCAAACTAATGAAAGCTCGTGTGGACATGCACTAATTTAGTTTGAATTAAGCCTCTGATGCACACCTGGAAGCTTTGCTGTGACTGGGGCATTTTAAATCTCCCAGCACAATTACCACCTTTTCCGATAATATTTTCATCAGGTGTTCTATGTAAAGTAATTAATATCTTTAGGTGTTCCCCAATCCACTAAAGGTCAAGAAACCCTGATCTAGGGGGCCAGCAGACTTAACTAACCCCCATGCTGCACCCTCCCCTTTTTGACCCTCAGCCAGCACCAGTGGCCTGCTCCACTGAAAAATATTAGCATCCGTCTGAAAATTTGGCAATGGTCATAGCTGGAGTGGGTGGGGGAAGTACTTCCTAGACATGCCACTGAATGGTACCACTCATGGAAAGAAGCTGATAAAAGTGGCACCTCTCAGCAGCATGCCTGGGAATGGGGGTCCCCAGGTACACCATGGAAAGAAGTTGCCCAAAGCAGCTCCTCTTGGCAGTCTATAGGCATGCTGTGGAAAGAAGCTGCCTGAAGTGACTCCTTTGGATGGTGGCAGCCGCAGAGAGGAGCCGCTCTAGCTGGCTTCTTTCCATGGCATTCCTGGGTCACAGGTATGAACCTCTGCACCTCAGCTGCCCTCAAAAGAAGCTGCTCAGCGTGGCTTTTGGTTGCAGGAATGGCAACTTCTGTGGTGCTAAGAGTGCTGCGTAGCTCTCCAAATACGATCACACACCACTGTCATCATGCATGCCAGGACTTGCCTATCCTGAGTTACCTTCCTTTTGGCACATGAGGCATCTGCTATGTGCAGTGGATTCTGGAAAAACCAAGGGAAAGGAAGAACATCCTTTAAAGCCTGGTTTCTTTGTTTTCCAATCTGCCATCCTAGAGCCGAAGAAGCCTTGAATAAAACTACCAATAAAACTAACTATGGACTATCCTTAATAACACTCTATAACTGAACTATATACCAATTACTAAGTATGTGTTATCTGAGCACTGAATATGGTTGCAGGTGTCAAGGCTGTTCCCTACTCTGGCACTCTGAGTGCAGAAGGTGGGAGCCTGCAACAGGCCTTAAAAGCCACTGGCCTTAAAGCCTGATCTTAAAACTCTCCAAGGCCTCCAATTCCTGGCCTTGGAGTGGTATCGCTGCCACCACCCAAATGCAAAAAACCTCTTGAAACAGGAAGGTGCACTTGGGAATTCCTTCCTGTGAGGTATCCTCAATCACTTTTATTCCTCCCTCAGGAAAGTGACTGAACTCCAGCTGCAATATGAGCTGGAACTGGGCCAGAATCCCCTTTAGTAGCTGCCTGTGCAGTCTGAGGCACATGCACACAAACCTCTTGCCCTTCCAGGACACAGAACCAGAACTTACTTAAAAGGTAAAATCTTTAATCAAAAAGAACAGATAAAAAACACAGAGAGTTGCTTCTCTGGAAATTAACTTAGGTAGTTACAGGGTAGTGGGAGGGGGTACATGTGCTCAGCACAGAGAAAACCAAAAATAAAGAAAATACCCTGACCGCGTCTAAATAAACATTCCCCGTTCTGCCCATGCCTGGTCAGTAACAAACTTAACTTATCTTTGGTAAGGATGTTGCTGGATTCTTCCTCAGGCCCCTCTGGCCTCCTTCTGATCCTTTCAGGAGCTCTGCTGCATCCAAACAGGCACAGGCAAGACTGCTGTTCCAATTCAAAAAGCTGTGCTTCGTTCCTATTGGCTGTCCTGGGACTCACTGACCAGCGTGTTAACCCCTTCCTCCCCAAGGGTTGCTACAGCAGGGAAAGTCCACAATGGCCCTAATCTGTCAGTTGGCTATGGCTAGAAGGAACTGAAGTGGCCAGAGTACCATGGCCCTTTATAGGTTTTGCCTTCAGAACATACATGAATACTGAAGGAAAGTGGGACAGGCACTGCTGGCTAGCGTTGCATTGTCTGCGATGCACAAGCCAGAGCATATCAGGCATGGGACTATGCAGAGGACACTTTAACTGTGATACAATCTGCTAATACTCCTGAGAGCACCTCTGCCACAGGGGGCACTTCAGGGAATAAGGCTATGAATACAGCTGTGATAATATCTACATAAAGTATTCCTCAACATTTGTTCAATAAAATGCACAAATGTGCATCAAGGGTACTCACAATTCTTTCTTGGTTTTCCTCAAGCATTCTATATGGGCACATTTTTGTCCACATACAACAATACTGCTGTGACAATACATTTGTGGAAAGATCTGGTCAAGAATCGTCAATGTCACCATCTTAAAATATCTCTGATTTCCCTGCTCTTGTTTGTAAATGTTTCACTCACCCGTTCAGTCCTAGAAACAAAACTATGAGATTTAGCTGACCAGTTACATAAAAATAGCTGGGTTTTTTGTTTTTTTTTGCTTGTTATGAATTGTTCGCCAGACTACAGCCAACAACATGGCATTGCAAACAAGTCCAGTGGACAAACAGATCTATCCTCTACTTTTGGAAAATTAGAGATCAAATATTGAATTCATGGCTGTGAGGTCTCCTATTTTCTACTGCATTCTCCCAAGAAAGCTCATGTGATAAATAAATTTGTTAATCTTTAAACATGCCACAGGACTCCTTGTTTGTTTTAGCTCTTCTGAAGAAGCCTTAAATATGTGGAAGGAAACATCAGTCAATCAAAAAGATGGTCTAACCCAGTGGTTCCCAACCTGTGGTCCAGGGACCACTGGTGGTCTGCAGGTGGTCCGTGGGGGGTTGGGAAGATAATATAATCCTGTGTACCTCTTATGCACCATATTTGATTTTATAATATTATTCATAGTGTAATTTGCTTCACAAACATCCTTGTGTAATAGCTGCATTTTTAATACTCCTTGATATACAAGTATGACTCCTGTCAACTCTAGGCCACTGTATGTTAAAGATGTTCAAAACAGCTTGTTTATGTGGTGGTCCACAAAACCTTTTGCTGATGAGGTAGTGGTCCACATAATGGAAAAGGATGGGAACTGTTGGTCTAACCTAGTGTAACCAAGATATCTGAACAGTCTTTATAGCTCAGAGCTGTAAAACGATTACACCATTCCAGAAAAAGAGAAGTGTGATTTCACTGCTATAATGATGTCTTAATCATATACAATACTTAATAGCATATGAGTCACAGTATAAGTTTGTACTCTGCTGTTTGACTAAACCTCATAGTAATTAGCATTCTCCACAGTGAATACTCAGTAAACCACTCCTAGGTATACTCCCAGTTTGTATCCATAGGACGTGACAGTGAATTGAACAGTATAACAACAGAATGAAGGGACATTGTGTTGGAAAAATAAGGACTCAGGCTCAACAAGAACATGTCCCAAAAATGTCTTGAAATCATGTGCTTCTATAGGCATATTCATTTCAATTCACTTGGAACCTGGAAATAAATTGGTATTTGGTTTTGTTTTGTTTTTAAAGATGACTTCTAAATATAAAGGGGGTACATCAACACTGGAGCCTTAGGTCAACTTAACATGCCTTAAGTAGACGTAGGTACTCCTTGGCCCCATTCAGAATTTATTAAGTCAAGTTAAGCACTTGCTTAAGTCGATTTAATAAGTCCTGCCCAGAAAGTTGACTTAAGCATTAAGTCGACTTTTGCGGGCAGGAAGGGTCAGGGCCCAGGCCCCGCCCCCAGTCCTTCCCTGAGTCCCAATCTGGCTTGTGGACCAATCCAGCTGCAGCCACCACCAGTATGCAGCTGGGAGACTGATCCAATCCCAAGCTGCTTATGGCCACTGGCAGGTGGATCGGAGCTGGGGAGACAGTGCAGTGACCAGTCTGGTCAATTTTGCCAGCTACTCCTATAAGTATCTGGTGAAATTGACCAGGCTGGGTCACTGGGCTTTCTCCCAGGTGGCAGCATTTGCAGCTTGGGCTGGAATGGCTCCGAACCACCTGCTGGTTGTGGCAAGTGGATCAGGGTGGATCAGGCTCTGAGCCTCCTGCCACCACTGGCAAGTGGTACAGGGACCAATCTGGCTCCAAGCCGTTTGCCACTGGTGGTGGGGGCTACGTGCCAGCTTCTGCCACTGGCGGCAAGGGGCTGGAAGCCTGATCTGGCTTCCACCCCCCCACTGCCTACAGCAAGGGGCTTGAAGCTGGATCGGGCTCCTAGCTGCTTGCCGCCAGCACAAGTAGCCATTTCCCAGCCCATTGCCACCTGTGGGAAGGGGCTCAGGGCCAGATCTGGCTCCCAGCTGTCTGCTAACAGCAGAAGAAGCTGGATCAGGCCCCCAGGGCCTGATCATGGCCTGGGAGCTGGATTGCACCGTGGGGCAGAGCAGGGGGCAGGGCCTGAGCCTGAGTCCAGGGTTGACATACCCCTAAGTCAACTTAACATAGTCGACTTTAAGTCAGGTTAAAGTCAAACTTACTTAACTGAGCCCCCAGTGTAGACATACCCAAGGAATGGCTTGCTATAAAACTTAAATCTTCAGCTGTTTACGACTTTTAGACACTCATGAATAGGCATTTGAAAGAACTGTGCAATCTTATGAGGAGTATTTGTTTCTCTTCTCTATACCTCACTTGTGAGCAAACATTTTTTAATTGTATGGATATCTTTAGTGTTGGATTACCAGACAGTATGGCATGGGCTGTTTGCCACTATTTGTTACATTTTTGTTGACCTCAGTGAAATTAAGGGGAAATAAGCACTAGATGCTCCATTTCCCCCATCTGAAAGGATATTAGTCATTCTCACTTAAGACAAGACCAAAGGGGTACTCTCTTGTTCAGTAAAACAAGGAGTTCTGTGGCACTTAAAGACCAACAAATTGATTTAGTGCTGTTACAGTGTGATCTATTCCCATGACTTATACTTCCCTGCATTAACTTCCTTGCACCCACAAACCACATTTCCAGTTCCACCTATTGGCCAGTAGAAGGCAAGGTGGATTGGATTGGGAGCTTCAGGTAGAGCTAAGGGAAAAATTTGGCACTGAGATTTTTGTAAAGCAAAGAGCACAGGTGGGCAGGAAAAGAGGGAGGAGGACTTGAGGCATTCACACAAATGCAAATGACGGTTCTTCTGGTGCTTAATGGGGACAGGAAAGCAGGTTAATGCTAGATGCCTTATTGGGAGACTGATTCTGTGGTCTAGAGAAATGACTGATTTCACAGCTGGGGATCAGAAAGTTACATCTTTCAGTAACTTGGATCAATCAATCAAACTCTCAGTGCCTCCATTCCTTTACCTGTCAAGAGTGAATAACAGTGCTTTGCAACTTTTGAAATCAGCACTAAGGCCTCTGAATGAAAAGCATCATTGGTCGGATTTTTCAAAGGTATGTAGGTGCCTACAGATATGGATAGGTGCCTAGTTGGGTTTTCAAAAGAGCCTAAGCACTTAACTCCCATTGGTAGGCACTAAGCATTTTTGAAATTCCTGCTAGTCACACAACTTCATCTTTAGGCACTGAATACTTTTGAAAATCTTGTCCTATATAAATAGAAAGTATAATAAACATTAAAGGTATTTACCCACGTTAAACATCCATATAACAAAAGTCTTACCACAGTGCTTCAGAAAGGATATTGATTAATTGAAAGAAATAATAATAACTTATGTTATAGCAACATATTAATTTCAATGACCATTTTAGCACACAAGAAAGGCACTTTTAATTCTGAAGATGCGTATTTCACTGGAGAGCTATTACTGGATATGTCATTTAAATAGAAATGTCTTTAACACCTATGTAATCAAATATTAGTACACTGTTATATTACAGTATGTTTTTAATTAGCAGTTGGTGTTCATTTAAAATACAACTGTCCTATTAAATCAAAATGAAATGCAGATGAGGGAATCTTAATATAAAGTATCTTCCAGATGACACTATGAGTAATGGTCCTTGAATTGTACAGTTGTACAATAGGATGTATCTAAAAGTAAACAAGGCCAAACCCTGTTTGTGGACAGAATCATATCTTTTACTTTTTACCATGAAGAAAATAAAGAGGAGGCCAAGCCCTGGCTATTTCAAGAACAAATTCAGTCTATGAACCTCCATGACAACTGTGCTTTTTTGGGGCTAATGCAGATCACAGAGTTGCAGGGCAAAGTACATGAAAGCTGGGGACAGACCACTCTCTGTTGAAGGCATCTGGTTATGAAAGAACTTCTCAGAAGAGATCAGGTGAAGGCAGAGTTTAACCATCTTTAGGAAACCTTTCTCTTTGAAGAAGCCTTTCACCATAAGGATGACATCCACAGCACTGCATTTTCTCCTCCAAATCCCAAAATCATCCCTCACCCAAAAAAGAAAAAAGTAAATGAATAAGATCTAAAATAAATAAAACCCAAGACCCCTTATCCCAAGCACAGTTTTGACCTAAAAAGGCAGCAGTACCAGAAACTCCATTAATTCCATTTGGGGCTTTGCTACCGCTATTGATTTTACATTAATGGAGGTCAGATACTGTGGTGGTGGATGGCAGAATAGAATCCTATGATATATAAGACAGAATGAAAAACTCAGAGCCAAGAAGGAGGAAGTGCCCAGCCCTGGCCAGGCAATGTGCTGGCAGCACTGGTGCAGCCACGTCCCCACCGCATGCTGCCACAGCACAGGGATGACAGAGGGCCCCTGTATGAAGCCACGAGGAGGTCCTCTGTCTCCTCCAGGTTTGAGAGACAGAGGACATCCTCTCACAGTACTAGGCAAGACACTGGAACTGTGATATGTATGTGGACATCGCCCTGGCATTGTTGGCCCAAGGACACAGGTGCATCACCAAGCACTTGCATGAGAAAGTCAAAGTCCTCAGGCAAGACTATGCCAGAGCGAGGGAGGAACGCTGGCTCCGGGGGGCACCGAGTGACACCAGGTGCCCCTTTTATGAGGAGCTGGATGCCCTCCTCGGGCAGGAGGATGCAGGGACTTCTGGCAGGGACCAGCGACTCCGCAGAGTCCCCCCCACAGTGAGGGACTTGATGGATCCCGAGGTGTCCCTGGATGTGGGAAAGCAGGGGAAGCCCACCAGCTGCGGCAGTGCCTGCCAGCCCAGAACTCTTCCCAGCCCAGGAAGAGGGACCTGCCACCCCAGAGAAGAAGGAAGAGGGAGACATGGAGGGGCTGGCCCCAGGCTAGGAGGAGCCCATCAAGAGGACATCTTGATAGATGTCCGGAGCACCCGTTGCCCCTATGGAGAGGGTCCAGGGAATAGAGGACTCCCAGCACCTCTATGGGTCATACTTCTGACAAGCAGCAAGATCTACTTCCTAACACTTCCTCCTGGAATCCCACACAAGTATTGTCTCTGCCAATGTTCTTTCCACCACAGTAGTGCCTTAAGAAGCAAACCAAATTTGGGGCTCAGTTGTGCTAGAGGCTGCACAATCATATATAGTAAAGGATAGTCCATGTACTAAAAAGCTTACAGTCTGCATAGACAAGGCAGACATGATGAAGAAGAGAGGAGGTACAATTATCTTCATTTCACACACATGGAACTAAAGCAGAGAAAGAGATTAACTGACTTGCCCAAGGTCACGGAGGAAGCAGGGGAATGAGCTCAAATCTACTGAATCTCAGTCCAGTCCTTCAACCAAAAAACCATCCTTTCTCTCATTATGTACCCCTTCCTCGAAGAAAATGATAAGGAGTCCTGTGGCACCTTAGAGATTAAGAAAAAAATTGGAGTCCTGTGGCACTTGAAGACTAACAAATGTATTTATTGCATGAGTTTTCGTGGGAGAACCTCTCACTTACTTTAAGTGCCACAGGACTCCTTATTTGTCTTGCTGAATTAGATTAACATGGCTACCCCTTCCGAATTTGCCAACATGCAAGGCACAAAAATTCAGGGAGCATAACCTTTCATGGGCTGGAACCAACTTCATCAGATGCATGCAGTGTAAACTTCAGTTTGTTAGGTATATAGACACATGCAAGGATGAGTTACAAATAATAAGGAGGGCAAGTGCTAACAAGGTCAATTCAATCAGGGTGGAAGAGGCCCATTCAAAACAGTTGGTGAGAAGATGTGACTTGCCCACAGAGGAAACATTTTTTGTAGGGAGCTAGTTTCTGTTCAGACCTAGTCTGGTAGTGCCAAGTTTGCATGTGCATTCCAGCTCAGAAGTTGCATGTTGAAGTCTGTTTTTAAGTATTTTTGCTGAAGTATGATAACTTTCAAGTCTGTTACTGAGTGTCCAGGGAGACTAAAGTGATCCCCTACTGGTTTGTGAATGTTACCAGTTTTGGTGTCTGATTTGTGTCCATTTATTCTTTTGCATAGAGACAAGTCTACTTTGGCCAATGTACATGGCAGAGGGGCATTGCTGGCACATAGACTATATGAGTAGATGTGCAGCTCAATGAGCTCTGAATGGTGTGGCTGATGTAGTTAGGACCTATGATGGTGTCACTGGAGTAGATATGTGGGCAGAGCTGGCAATGGGGTTTATTGCAAGGATACGTTCCTGGGTTAATGTTTCTTTTGGATGGAGTCTAGTTGCTGGTGTGCATTGGCTTCAGGTTGAATGGCTGTCTGTAAGCAAGGACAAGTCTGCCACCCAAGGTCTGTGAGAACGAAAGATCATCTTCCAGGGTAGACTGTAGATCCTCGATAATGTGTCCTAGATGTTTTATCTGGGGGCTGTAGGTGATGGCCAGTGGCGTTCTGTTCTTTTTCTAGTCGGGCCTCTCCTATAGTAGGTGACTTCTGGGTATTCACCTGGCTCTGTCAATCTGTTTTTTCACTTCTGTAGGTGGGTACTTTAGTTTTTGGAATACCTGATAGAGATCCTGTAGCTGTCTGTCTCTATCTAGGAGATTGGAGCAAATGCATTTGTATCTTAGGGCTTGGCTATATAGACAATGGAGCTTGTAATGTGTCCTGGATGGAAGCTGGAGGTATGTGGGTACATAAAACAGTCAGTAGGTTTCCAGTATAGGGTGGTGGTTATGTGATCATCATTTATTTGCACGATAATGTCCAGAGTGTGGACTGGTTCAGGTTAATGTTGATGGTGGAGTGGAAATTGTTGAAATGCCAATGGAATTCTTCAAGGAACTCCTTCCCATTGGTCCAGATAATGAAAATGTCATCGGTGTAACATAGGTGGAGGAGGGGCACTTGGGGGCAAGACTTGAGGAAGCATTGTTCTAAGTAAGCCATTAAAATGCTGGCATGCTGTGGGGCCATGCAAGTACCCATAGCAGTGCCACTGACTAGAAGGTATAAATCATATCGAGCCCTTACTTGGTTGTGGGTAAGGACAAAGTCACAAAGTTCAGCTACCAGGTGTGCCATGACAACATTGGGGACACTGTTCCTGATGGCTTTTAGTCCATCTTTGTGTGAAATGTTGGTGTAGAGAGGTTCTACATCCAGAGTGGCCAGCACCATTTTCTGGAAGATCACCAATGGGTTGTAGTTTTCTCAGGAAGTCAGTGGTGTCTCAAAGATAGCTAGGAGTGCTGGTAGTGCAAGACTAGAAGAAAAAGTCTTCATAGCCAGACAATCTTTCTGTAAGAGGTCCAATGCCTGAGATAATGGAAAATCCAAGATTTTCAGGTTTATGGATTTGAGTAGCAGATAGAACATTTCTGGTCAGGGATCTAGGGAAATGTCTGTGTATATTTGTTCCTGCACTTCTTCAGGGATTTTCTTGAGAAGATTATGCAGGTTTTTTTGGTATTCATCAATGGGAATCGGGGGATAGTGGCTTGCAGAATGTGGTGTTCGAGAGTTATCTATCAGTCTCCTGTTCATAATCTGAGCTATTCATGATGACTACAATACCTCCTTTCTCAGCCTCTTTGAGTATAATGTCTGATACTGTGAATGGTGTTGCATTCTGAACAGCTGAAGTTATGAGGTGAATCTGTTTGTCTATAATTTCAGTCTGTGCATGTTGGTGGAAGCACTCTATGTAAAAGTCTTGTCTTTTCTTACACTCGTTAGGAGTCCATGCAGAATTCTTCTTCCAGAGTTGATAGGAAGGTGTCTATAGGTCAGTGTCTTGTTCAGTGGTGTGGTGTAAATATTTTTTGAGTCAGAGGTGGCAAAAATAAGTTTCCAGGGCACCAAAGAACTGTATCATGTGCATGGGAGTGGTGGGGCAGAAGGAGTCCCTGAGACAGGATGGCGTCTTCTGCTGGGTTGTGTGTGTAGCTGGTTAGATTTACAATATTGTTGGGAGAGTTACGGGAATCGGTGTTATAGTCACCGGTGGCATGTAGAAGTTTAGATAGTCTAGTGTCCTTTTTCTTTTGTAGAGAAGCAAAGTGTGCATTATAAATGGCCTGTCTTGTCTTTGTACAGATCAGACATACAGATGTTTGATTTTTTATATTGGTCTCCAGAACTGGGAGCTCATTCTTTATCTTCTGTTTGCTGTAAAGGATGCTGATCAGGTGCTTCCATGGGTTTTTTTGAGGTTGTCTGACACGCTATAAAATCAAGGGAAGCCCTGTGGCACCTTAAAGACTAACAAATTTCTTCAGACATAAGCCTTCATGGACTGCAACCCACTTTGTCAGATTCATGACTTTCCATCACAGCTAGAGCCCTGGGCTTGAACCCAATGGAGTAAGGTCGACCTGGGTACCCCAACTGCCTGCTGCCAACCCCACACCCTGAGGTAGCAGCCCAACGCACCTTAGGCCAAGAGGCTTGCATATTAACTCTGCCCTGCTTGAAAGCCAAAGCCTATAGGCTATTTGGTGTTCAGCCCTGGTTGAGGGCCTGAGCTCATAGACTATTTACTGCTCTGTCCTGCCTGACGGTCTATGCCCCAAGAGTATTTAAGGCTCAGTCCCAACCAGAGGGCCCTGAGTTTCAGGGACAGCAAATTCTTCCCTTTTCAGAGATCACAGTTATAAGTGTGGGACACTGAAGAGGCCTGGCTTCCCTCTAAGATTGACAAGGAGGGACAGCCACACACTCCTCCAAGTGACATATGGGAAACCTGATGAAATCTAACATTCTTAAAAGGCGCATAAAAGGAAAATCAGCTGTAGGTGGCATTTGGCAAAATATTGTAAATGTTAATGACAGGGTTTACCTCACAGACAAACCTGTTAGGAAAGAAGGGTTGTGTGCAAATTCATTTCTTTTAGTTTAAGTATAATGCTAAAGTTTGCAATCAAGCATTCTTATGCTATCATATTAGGGAAGTGCACCTATGCTGAAAGAGGGAGTAAATAAAGGAACTGAGCCCAAATAGTATTTATAAGGACACTCAATCACCTAGTGGAATAATCAGAAATGTAAATGTTTGATTAACAATACTCAGACTGAGCTCAAATCATATACCAAAGTCCACCATTGTTGCCAAAACAAGGAGAACAGAAAGTGAAAACTTATACAGCTGTTCTGGCTGGAGAATGAGAGTTGTTGAGATGACGTTTAGAGAGCATCAAAGACTATGGAAGGACTTCATATAAATTATATAAACTTTCAAATGGACATTTCAGCAACTAGCAGAGTGCTGGTGAAGACTCTGCAACTTGAGCATGCATAACTGCAAAGCTGGCCCATAGAAAGCAATTTGCCAGAGGTAAGTTGCTGGCTGGATCAAACCAGACAGCATTCATGGTATGTCCAAAGATTGTTGCACCAGAAGGTATGGCCTCTTTTGTCTTACACAAGCTGTTGAGCCGAGATGTGCTTCTGAAAGCTAAAGAAAACTGGAAAGGAGAACATTAAGGTCCTTAGTCAGCCACTTGGGAATCATCCTGGTGACATTAAGTGCCTATCTCCAAAAGACACCTTAGCTGTCTTTCTGTTTTCCAGCAATTCAGGTGCCCACGAGCACAGTAAGAAAGGACTATAATTGTGTCTGTCCTTCACTCCCCATATGTTTTCAGCATCAACTCCTGCTGTGAACAGTTATTAAGCTGACAGCTGAGCAAAGACCCTGGTGACAAGTAACGCACAGACTTTTTCTTGGGTGATGACCCAAATCAGTCAATTGGCCACTTTGTGGAACCTGGGTATCTAATTAGCAAGGAAGTATGCATGCTTTTGCATATGCATTGAAGATTGTCACAGAATGACAGTGTGTAATGGTTTTGTAACACATTCCAGTCAAGAGTTTTGTAAAATAGCTTTGAAACTGAACTAGTAACTATTATCTAAGACTGTAGGACAGTGTTTCCCAACCAGTGTGCCATGGCACACAGGTGTGTCACCAGGCCTGAGCAGATGTGCTATGGAATTTTTTGAAAAACTTTTCAGAGTTCTGGATTGGACTATGAATATACATGAGTTCATTTGGAGACTATATGGTGGTGTGCCTCAAAATAATTAAAGGTATCAAGGTGTGCCACAGCAGAGAAAAGGATGGGAACCACTGCTATAGGACACTGTAAATGTGTCTACCATAGTTAATAGTTTCATACTAGCTTTCAACATCTGGGTGCATTCAAACATAAGACAGACCAAGCGTACAAGCCCCTTGAACTGCACTCAGTCTATATACAATCTGTCATAAATGGAGGCTTTTAAGTTGTAAGGACTGTTTAAATCCTGGGGCTAGTAGCATTGTTTAGGAAATAGGTAACCACAGCTGTCTACTATAGATGTATTGGGAAGGAGACCTTGGTGAACTGGCATGCAAGTTATTAAATTGTTTTGTAGTCTAGTTTTGGATTGTTTTTCCTTTGCAGTTTGGCTAACCAGATGGCACATGGGAGACCATATTCTGAGGGATATGATAGACATCATGTACACTTGATAAAGACCATATTCTGAGGGACTCTGTCAAAAATTTAAACAAAGACACCTTCCCAGGACAGTGACTGAGTGTAAGTGTTGGTTTCTATTCTGGTCATGTGATTAGATTCCAAAACCCTGAAGGGTTTATGTCAATGAACTTTCTCATTTATATTAGCCTAATTATAGTTCAATACCATTTTTGCCTTGTAATATACTACTGGTTGCTGTTAAGGAGAATTACTAAATTCAATTTTCAAGTCCTTTTCTTTTCTTGAGCAATTGAAATTAAAAGAACTCTAAGAAAGATGGTCCAGGTCATCCATTAAGCAGTTGCTTAACCAAGTTTCTTGCTTCAGCAGCACCTGGACCTTGGGGGGGGGGGAAGCTAGCTTGCTTCCTGAGTTAACTGAAATGCAGGAAAGTTCCTGAAGCAAATTTCAAAATAGAAATGTATTCCTCAGTGAAGAGGGAGCAGCAAAATCAAATACTCTCACTGTCTCCGCTTTACCCACACACCCTCATGGCAACATTGCCACGACCACAGCTGTGATACATCTCAAACTCTCAGAGGCCACGAGAATGCAGTCACAGTTCCGGGGCAATGTGGGAATCATTACTATCAACTACTCTTTTTTTCTATGGAAACTATAGTTCATGAGCCAGTGCAACATCCATACAAAACCATATGCCATGTGGCATAAATCAGGAAAGCAGCATTCCATCACTGCAGTAGTGTAGGGACACTGGCAGATGACAGAGGCAGAGTCAAAAAAGAGAAAGAGGGACTAGTTCATGAAAGTTCTTTGAAAAGAATTCATAGAGCTTTTTGAAATAAAGCAAAACATGTTACAGGTAAGCAAGGGAAGAACTTCAGAGCAAGAATAACTGATATTATAGCAGCAGCATGAGAGACTCAGGTGTAGTGATGGAACCATGCACCTTAAGGTCTTTTCACTCACAGTGTCTGCAGTTGCTACCCAGGTATTCTCTCTGGCATCACCTACAGAAAGAGCAGTGTCCTCAAACCCTATATTTTACAATCATGATACTGCAGGATTTGGTGATAACTGTGGTACAGGCTATGTTGACCATGGATTATTAAATCCCACTGCCTTAGGCACTGCACCCAGTTGTTTACTAGGTATTCAAACTAGGAAGAGAACATCTGATATTGCTTTGATTATCTAACTCTGTGGTTCTCAACCACTGTGTTGGGACACATTACTGTGTCATCACACAGCAGTAAGTGTGTCATGGAGAGCCAGGGAAATGGCTGGATTTGGCCTGGAGTGGGTGGTCTGGTATGTCCCATAGGGTCATGAAATGCTGCCAAGGGTGTCACGAACCACAAAAAGGTTGAGAACCACTGATCTAGCTCATTCACACTGTATAGTTCCTTTAAAAACTGCAACCTAGAAATAATTCTAGCTATAATTTTTGGCTGTTTTGCTAAGCCTGGGGTAAAGATGGTAACCCAATGTACTGATGAATAATACAAGCCTGTTTGTCAATGCCAATCAATCACACTAACCTGTACAACTAAATAAATATGCACCTTCTAACACAAAGTGCTGTCAAACAGGAACTGAAACCGCACATGCTTTGCACTGCAAGCCTATACATCCATTTAGGCATTTGAAATTGATGTACTTTTATGCTTTACCTGTAACATTCTGGGGGCTTGCAGCAGTTTATTTTCACTAAGTATCTTCCTGTCTGTTCTTTTCCCCTAGTAACTTGCAAATGAGTTGCTTATCTTCTTTGGAAAAACAAAAGATTCTAGGCAGGGCAAATTCTTCTCTTTGACCCACTTCCACAGTTCTTTCTAACTTTCATATTTAATAGCCCAGTTAAAATACACAGTCATGCAGATCTATTCCTGATTAGATGTGAAGAATAGTTTTTCGTCCCATAATAACCTATGATAATATCCTAGCTAAATATCTCCATGATGGCAAAGTTTTAAAATATGTTTTACATTTGTTTTTTTAGAATGAAATGGGGGGGGAGGGTCTTTGCTGCTGTTTAGATTCCATCCTTTAAATTTTTAGGTATTTTTATTGACTATGTCTACACTACAAATGCTAAATCGACTTTATGAAGTCAACTTAATAAAGTCTACTTAAAGTCGACTTTAAGTAGACCTTATTAAATAGACTTAGTGAGGCCACATTGCATTAAGTTGGCTTTATAAAGTCAGCTTAAGCCAGGGGATCCATTTAAAGTTGATTTTATTAAGTTGACTATAAATGGGTCCCTGGCTTAAGTCAA
Organism: Podocnemis expansa; assembly: GCA_007922195.1. Taxonomy (NCBI): domain Eukaryota; kingdom Metazoa; phylum Chordata; order Testudines; family Podocnemididae; genus Podocnemis; species Podocnemis expansa. The sequence goes on along the minus strand of ML682060.1, from coordinate 5,384,852 downwards.
CTTTATAAAGTTGACTTAAATGGCTCCACTATACTAAGTTGACTTCATTAAGTAGACTTTATTGGCCACATTATGTTAAGTCGACTTAACCCTTAAAGTCGACTTGACAGGCACGAGTTATTAAGTCAACTTCAGGAAGCTGTTAAGTCGACTTAATAAACTACAAATGTGGCCAGTGCTTTGCTTAAGTCAACTTAAATCAACTTAAGCTCATACTGTAGACATACCCTTTGATGGAAACTGAGACATAATTTTTTAGGGTATGGTATTAAAACATTAGTAAACAAGTATTTTTGCAATGAATGCAAAACCCAACAAAAATATATTCTCAATTTTAAAAAGAAATTTACAGCTAAAAACCTGTGGATAATCTTGTGTCAGAAAGAGAGTGTTTTATGACCTTCCTTAATTAATTCAAAACTCCCACTGATGTAATGGAAGTTTTGCCAGAGCAAAAAATGTATGTTCAAATCTTCAGTCAGCCTGGATTAGATTATCAGAGTATTGCATGCACAATTAGATTGGATGTGCAACATCTTGCTAACATTAATGGGAGCTACAGGCGTGGCTCCCCAGGCATGTTGCTAAAAAACTGTCCTACTATAAGTGCTACAACACTTGTTCTTTTTCCTCAAAAAGTGTGCCAGTTGTCATGCAGATGGGGAGCATCATACTTTGCTGAGGTTGCAGAGCCAGCATTCCTCTCTCTACAGAAAACAGCAAATGTCACTCTCAGCTCCCCACCTTCATTAACACTTTGCTCAATAACATTGCTGGCAATGAAAAAACTGTCACGTACTGTAAGAAAAGAAAAGATTTACCTCTAATGAAAAAAACATATGGCAAAATCCTCTCGAGTACGTCTACACTAGCAAATTAGTATGGATTAGGGAGACTTAATCCAGACTAATTTGATCTGTGTCTACACGAGGCTTTGCCTAGTTCAAACTAAAAAATGTTTTAGTTCAAACTAAGCAAAGCTTAGTAGTTCGAACTAGTTACGTTGAATGATTAGTTTGAACTAACGGCTTAGTTCAAACTTATTTGGAACTTTAGTTCAAACTAGTACGATGTAGTCATGCTAGTTCCAACTAAATAAGTTTGAACTAGCAGTTAGTTTGAACTAACTGTGATTTTTAGTTTGAACTAACTTTTAGTTTGAACTAGCCATGCTTTTTTAGTTTGAACTAAAAAGTTAGTTTGAGCTAAGAAAAGTGGGTAGTTCAAACTAACTTGGAACTGCTGAGTTCAGACTAAGCAAGTCTGAACTAAGCATTTAGATGTAGTTGTAGCCCTCAAGTTTAACATAGATGGGAGATACATTCTAGCATGGTACTGTTACATTCTCACATTAAATGATGGCCGTGGTGCAGGCGGTATTTTTAAGGCTGCAGAGCTACCGTCATTGTATTAGATACCCCGACTCACATTACACAGTGCCACACAATTACATAAGGTACTACTTGACATCAGTAAAGATGTCTGAATCTGGTCCATTGCAAAACCTTCTGTTCACTCACTCATAACTGTCTGAAAACTACTCCATTTGGATGACACTTTACTTGTCTAGTTTCAGTCCAATGATCAATCATTCTGGAACATTTGCTAAAATTCTGCATTTCCAAAGGATGTTTTTCACGTAATTATTTTTAGGGTTGAGGGGAGGGGCTTGGAGGAGATGTGTGTTTTGCATTAAGACAAAGAACGGCTTGTTTTGAAACATTTAAAACATGTTCTTATTGTAGGCAAGCATATTTGGCAAGTTTGAAGGAACTCGGTTCAGACATTTGTGTGCCCAATGTTTTAACAAGAAGATACCAGAAAATGTTTCTCCCACAATGTAATGAACTCCATTCCTCATGGGGCTCTGTGCCTGCAGAGAGGAGTGGTGTGGGACTAGATAATCTACTTGGTTTTTTTTCCTTCTTAAATAAAATCCTCTCTCGGAATAATAAGTTGGGAGCAAGGCAACACCAGTTGGCAGACAAATATATATTAAATTCACTTGTTGGATAGATACACTATGTTCCTGAAAAATATGCTAAGGATATTGATAACATACAACAGCATATAAACACATGTGCCCAGTGCCTCCCTGAAAGGGAACCAAGTTTCTGCTCTTCTAAGATTCACTGCACATTCCATTACCAAGACAAGCAATTTGTTCCTTAGTATTTTTACAAGCCATATGGATAAGTAATCTCTGTTAGGGATAATGAAGCAGTACAGGGGCATTGCTGATGCCTGACACACAGGGCACGTACCCCATGTTGCAGTGCCAGTGCCTCAAATCTCTTGCATGCCCCCTGCCTCTCCCAGCCCCGGCTGGGTATCCAGGGCTGCACCAGCTGCAACAGCACCTCCTCTCCTGGCCCTGGCCCTGGCCCCGGCTGGGGATCAGGGGCTGGGCTGGCAGTGGCAGTGGCAGGAGCCCAGGGCCCCAACTCCAGATCGGGGCCAGAAGGCGGGGCCGAGGCCCAGGCGACAGGTCTTTTCGCGGGGCAACAACACTCCTGAAGCAGTTTATAACAGTGACAATCCATCAGAAACAAGGAAATAATTTCAAGCTATCCCTTGTTGTGCTGCTAGAATTTTAACATGGTTTTCTCATGGCTCCCAACTCATCTCTTCCAGTGTATCATTGATTGTATTAGAAAATCACCTGGGTCCTGATTTAAAGCTCACTAAAATCAGTGGAAATCTTGTAGTATGTATCTGATCCAGTGCCCAATGAAGTCAATGGAAGTCCTTCCACTGACTTCAATGGGTATTGGATGAGATTCATATTATACATGTACATAATTTCCCATTTATGGCTGAAATGTGGTAGAGTTATGTGGCTGCATGCAGAAAAGTCCCAGGGATGAGCCCCACCCCACCACACCCCATGCTTGGCTAAGCACAGTCATATTTGATTTGCGGGGCTGCATGAGGCTAGTGGGGCTGGGAACCCCAAAGTAGCAGAAAGAAAGTAGGGTCCTAGCTGAACCCTATCAGCATTCATAGAATCATAGAATCATAGGGTTGGAAGGGACCCCACGAGGTCATCTAGTCCAACCCCCTGCCAAAAAAAGCAGGACCACTCCCATTAGATCATCCCACTCAGGGTTTTGTCCAGCTGGGCCTTGAACACCTCCAGAGATGGAGATTCCACCACCTCCCTAGGCAGCTTATTCCAATGCTTCACCACTCGCCTAGTAAGGAAGTTTTTCCTAATATCCAGCCTGGACCGCCCCAGCTGTAACTTGAAAGCATTGCTTCTCGTTCTGCCCTCTGTTACTACCGAGAACAGTCGAGCTCCCTCCTCCTTGGGGCAACCCTTCAAGTAGTTGAAGGTTGCTATCAAATCCCCCCTCAGTCTTCTCTTCTTCAGGCTAAATAAGCCTAGTTCCTTCAGTCTTTCTTCATAGGGCTTGTGCTCCAGCCCTTTGATCATTTTGGTTGCCCTCCTCTGGACTCTCTCTAATTTGTCCATGTCCTTTTTGTAGTGGGGAGCCCAAAACTGGACACAGTATTCCAGATGTGGCCTCACTAGTGCAGAATAGCGGGGAATGATCACATCCCTTGATCTGCTGGTAACACTTCTTCTGATGCAGCCCAGTATGCCATTGGCCTTTTTGGCAGCAAGAGCACACTGCTGACTCATGTCCAGCTTCCCATCCACCATGACTCCCAGGTCCTTTTCTCCAGTGCTGCTATTTAGCTGATCACTCCCCAGCCTGTAGCAGTACATGGGGTTTTTTTGTCCCAAGTGCAGGATTTTACACTTATCCTTGTTGAACCTCATGAGATTCCTCTTGGCCCACTGCTCCAATTTGTCTAGGTCTCCCTGAATCCTGTCCCTGCCCTCTAGGGTGTCTACCGTTCCCCCCAGTTTGGTATCATCTGCAAACTTACTAAGTGTGCAATCTATCCCATCATCCAGATCATTAATGAAAACATTGAACAGAACTGGCCCCAGGACCGACCCCTGGGGCACGCCACTTGTTACTGCCTGCCAACTTGACATGGAGCCATTGATTCCTACACGCTGAAACCGTTGTTCTAGCCAGTTTTCTATCCACCTTACAGTCCATGCATCTAACCCATACTTCCTTAATTTGCCAATGAGAATGCTGTGGGAAACCGTATCAAAAGCCTTGCTAAAGTCAAGGTATATCACATCAACGGCTCTTCCCGCATCCACAAATCCAGTCATCTCATCATAGAAGGCGATGAGGTTGGTCAGGCATGATTTACCCTTGGTGAATCCATGCTGACTGTTCCTGATTACTCTATTTTCCTCCAAGTGTTTCAGGATGGATTCTTTGAGAAGCTGCTCCATGATTTTTCCAGGGATTGAGGTGAGGCTGACAGGTCTGTAATTCCCAGGATCATCCTTTTTGCCTTTCTTGAAGATAGGTACTATATTTGCTTTTTTCCAGTCCTCTGGCACCTCCCCTGTTCGCCATGAGTTTTCAAAGATAATGGCCAACGGTACTGCTATCTCATCAGCCAGCTCCCTCAGCACCCTCGGATGCAGTTCATCTGGCCCCATGGACTTGTGCACATCTAGTTTCTTTAAGCAGTCCCTAACCTGACCTTTCGTCACCAAGGGCCTCTCTTCTTCTCCCCAGTCTACCGTACCTAGTGTAGTGGGCTGGGAGCTGACCCTGCTTGTGAAAACTGAAGTAAAAAAAGCATTGAGCACTTCAGCTTTTTCCTCATCCTCTGTCACGAGGATGCCTGCCCCATTCAGTAAGGGACCTACACCATCCCTGATCCTCTTCTTGTTATTGATATACTTGTAGAACCCCTTCCTGTTATCCTTCACATCCCTTGCTAGTCGCAACTCCATTTGTCCTTTGGCCTTTCTGATTTTATCCCTGCAGTCCTGAGCAATGTCTTTATATGCCTCCTTAGTCATCTGTCCTAGCTTCCACTTCCTGTAAGCATCCTTTTTATGCTTCAGCTCAGTGCAGAGCTCTCTGTTAAGCCACAGTGGGCGCCTTCCACATTTGCTGTGCTTCCTCCTTATCGGAATTGTATCTTCCTGTGCCCTTAGCAGGGTTTCTTTAAAATGCACCCAACTCTCTTGGACACCTTTCCCCTTCAGATCAGCCTCCCAAGGGATCCTGCCCATCAGTTCCCTGAGGGAGACAAAATCTGCTTTTCTGAAATCCAGGGTCTGTGTTTTGCTTCTTTCCTTCTTCCTTTAATCATCAACTTGAACTCAATCATTTCATGCTCACTGCTACCCAGGCTGCCATTGACTTCTACTTCCCTGATAAATTCTTCTCTATTTGTGAGCAGCAGATCGAGAGGCGCAAGGCCCCTAGTTGGTTGCTCCAGCATTTGTACCAGGAAGTTGTCCTCAACACTCTCCAGAAACTTCCTGGATTGCCTGTGCACTGCTGTATTGGCCTCCCAGCAGATGTCAGGGTAATTGAAGTCCCCCATGAGAACCAGGGCCTGTGCTCTAGAAACTTCTGTCAGTTGTACACAGAATGCCTCATCCACTTCCTCCTTCTGATCTGGTGGTCTGTAGCAGACACCTACCACAACATCCCCCTTGTTGCTCTCCCCTCTAAACTTAACCCACAGACTTTCAACTGGCTTGTTTCCACTTTCATAATGAAGCTCTGAGCAGTCATAGAGCTCCTTTACATATAGTGCTACTCCTCCCCCTTTCCTTCCCTGCCTGTCCTTCCTGAACAGTTTATACCCATCTATTGCAGAGCTCCAGTCATGCAAACTATCCCACCACGTCTCTGTTATCTCAATCATGTCATAGTTCTTTGTCTGCGCTAGTGCTACCAATTCCTCCTGCTTGTTTCCCAGGCTCCTTGCATTTGTGTATAGGCACCTAAGATACCCAGCTGATTGCCCTACTTTCCCATTTTGATTTTCAATTCTATTGTATCTACCTCCCTGGATTTTCTTTTAGTGTTGACCTCCCCCACCTGCCTCAGGCATTAGGGCTTCATTAGAGCATCTAAGAAAGTTATTTGATTCCCCCCGCATGTTCCAATTACCCTCTCTTCTATCCCTGGAGTTACAGTCCTGGCACCCCCCAAGTTCCATCCCATCCCCCTGGTCTCCCACATAGTCACTTACCTGTGGGCTTTGGTCTCCTTCCCCCTTCAGACCTAGTTTAAAGCCCTCCTCACTAGGTCAGCCAGTCTGCGTCCAAATACGCTCTTCCCCTTCCTCGAAAGATGGAGTCCATCTCTGCCTAGCAGTCCTTCTTCCTGAAACAGCAACCCATGGTCAAGGAAGCCAAAGCCCTCCTGACGACACCATCTTCGCAGCCAAACGTTCATCTCCAGGATGCATCTGTCTCTGCTCAGGCCTCTACCCTTGACCGGAAGAATTGAGGAGAACACCACCTGTGCTCCAAACTCCTTCACCCGCGCTCCCAGAGCCCTGAAGTCACCTTTGATCTGCCAAGGATCACCTCTTGCAGTATCATTGGTTCCTACATGGATGAGAAGCATGGGGTAGTAGTCAGAGGGGCGGCTGATTCTCGACAATCCCTCTGTAACGTCTCGGATGCGGGCACCTGGCAGGCAGCATACCTCTCGAGAGATCTTGTCAGGGCGACAGATGGGTGCCTCCGTCCCCCTCAGAAGTGAGTCCCCAACCACCACAACTCTACGTTTCCTCCTAGCTGTGGTGGCTGTGATCCTCCCAGCCTCGGGGGTGCATGGCCTCTCCTCTTCCACCTCCTTCACCGTCTCTAGCACCGCATAACGATTCTTCACCACAACAGAGCATTGGCCATCATGATGTGCCTTCTTAAGGTGCAACTGTGAAGTGCATACCAAATGCCTCCTAGAACTCCTTCTGGATTGATGCAGCACTCCAGACTGAGCACAGTAGCAGGTAGCTTCTACCAGATAGCATAGGACATAACCTGGCCCCAAGATTTTAAGAATACGCAGATGAGAAAAGACCAGGGTCTGGCAGCTGGTCTGTTTTAGCCTTGATCATTCCCGCACACAAGCCAACTATCCTCCTTTCCGTAATAACATCTTTACAATGTTAATACACGGTTGCACATTTAATTCAGATTTTGTATGCTCTGTGGTTTTGCATACAGAGAATACACTAGAAGCTACAGAACACCAAAAACCTGTACACTGACATCCATGGAATTTTATTTGTAAGGCTGCCAAATCTACTGAGCTCATTCATCCCACCTCAAAGATTGGGGAGGTGAAAGCATTTAGTCCTCACCCACCATACTCTACATTCACACCTTCCTCCCTAGAATGACAAAAATCTCACGGTGTCTTTAAGATTGCACTGGAAGAAGCATAGCAGATCTGCCCAGGGCTGACCTTACCCCTTCCACCAGTCCCTTGGCCAAAACCAATTAATTTTCCATGCCCAAATGTTGCTCTGCTTTTTTATCCTCAGCCTCAGCACACACCAAGTTTGACTTAAAGGTACAAAAACAGCTGCCTAGATTGTACATTCAGATTAATACCCTGGTTTGTTCATTTATGTTTCATGCTATATGGAGGCAACATCATGGCTGAAAATGTACACGAACAGAAGCCAAGAAATTCAAAATCGCAGATCTGATTGCTGCCATAACCCATTTTGAACATCCACACTGGAGCACAACCTGTGGCATTCTATATAGACAGACATGTAGGCTTAATTTTTGTGAGAAATGAAGACCATTTTAGTTTAAAACAATTTACCATATGTCAGATTCATTTTTAAAAACTGCTTCTAAACTGTAATCTTCTGTGTGATATTTCAGTATAAACATGTTTAAGGGGGGTACTGACACAGAGCACTGGACAAAACATGTCTGAAAGCAGAAATATAGGTTGGGATCTTCATCCATTTCTGAAATGAACAGAGCCCAAAGTAGGTTTAAATAGGGATGTAACTGACTAACTCTGGTGACCTTTCTACTCCCAAACTGACCCCTACCCACTCCTCCTTCTTGATCTGGATCCAAATCTAACACACCTCTTCCAGTTGTCAAGCCACTACCGTATCATGCACTAGACCAGGGTCTCAAACACATGGCCCGTGGGCTGCATGCGGCCCCTAAAGCTATTTCCTGCATCCTGCAACAACACTATTTTTACTGATATTTGCAATATTGTTATATGAAAAGGTTTTAGTGGTGCAGCCCTCGGCTAACATACTAGTCCTCATGCAGCCCTTCACTAGTCCTCATGTGGCCCTCTTGGTGACTTGAGTTTGAGACCCCTGCACTAGACCATAGAAATTTGAATTTTTCTGCAGTTTGGAGACCAGTGTGGAAACTGTAAAACCTAACAAACTAAAACTCAATCTTCCCCATTAATTGTGTAGCAAATGCCTCTGCTAGGAATGGGAAGAGACCATGAAGTGGATGTTTTTCACTGGAAGGGAATATGGCACTTCTAACATCTGGGGCAGGAGCTGAGCTTTGACAACATTTAACTGTGAAGGAATCAGTAGGATTTCAACAACTAAAGGGAAGTCTACACTGCCTGCCTTTTTCAGTGGCAGTTGAACAGAGATATGGAAGTTACTTAAAACAACTTGCATATCTGCTCCTGGCACGTCCAGTGCCCTATGTCAAAGGGAAGGGCTTCCCTTCAACTCAGCGCCCCTCCCCCCCGGTGTTGGGGTGGTGTTCAGGGATTCAGTTCCTGATCAGCTGAGCTGGTCTTTACAAGTTCAGATGGATGCCAGATTTGTCACTGTTAGTGAAAACAAGTCCTAAGTGATGTCCTGTGATAGGGCACTCATCTGTAAAGCTATGGCTACACTGCTTAAGCTTGGGCTAAAACCTAACCTACTTGCATCTAAACAAGCAGTTACCAACCTTTTCCCTGCCAAGGCACACCTTGATACCTTTAATTATTTTGAGGCTCATCATCATATAGTTTCCAAATAAACTCATAAATATTCATGAGCCAATCCAGAACTCTGAGTAGTTTTTCAAAAAATTCCATAGCATACCTGCTCAGGCCTGAGGGCACAGTGGTTGGGAAACACTGCTCTGCGCTATAAATGCACTAACCAAGGGCTCAGGTGGAGGGACCAAGCATGTAACCAAGCTGGGACCCAAGGTTCAAGCCCTCTTGGTCTTCAGTGTAGACCCAACCGAGTTTGACTTGTGTCCTAATAGTCTGCCATACGTATCCTACAATTTCAATGGGACAGCTTCCTTACTCCTCTCTAGCTCAACAACCTCCACTCTACTCAGCTGAAGATGGGATTTTTAAAGGACAGATGCTTGAATAAAAATATAGCAAAAGTTCCTCTGCATGAAAGAACAGCCGCATCACTGGCATATGTTGGCACGTAGCAACACTGATGTAACATAAACTGAAGATTAAATTATGCCTCCTCTGGAATGGGAGCAATAAATACTAAAAGTGTGGAGGGAAGCCTTTTTGTCATCACTTCCCTTTCTTGTCCTGGGCACCTATGCAGGAAAGAGTCACCATTTGGCTTCCCATATGGAGGGGAGGAAAATGGCTAGCTCTGTATCCTATGTGCACTGAGCCCTGTAAAAGGAGTGGTTTGGGGCAGGGTTTGGGCAGGGCCAGGGACGTATACTCATATGTGCCAGGATGGCTTTTTAAAGGTGTACAAAGGCCATTTCGTACTTTGCTCTGCCCCCAGATGCCAGAAAAAGCTGCACTTAATACAAGCAAAATGCCTTTCAGCTTTGCTTCCTTGGCTAATGCACATCCATCCTCTCCAAAGCATGGCACGGTCTTACTGGAAGCAAAATTTGGCCCTGAAGATGTATACTGGTGACATTACATTAAGACATAGTTCTCATATTCTCCTTCAAACCCCAGATATTATCATAAAAACACAGTTATGCTTTGCTGAGTAATTGTTAATTCAGTTTTTTGATCCTGATAACTCACCATTTTAAACATCCCATGGCACATTTAGCTCATCAACTGGTCAAATTCCAATCACAGTAATTACAGTCTTCGTAGAACAGTCTTATTTTGTGCTGTAAAACAACAGCCATTTCCCAGCTTGCTGCAGATGCATTGCCATACCAGGTGAAGTGATCCTTGCGCATAATCTGAAAAGCATTCGCTTTGAGATGCTGCTGGATGAAAGGTGCCACATAACTGTAAGACAAAAATAATACCAACAGATATAACTTACAAGGTTGGAGATTGCAATCACTTGTGTGAATTTGCTACACCACACCAAAAGATCGGATGCACATCTACTGGTAGTGTGAGGTGGTTATAGGCACAGATTCTGATTTCACATACAATAGAGAAACCCCACTGCATGTTGAAGAATTGAACAGAGTACAGAAAACCATCTGAAGGCTGGAGAAAATGCCTTACCCTGAGAGCCATAAAGAGCTCAGCCAAAAAGAAGATTTAGAGGTGACTTGATTACAGCATCTGAGCACCTTCATGTGGAGAAAATACCAGCTACTAAAAAGGCTTTTTAATATAGTCGAAAAGGCCCAATAAGAACCAATGCCTGGAAGGTAAAACCAGACAAATTTAATTAGAAATAAAGCACAATGAGGGTTATCAGAGCCATAACTAGGCTGGGGCGAATGGGGCAAAGCCCTGGGCGGGGAATTTTAGAGGGTGCAGGGGATGGATCTGGCTTCCTGCAGCAGCTGGGGATGGATCCGGATCTGTTCCCAACTGCCACAAGAAGCCAGATCCATCCCCTGCACCCCTGAGAACTCTGCCGCTGACGCCAGCAGCAGTCCAGATCCACACACCCCCCGCCCCATGGCTTGCAGGCTGCGGGAATCCTGATCCATCCCCATCTGCCGCTGGACAAGCAGGGAAGCTTCCACCGCACCGGCAAGCTGAGGGTGGAGGGGGGAGGATCTGGATTGCTGCCGGTGGCAGAAGCTTCCCAGCTCATCGGAAGCAGCTGTGGACAGATCTGGAGCCCCGCAGCCTGCCAGCAGTGGCAGAAGCTTTCCACCACCACCAGCAGGCCAGGGGAATCTGGATCTGTCCCCAGCTGCCACTGGCAAGCTGCGGGTGGGGGCAGATCCGGATTGCTGGCAGTGGAATTTTAGAGGGCTCAGTAGATGGATCTGGCTTCCCGCGGCAGCTGGGAACAGATCCAGATCCATCCCCAGCTGCTGTGGGAAGTCAGATCCATTCCCTCCACCCTCTAAAATCCTGTACCAAGATCGGGCCCTGGGCTGGATCAGGGCCTGTGGGGGCGCATCTGGGATCCTTGCCCCAGGCGCCAAAATTACTAGTTATGGCTCTGAGAGTTATTAACCATTGGCACAAACTACCAAGGGAAGTGGTGGATTTTTCCATCTCTTGATGTCTTCAAACCAATCCTGGATGTTTTTCTGGAAGATTTGTTTTAGTCAAACGTAAGTTATTGAAGTCAGTGTAAGGGGTATCTCAATAATAATCTATTTGGTCTGTGGTACATAGGGAGGGCAGAGTAGATGATCCCTTCTGGACTTAAAATGTATGAGTCAATGAAGAACATGTTTCATATAAAATAAATAAGATGTTCCAATCATGCTTACACTCAGAGCAGAGTTCTATCAATTAGGAATAGCAATAGTAACCCTCAGTAACAGCAGCTGTAATTCTGGAGACAACAGATTTGCCTACACTGTGAAAAAAAGGTATGTGGCAGCCACCCTCAGAGCCCACCTTAACTGACTTGAGCTTGCATTATGGGACTAAAAATAGTGTAGACATTAGGGACCTGGCTGGAGGTTGGTTTCTGAGATCAGATTTCAGTCACCACTATTGTTAGCTTCATAGCATGTGCCCTATAAGCCGGTCTCTTGACCTGGGCTCCAAGATGCACAGCCACAGGATTTCCTCCCCCTCCAATGTGGACCTAGCCTCAGAGATTGCAGAGATGTTGTAAATGCACATAATGCATTTCCTTTAGGATACTTGATGCAGGGTTGGGGGGGTGTTTGTTTGTTTGTTTTTCCTCACTGATGGAGTCTTTATGTTCCAAGACTTTTCTTGGTGCCTGGCTGCTTGATGGTAACCCTGCACCAGAAAGAAAAAATAAACTAACTGCAGTTTGCTTGGAATGCATTTGGACATTGGTGCAGCAACAATAAAACCTAGCTCTTGCTAATAGCATCCTCCAAAGCTGTCAGGAACAGCATTATATATGTATTTTTAACCTTTATATAGACAGCAGGATCAATGTGAGCTAAATTTGCATTTCATAGCTGGGAACAAAACCACTTCATACCAATATAATGGAAAAAAAACATCAAAAAAACAATGAGACACTCTGGCACATGTGTATTTTTTTAAAACTGTGCATAATAAGGGTTTCTGAGATGCACAACTCAACAGTCCACCTCATAGTTTTATTAGCCATTATCCTGCCTGAATCTGGAGTAATCGCACTGAATGCAGTAAAAAGCACTCATTTTCTACAATGTGTCTTCACATAACTGACAAATTTATTACTGTAATAAAAAAAAGGCACATTCTTTGAAATCCTCAGGGTGCCTTGGCATAATGGTACCAGATATGTTTCTCTCTTCATTAGCATTCAGGTCTCCACATAGTCCAGGCTGGCCTCATCTGCTTTTTCACTGTTTTGCAGATCATCTTATAGCACCACCAGTCCCCATTTTGTTCTGAACAATGGCTGACCAACTAGACATTCGAGGAGGCTCTTGCCAAAAGTGACACTTCTTGGGGTGCCCAATTCAGCCACCCTCCTTGAATATTTAGTTACCTCACTTTGGCATTACATCCTGCAACTCCATGGAAGTCTGGTTCTCTGATAGCCTACTACCCATCTCTTACTAAGTGCTATAAGCCTAAATACTTCCCTAAGGTTGTAAAAGTAGACACATTTGTTCATTCATTCTTTGAATTCCAAAAGGATCAAAGAGATGTAGAATAAACACGAGGATGCTAGTCTTCTTCAGCAAGCTTTGCACATCTCCCACCACTAAAAAATGTAAATACAGGGAAAATGCAAAGCAATCTAAACTGCTTATCTCATAGACCAGTGGCAGAGCAATGCACTTTTCTTGGCCGCATGTGGTGTCATACAAGCACCCATTATTTGCCATCAGATAGCTCTGAAACACACAGATCTCCTTCATTTCCACCAGTTTTTTAGAGTAACAGAATTACAGATGCACACTGATACAGTTTGCAACACCAGAATCTGGCACAGTTGATGCCTCCCTATAGACCACAATCCTTTTTCCTTCACATTCCTGCAGGCTGGGTGTGTGAGAGTGGAATATTTCAGAGCACTGTTGTATGCAAAGTTCTGTCTGTAAAGGTACCAGGAGGAGGGAAGAGGAGGAAGATCTTAAGTTGATTTAATCAGCATAGCTCCATCAACCTGATGTCCTATTAGGAACCTAACAGACAAAAGATGTTGTTCAAACATGGGCTATTCATATGGTTTTGAGACTCTGGAAGCAGGGGCGTCGCTGCTGCTGGGACCATGGTGCTTCAGCCCCACCTGTCTCCGGCCCTGCCCTGGCAGTGACTGGGGATGGATCAGGCCTGGGCCATGCTACCGCTAGCCAGCAGCGACAGGGGTCAGTCCAGGCCAAAGCCTCTGGCAGCAGCAGGGGCTGGATCTGGGCCAGGCTACTGGCAGGAAGAGGTCATTCTGGCTCCCAGATTGGGCCCAAGGGGCAGGCCTGCATGGCAGGGGACAGGGCCCTGAATGATGGCCCTGCCAAGAAGCATAATTTAAATAGAAATAAGGCATCAGTAGCCACCAAGAAGTACTTCTTACCACTTTACACAGATATACTGTGCCAAATCCTAAACTGTTGTAAATAAGCACAGTGAGATGGAACTACACACTTGACACCAGATGACAATCTGGTGTACTCTGAACAATAGTAGCTTTCTTGAAACAGCATATGTTGGCCAGATCCTCAGCTAATGTACACTGTGTCCTTTCACTTCAATGCAGCTGTGTCAATTTATAGCGACTGAGGCTGTGACCTATGTATTTGCAGGAAGGAAGAAACAGTTACTTACCTGTAACTGGTGTTCTTTGAGATGAGTTGCTCATGTACATTCCAGCATCACCACGAAGATTTCCCCCAGACTACCCGCAGGGTTGGCTGTGACCACTAGGAGCACCCCACGACCCTCTGTATATATCCCAGCTGACCCTCTCCCTCCCCAGTTCCTTCTTGCTGGAATTCCAGATGAGGGGAGGGGGCGGGTGTTGGAATGTACATGAGTAGGACATCTCGAAGAACACCAGTTACAGGTAAGTAACCATTTCTTCTTCTTCTTCAAGTGATTGCTCATGTCAATTCCTACTCAGGTGATTTCCAAGCCTTACTGTGGTGGAGGGATGGATTTCTAGACTCTGGCCTCCTGTAGCACCACTCTGCCAACAGCCACATCATCCCTCACCTGCTATGTCAGTGCATAGTGCATTGCAAAGGTGTACACTAAAGACCATGTTGCCGTCTTGCAGATAACCATTGTAGGCACATGAGCCAGGAACGCTGCTGAAGAGGCTTGACCTGGAACAGAGTGGGCCATTGCTTGTGGGGGTAGAACTTTAGCTAGCAGGTAGCATTGCCTAATGCAGGCTGAAATCCAGGACAACGGGCGTTGGAAGGATACTGGTTCACTTTTCATTCGGTCTGCAATTGCCACAAACAGTTGAGACAATTTACTAAAGGGTTTGGTGTATTCTAGATAAAGGCTGAGGCCCTTTAGACATCCAAAAAGTGAAGCCTCCACTCCTCATTCGAGGCATGAGGCTTTGTGTGGCAGACTGGAAGGAGTATGTCCTGGGAGATGCAGAAATGCAAAACTACCTTGGGGAGGAAGGTGGGGTGAGGGCAGAGCTGAACTTTATCTTTAAAAAAGAGAGTGCAAGGGGGTTCCTTCTGACATGAGTACCCTTAGCTCTGACATTCGCTATGCAGAAGTTACGGACACTAGTAAGGAGAACTTTCATGACAAGTACAACAATGAGCAAGACACCAGTGGTTTGAAAGGGGGACCAGATGATCCAGAAAGGGCCAAGTTTAAGTCCCACAGGGTCATCGGAGGTTGAATGGATGGGAAAAGCCTATCCAGACCTTTCATAAATCGCTTCATGATACGGTTGGAGAATAAGGAATCTTGCAGCCCCTTGGCATGGAAGGCTGAGATGGCTGCCAGATGGACCTTGAGTGACAGTCACCAGACCTCATGGTCTGAGGCTAAGAAGGTAATCCAAGACTGATGGAACGTATGCCGAGGTAGGTATAATATCCTTATCCTCTGCCCAGGAAGAAAACCTCTTCCATTTTGCTTGGTAAGTAGTTCTCGTCAACAGCCTATGGCTGTTGAATGGAATCCCCTGCACCTGCAAGCAGCGTTTGAGCTCCTTTCTACTTAGCCATGGAGACACCATGTCTTGAGGTGAAGAGCTTCTAGACTGGAGTGTCTCAGTGTCCCTTGGTTCTGATTGAGATCCTGGAAAGATGGGAGTGGGATCACATCCCTGACCGACAGGTCTAGGAAAATCACAAACCAGTGCTGACATGGCCTCTGCAGAGCAATTAGAAAGACTCTTGTTTTGCCCCTCTATTTTTAGGGGCACCTTGTGGATCAGTGGTGTCAGAGGGAAGGTATAGCACAGCTGATTCAACCAGGGGATCAGGAACGCATATACCTGAGAACCCAGGCAACAGTTTTGGAACAAGCAAAATGCGGAGCACTTCTAGTAGAAGTCAGATGTAGACAGATCTATTTGGGGAGACCCCCACCATTGGAAGATGTTGTAAGAAGGCAAGAGTGGCTCCTGTATATAAAGAGGCAAGACAGCCATTCTTATATAAGGAGGCAAAATGGCCTCTCTCAAAGACAGGGAGCCAGGACTACCCCGCCCCTAGGGGGACGGAGCTGGGAACAGGGAATATTAAATCCAGGCCCTGCAGCTCAGTTAGGGTTTGGCAGCTGAAGGGGAAGAGTTCCCTCTGCTTTCTCCACAGGGCCAGCAGGAGAACTTACCTGAGCCCTGGGGATCAGATGGCTGCCTGGATCCACCCGCAACATCCCAGCTGGAGGTCTGGCCTGTGGAGAACTTACCAGTGCCTTGGAGACCAGATGGCCACCTGGGCCTATTGGCCAGGAAAGAGTCAAGGACACTGCCACAAAGCACCACCCCAGCGGAGTTCCTGGAGCCACCTATGCTGCCACCACCACCACTGAGGAACCTGGCAGTCCCTGTTGAACCATCCATCTCCTATGACTTAGATGAACTTCCCCTGGCAAGTGATGACCACCCTGAGGACACCGGGCCTGACTTGGAGTAGCTGGCCTCGGTGGAAGACCTACCTAGCTTGTTGGCCCTGCGACACCCTGATGAGGACAATGAGGAGTGCAGGAACCTACCTCTAGCTCACCATCCGGAGGAAGCTGAGGAGGATCAGGTACCACAGGTCACATGGGCCAGGGGGGAACCAGGGGCTCAGAGCCTCACGGCAGCAGAGGTTGAGCCGGGGGACAAACTGGTGTGTTGCAGACAGGACCCCACTGGTCCCCTACCCAACTATGAGGCCCAGCATCGGAAGCTGCACTGGGATACAGTGGAGTTGGGTCGGTCTGTGACCTCCCATCTCCCTACTTCTGAGTGCCATTTGGAAGCTTCGCCCAGTGACCTCTAGCAACCTGTATGTTTTCCCCACTTTGTCATTATGTCCTACAGACTATAACCCTTAACTGCCTGCCCTGCTGCTGGGCCAGAGACAGTACTACCAAATGTAATATTTAACTGCCTGCCCCGCTGCTGAGCCAGAGACAGCATTACTCAGTCACTACCTCATCCAACAATCGAGGCAGTCGACAACAGTGCCCAGGCACCCTACCAGGAGGCTCAGGCACCCTGTCTTACAATGACCTCTATCACATCTGCTTGGATGGACCCTGAGGGCTGCAGGACTTGGAAGGGCATTCCCACACACACATTCTGACAGGAGCACCACTACTGTAGGCACTGTAAGATGTGAGGGGGAAGCAGTGCCGGACATAAATATTTTGGTGCCTGGGGTGCGCCCAGGGCAAACAGCATGGAATGCCCCCTCAAACCACACAATGAAATGGAGCTGCTCTATAAGTGCTGAGGGCAAAGCCCTGGTCACCCCACCCTAGCTACGGCCCTAGTGAGCAGGCACACCAGGGTGTTGAGGGAGTCTCGAGTTAGCCGGTAAACTGACACTAGCCATGCCTGCTGGGGGTGCAATCTCAGCCAAGCAAACTCCAAACTGTGTGTAGAGGTCATGTGGCCCAGCAGTCTTAGGCATGTGTGGACAGAGGTAAGAGGATGCCAGAAAGATCCCTGATCAATTCTGACATTATAAAGAATCAGGATCAAGGAAGAAAGGCACGCGCTTCATTTGAGTCGAGAACAGCCCTGATAAACTCAATGTGTTGGGGGGGGGTCAATGTAGATTTCTTCTCATTCATCATTAGGTCAAGCCTATCAAAGGTGGGCCGAATTACTTGCAGGTGCACACAACTTCCTGTTGGGAGTGACCATTACTAACCAGTCATCCAGATAGGGAAACACTTGTATCCTTTGCTTCCTGAGATAGGCTGCCACCACTGCTAGACACCTCATGAAGACCCAAGGCAGTGCAGACAGACCAAAGGAGAAGACTGCAAACTGAAAGTGTCTGGCCTACCACAAACTGTAGGCAGCACCTGTGCCACGGTGGGATGCCTATATGAAAATAAGCATTCCTCAGGTCGAGGGCAGTGTATCAGTCTCCTAGACTGAGGGATGGGATTATAGCAGTCAGGGAGACCATGCAGAATTTTACTCTGCATAGGAACCTGTTTAGGTCTTGCAGATCTAGAATGGGGCTCAGTCACTCTTTCACTTTCAGGATCAGGAACCAGTGGGAATAGAACCCCTTTCCTCTTAGCTTTACTGGCACCTCTTGCACTGCTCCCAAAGAGAGAAGGGACTGTACCTCCTTTTCCAGTAGATGTTAATGAGATGGGTCCCTGAAGAAGGACAAGGAGGGGTGGGGGGACAGATGGGGGGGATGGACAAAAATTGAAGCAAATACCCCCATTTTATCATGCATAAAATCCATTGGTCCCAAGTAATACTGGACCACGCCCAGAAAAACTGGGATAGTCTGTCCCCAGAGGAAGGTAAGTGTGGATACATAGGCCAGTCTGGTAAGCCATCCTCGAGCACAGCCTCAAAAGTTCTTTTTAGTGCTTGACTGAGTGCGCGGTTGGTTCCTATTATTGCCCGAAGCTCTCTGGCTCAAGAGCCTGTTTCTACGCCACCACCGCCTATCCCCGCAAAGAGTCTGGCCTATTCTGGAAATAGCAAGGAGGAAGCTGAGGATGGAATGGGCACCTCAGAGAGGCCGGGGAATACAGGCCCAGGGATATTAGCATTGCTCGTGAGCATTTCACGGTCTGCAGTGTGGAATCAGTCTGGGACGAGAACAGCTCCGCTCCCTAAAATGGGAGGTCTTGTATGGTTGTTTGGACCTCCTTGGCAAGGACTGATGCCTGCAACCATGAGCTTCACCTCATGATGACCTCTGAGCCTATAGCTCTTGAAGTGGTGTCCACTGGCTCCAAGGCTGATTGTAGCAATGCTCTTGAAACGACCTTTCCCTCCTTGACCATTGCTGCTGGTTAAGAGTGACATCCTGAGGCACCGAGCTTGTGAACTTCTCCATAGAAGACCAGAAATTGAAGGCATATCATCTAAGAATAGCTTGCTGGTTGGCTATCCTCAGCTGGAGACCCCCCAATGAATACATTTTTCTGCTGAATAAATCCAGCTTCCTAAAGTCCTTTGATTTGGGGGTCGGACCCTTGTGTCCCTGACACTCCTTTTCATTACCAGCTGCCACCATCAATGAGCCCAGGATTGAGTGAATATAGAAGTGCTCATGGCCCTTAAAGGAAACAAAGTACTTCCATTCTACCCTTTTAGCTGTGGGAGGGAAGGAAGCCCATGTATGCCAAAGGGCTTTGGTGGTATCTCTAATGGTTTTTATAAGAGGAAGAGATACCTTGCAGAACAAGAACGTCCACCATACGGTCGGCATCTTCCACTACTTCTTTCACTTGTAGCCCCACATTGCAAGCAACTCACCTGAGTAGTTCTTGGTGGAATTTACTATCATCCGAAAGAGTAGCCGTGATTGTCCCTCCTACTGTTTCACCTGGAGGGGAGGAAGATGATTCTTCTTGGGCCTCCTCCAAGCTTAGATGGGGTAGATCTTTGTGCTGGGGGAGGGGCATTCTCTAGCCCTGGGGTCTGATTACACTGAACCTGGATCCAATCCCTCACCTTGGTCCCAAGGAGCACTGGCCGATCGCAATGGCTGAGGTCTAGGCCCCACCAAAGTAGGGGTCCTGCTTGCCAGTGACCCTTGGGCTTGATGGTAAGTCCATGGGGTCCAGAATAGCCATTCCAAAGGTTTTTGCCACTAGTTTCAAGGCAGCTGGTATGAGTGGTGGCCTGCCATCCTTCTCCTACAACTTTGTGAGACCACCAATGCCTTGTCCAAACCCAAAGAGAAGCAACTCCAGTAGGAGCACGGAAAAGCAGTGCTGCTCTGTGCCAGGGACCATTACTGGCTGGCTGAGGAAAGTTGCATGAGGACAGTGCTGGCAGGGCTCAGTGGGGTGCCCTTGGGGGTCAAAGTGCCGGTCAAGCAGTCAGGGGTTAAAGTAAGGGAGAACGCACCAGAATGGAGTTCCAGGGCCCCCTATTTTAAGGCTGGCAGCATTCTGGAGTCCCTAAAAATAAAGGAAGGCACTGGAATGCTGTGTTCTGGGGCCCTGCTAAAAATAGCACGAGCAGCCACAACGCAGTGTTCTGGTGGCTTCACCTGAAGCCCTGCTCCACCTTAAGCCCAGCCAGTAGAGAGCTATGGCAGGCTGGGAGTTTGTGAATCTCGCCCCTTCAGGGTGGAGCAGCTTGTGGCCAGTCAGGCAGCTGCAAACAGCAGAAGTAAGGGCTTTGTAGAGTGGCTGCTGGCATTTGTGTGTGTGTGTGTGTGTGTGTGTGTGTGTGTGTGTGTGTGTGTGT